>VWPU01006022.1:0-174901 GCA_013398955.1 Callaeas wilsoni
CCGCCCCCCGCCCCAGCACCCCCACGGCGAGCGGCGCGGGTGCCGCGGCTGCCGCGCCCTTCCCACTGCTCCTGGCCTACGAAAGGAGCATTCCCACGGCTGGAGCTTTCCGCAGGGCCGGCTGCGGGAGGCGGGGAGTGATGCGGCCCCGCGCAGGTCGGGTGCTGGCAGATTGCGGGCAGGGGAGGAGCGGTGAAGCTGGGCAGCAGTGAGCCCGTGTCCTGGGGAGCTGTTTGCTTCTCGTAACCTCACCTCTCGATTGGGCAGCTCTCAGGCAGGGACACCACGAGCCAGCCAACAGCCACCAGCGCTTGCCGAGTGCCGGGCAAACGCGGCTGCTGCGAACCGCCGGGCTGTGTGAAGGGTGGCTTGCACGTAACACAACCGAGCGTATCCAACAGCTGAACGCTGCCCAAAGGAACGTGCCTGTCTCCTCCTAAGGCTCTTGCACCAGCTCCTCAACACCTTTGTTTGGTCAGTTCAACTCACAACTCTGGCATAGAGTTGACCCAGTGGAAAGAGACATCCAGGATGACCCTGGCAAAGGTCAGCACAGGTGAGAGGGGAAAACAAAGGAAGGCTCATTGGGAGATTGTTTCTCCTGAGTTCACTTCGGTGTGAAGTAAAATTTTGCTTTGTTCAATAAAGTATATCATGTTGTAAATGTTGGCAGTAGTTACATCAAGTCAGAGAGTGGCACGCAATTCAAAATGACAGCAAAATCTTCTATAAACAAGCAAATATTATAGCTATGTTTTCTTCTGGTAATGAAAGAAGGTCCAATTTATACAGACAGAGAAGAGAGTAGGTAATGCAGTTGCTGAAAATACAAGTCTGTCAGGTAACATGGAGCTCTTACTTCAGAGGAGAAAACACTTCATTTAGAGATAAAATTCCCAGCCAACTTTACTTTTGTTCCAGAACAGCTTTAACAAAGATTAGTTGTTGAAAACCACAAGGAGTTAAGACCTGCACACCAGGGGAGAATTAGTATACCTGGAACACCCAAGGCTGGCAGTAGTCACTAGGAGATGTGTGCGGGTGTTCCTGCTGTATTTACTCTGTCACCTGTCCTTTCCATGAGCAGAAGGAAGTAACTGGGTTGTGTAGCAGAAATACATTCACACAGCTGGAAGCTAGCTGATGAATAAGCACCTTTGGGTGAGGAACGGTGAGTCTGCCTGGATGTGTGGAAGTGTGGACCAGTATGTCTTGCTTAAGAGCTATGTATCTCCATATACAGAGCTGTAGGCCACGTCCTCAGTGGAGCAAAGGATTTTTGTCTTTTTTACCCTGGGATGTTGGAGATGAGTGTGATGAGTACTTAAAACTGTGTAAATGAGATATTTTGATGGTATCTTGCACACAGTCAGCAATTGTGCTCTTCCTCCTGAGTGTGTTAGGAATTTCCCTCAGCTAGGCTTCCCAATAGAAATCTTGAACCAAGTGTGGGAAATTAAATAAGAAAGGGAGGCTACAGCTGAGACAACCCGACCATGTGAAGCATATTTGAACTGTGTGAAGTGTAGTGACTATGTGAATCTGTAGAGTTCACAGTCATTACAGTATTTATTAAAAGGGCCATTATTGCTGTGTGCCATTAACACCCCTCCCTCCCTTTTCCACTGTGAATGATTTTACTAGGATGCTGTAAAACTAAGGATGCCAAATGGTCAGAACTGGGTAATACTTTTGCCAGTTCTAGAAGACGATCTAAAGCTGGTGTTTCTTGTTTGTCTGGCATCCACAATTACTCTTGAATTAGTATTATTTGTTTGGCTTATTATAGAAATATAAAGCATGAAATTCTGTTCTCAAAACCAGATGCCAACTCACTGGAGACAGAAAAGTTTTTTGTTCTTCTTATGTGGTCAGGTTGAGTCTATAGTAATGAGCTACATGAAGGCGATGCTGTTTGCCTACAAAGGAGATACTTAAGTTTCCATGTGTAACTTAGCATATGCAATAGCACAATCCTATTGGACAAGCTTTGGGGTGAAGTCATATTTGTTTTCTTTGTAACTGCATGGACTGCCCCATTAATTTCTATTTTAGTCACCTTCAGCAGACTTGAGCAGGAAGTGACAGAAGGGTGTCATCACATTTATTGTCTGTGGCTTCTCCACCGATACTGTCAACACACCAAAACGTTTGAGCCAATTAAAGATTTAGGCTGAGATACTGAGAGCATCTGCTCCCTGAACAATCCATTTCTTCTAGAAACACGTAATAACTTGGATTAACAGTCCCTCATCTGGGTTGGACCCTGCAACTTCATGGCTGAGCACCAACCTTGTGCTGGAGCAATAGTGAAGAAACCATTGTACTCACAGAGAGCTGAGCTGTAACAGCAAAGTGGTTAAACTCCTGCTCCTGCTGTGGGTAAAACTGTTTCCCTTTACACCATAGTCCTTCCACTCAACCTGCTTTGCACCTTTCATCATTCAAGGGTTTACATTTTAAGTTAGAAGAGAGCATCCAAAGGAGGACAACAAAGATGGTGAAGGGCCTTGAGAGGAAGCTATATGAGCAGTGACTGAGGTCACTTGGTCTCTTCAGCCTGAAGGAGACTGAGGGGAGACCTCATTGCAGTTACAACTTCCTCGTAAGGGGAAGACGAGGGGAAGACACGGATCTCTTCTCTGTAGTGACCAGGAACAGGACCTAAGGGAATGGCCTAAAGTTGTGTCAGGGGAGGTTTAGGCTGGATATTAGAAAAAGATTCCCCTCCCAGAGGGTGGTTGGGCACTGGACCAGGCTGCCCAGGGCAGTGGTCACAGCATCAAGCCTGACAGAGTTCAAGAAGTGTTTGGACAATACTCTTAAGTGCATGGTGTGACTCTTGTGGATGGTCCTGTGCAGGGCCAGGAGTTGGACTTGATGATCCTTGTACGTCCCTTCCGACTCAGCTGATTCTGTAATTCTGTGATTTAAAGAGGGAAAAAAACCTCAACTCTCAAAAAAGCCTCCTAAAGCTTTCTAGCAGTCAATATCAGGATTTAGGGTTTGTGGGTTGTTTCATTGTTGGTGTTTTTTAGCCCTTAATGTAACTGTTCTACCAAGAGATCTCAAATAGTTCCACTAGACTAATATAAGAGGTGATAGTGTTGCCAGTGTTTGTAGGCAAAAATTATTGCTGAAAAATATTTACATCTCATATTTTCAAGGCTGCTTTTTTGTCCCTTTTAACTTCCTTCTGTAATGGGCATTTTTAAGGGTACGAGGGAATGGAGGGTGCTAGAGACATTCATATTGAAACAGAATGAAACAAAATTGGAGTTGATCCACATGTGATGTTGTTGTTGGAAGGACTAATGATAGGGATAGGGATAATGAGTGAAGATGGACATGAGGTCAGGTATGGACTTGCAAAAGAACATAGTGGGAACAAGGGCAGTGCTTTAATTTTGGGTTGTGTGTGTAGAAACATCACTGTGTAACACATAACTCTGTGAATCAGAGAGGCTGGAGAGGTACATAGGGTTACCTTAGTTTTAAGGTTAGCGAGTCCTTTGCCTGCTTTTGTTACCCAGGTAGCAGTGTGATTTCCTGCTACTCCAGCGGGGACAGTACCTGGGAAATGGGCCGCAGACTACCAGGAGTGAAGTGTGACGCAGCCAAGGGCGGATTTTACCGGGACAATTCACGAAGATTGTCAGAGCACCAAAAAAAATGTGTGTCAGCCGTTGGTCGCCTTTGCACTGTTCTAGGTCTTCCACCCCTGGGAGGAGCTCACACAACTGGGCTTTGCCCTAATCCACGGTTCTGCTTAGGGCTCTTTCTCTGGATTTATAGCGTTTGGACTACCTTTGCTTTCCAAAAGCTGTGTCTGGAAGTGCCCGGGGACCTGCAGCGCTAGAGTTCCCCTTGCGCTCTGGAGCCGCCCCAGGCAGCGATGGATGTGGTGGCTGTGCCGAGCCCCGGTACTGGCAGCAGCATGACGGGGATCCTGCTGCCCTGAAAACACGCCCACTCCGCACACCTCTCCTGGCTGTCTTCGAGGTCCCTGCAGCACGGCGAGCCTCAGCCGCCCGTCCCGCCACCAGAATCAGCGCCGAGGCACCCTCCTCCCGCCGGACTCCCCCTGACACTGCGGAGGTGCAGCTCCCCCAGCTCCTGCACAGCCGAGCGAAGCCGCGGAGCTGTCCCGGTGCCCGCCTGCGGAGACCGCGGGGCGGGGGCGGGCGGAGGAGCCGCCCCTCCGCGGGCGCGGAGCTATAAGGGCAGCGCGGCGCGGCGCGGCGCCCGGTGGGAGCCATGGGGAACCATGTCGTCCGCGAGGACTTCGAGTGGGTCTACACGGAGCAGCCCCACACGCAGCGCAGGAAGGAGATCCTGGGTACGGCGGGGCGCTCGGGAGCGGCCGCAGCGGTTCGGGCAGCCGGGCTGGGCTGCGCTCCTGGACGGGAAGGGAAGGGACGGGCGGGCGGGGCGGGGGGTCCGTGCCGGGACCGCCGGTGTCGGTGCGGCTCGGGGTGGTGTCCCGGCTGCGGAGAGCGAGTGCCGCAGCCCGGCGGGCTGTTGGGTGTTTCCCCCGAGGAGTGTAGCACTCCCAACTCTCTGCCTTCTGGAGGCAGCGGAGGGGACGCCGGCGGCCGAACCGAGCCCGGCTGCGCCGAGCCGGGTCACCGGGCGGCACGGGCTGTGCCCAGCGGCCGCCTGCCTGCATCGCGCCCCGGGCGCGGCCGCTGCCGTCGAGGGGTCCTGGCGGGCGGCGGCTCTGCCGGGCGTGGCCGGGGCGCGGGCCGTGAGCCCTCCTGCGGGCACTTGTTCCCCGTGCCTTGGCGGTGCATGAACGTAAACGGGCGTGCGGGTCAGGTCTGCTAGAGACCAATAGCAAGTCCCCGCTGCTTGTCGGGGACAAGGTACACTCCTGTGCTTTCGTGTTGCACACGCAGCGCTTAACTGCACGCAGGAGTGTGGTGGGTCGGGAGGTTTATTCTCCTGGGGGGGGTTGGGCTATTCTGAAGATCTTTTTTGAGAAGAACTGATAATTCAGAATTGTCAGAGAATGTTGTTGCATATCTCTTGAAAATATATTTTCAACCTTTTATTAATAAAGAAGATTTTGATTTTTTCCCCTCTTTTCATTTGGGTGGGTTGGTTGTTTTGTTTTCTTCCTTTTAATGAGTAGGATAAAGTTTTTAGAGAACTTTTACAAAAAGGCAGTGGAGCTTCTGGCTGAGTTACTGCACAAGGTATATGCTAATTAGGTGCAGTTTTTAACTCCCCCACGATCTTACAGATTAATCCAGGATTAATCTAAATTACAAAAACATTTCCGGTATAGTTGCAGTGGTGGAATATCCACATCCAAGTCTGCATTACATCCAGGAGAATAATAATTATTTTACTATGTAATCACGATAGTCAAGGATAGGAGTGTTTATGGTGAGTCTCTGCCCTTGCTGCTGTCTTGCCTTTTTGGTTGTGCTATAGAATGGGGACTGCAAACCACGATGAAGCTGTAAGGACGTACTTGGACTCCCTTGTTGCAGCAAACTCTTTTTAGGACTCTTCAACCGCACACTTGCACAGGTTTTGCCCACCCCCTCTTTGAGCTAAGAACAAGCAATTGGAATCAAGGTCCAGCTCCTTCTTTATAGCTTCCCCTGCCCCAGCTGTGGGCGTAGAAGGAAGGGCAGAGAAAAATACAACATGGAAAGAAAGATGTGAATGACCTGTGTCTGATGAGGCAGAATGGACTATAAAACTAGTGTCGCAAACACCAAAATGTTACCAAAAGTTACTGAAGCTAGCATAATATCCTACATAATATTTGTATAATGATCCTCGCTCTATTATTCAAAGCCTAAGGTCACCTAGTACTCAGGGTATATAGTTACCAAAGTGTTTAGTGTCTACTAAGCTGGAGTATGCAGTAAGAATCTTAAATACATATGAACAAATATCTATAAAAATTAATGTATTTTACATTTTTGTGTACAGTAATGCCTTGGGGACAGCATTCCATGCTGGTCAAGGAAGTATTTCCTTCCCAGTAGGTTAATGATTTAGTTGCTAAGCACTGAAACTTGATTGTTCTCTGTTTGGGTTACAGCTTTTTAAAATGTTGGCCTCTCTCAGGCATGGCTACTTGGATTTAAATGCAAATGGAAATTATCTGTTAGGAAAAAAACATAGGCAAATTGACAAACACATAAGGCAGTTTCTGTCTACGTAAATAGTGTTTCCTAGGGCTTTTGCCCCAGTATGTTCCTATAGAACATCTGAGAGGTAAACAAGGTTCATCACAAAGCTGTTTATCTTGGCTTAAGAGTTAGTTGCCCAGGTGTCTGTAAGACTTTTGTAGTTGGTGACAGTGTCTGGATGAGAACTTCCTGAGTCCAGTCTCCCTACCATGGGCAGGGACTATTTTGCTATCTCAGGTTGCTCAGAGCCCCATCCAACCTGTCCTTGAACACTTCCAGGGATGGGCCATCCACAGCTTCTCTAGGCAACCGGTTCCAGTTGAGCTGCAGAGCTGTGAGCAGTGTTTATCAACTGGGCTGGCTGGAAACTGGCTTTGTGGCAGGACACTGTTGCACTAGATGAGGGTTGTGATTCCTAATGGCTATAATTATACCAGCAAATAGATCAACATTTTGCACAAGGGAGAGGAGATACTTTCTCTCTTATTTCTTTGTAGTATCTAGGTATTAAAATGTAGCTTGTGCTTAGCACTGTCTGCGTGCAACTGCTTCTGACTTACAGTGGAGATCTCTTGCCAAGCTGGCACTTCGACCCTGATCACGTTATACATGTTCCTGAACACGTTATTCACGCTTTTCAGTTTATGAAATGGAATTGTTTCATTGCTATTCTCTTGCTGTCTTGTTTATGAAAAGCCTGTTACTGCCTTGTGTCAGGACTGGGATTTGTGTAATGCTGCAGTAAGCTCTGTTAGGGAAAGATCTGGTTAAAACCTTCATGATGGAAAAGTTTTTTCATCTGGATCTGCTTAGCCTTTCTGTATAGTTACAAAAATGCTATCAGAGAGGGCTATAACATAGGGTATAACATAGAGGGAACATCTACTTCTAGGATTTCTACTTTTGTGTCAGTAAGGATTTCTTGAACTGAAAGATTTGGAGAAACTATGGTCTTACACAGTGGGAAGTGTTGGTGATTTTTCACTCTTGAGAGATGAAAAAAACATTTCTTAAATGCAGGTAACACCATAAGCATAAAATGTATGGTCATTTCACCTGCAAACAATTTCCCAAATGCAAGTAATGAGCAATATATTGTGACGTGGGAAGAGTGAGATCATACTTGTGCCAGGGGTTGGATCTAACTTTATAAAATTACTGTAGATAGGTCAGAAAATGTCTTGCCTCACAGGATCCTTAGGGAAGCACTTGTTTGCTGCTGAGGATGAGAGCTGAATCAGTGTTGCTCGGGATAGACCAGGAACATCTGAATATGATCTAATATCCAAGAATGCTTAATAGTTATATAATTAGTTCTTTGGCAAGTTATTTTGGAATGGAGATGGTGCAAGTATTTTATATGTGCTTTATCCTGTAGGAAGGCTGAGATGTTAGCCCATGGGGAGGGATAAAACAAAATTTAAAAGGTAAAATCCATTTTATTTTAGCATTTAGCTGATTCAAGTAGAGCTTCCAGATCTGCTCGCTTATTTAGAGATTAATCTGCTATTTCTTTTGGCTCTCTCTTCTGTTGTCTTTTTAAACCTCACATTTATGAAAATTCTCATAAGTTGTACCTGCTGGAATATGCAATATATTATTTCCTTTATATTAGTACGCCGGCACGCTGGCTGGGCCAGGAGAGCTGCAGCTTGTCTGGAGGTGCCCAGCACGAGAGGAGGACACTCTGTGGCACTGTGTGTGTCCTTGCTAGCGGCTTCCTCGCCCGTGCGGTGGAAGGCACGGAGCCACAAGCCCGGGGCTCATGGATTGCCCAAGCGTGGCCAGAGATCGATGAGTGAGGCGGCTCCTCGGCCGATATTCAAGGGTTTATTGTAGAAACTCCCTCAAAGGGGTCTGAACACGAAGAAGGGACGAACTTCCAGCCAGGGTGCATTTAAAAAGAGTACAGAGAAGGAGATGGGGATGACATAGCAATGACTATAGGAAGAAGGGAGGGGTGGGACAGGTTTAGCTACCTTTTCTTANGACAGGTTTAGCTACCTTTTCTTAGGAGATACAAGGGGTGTCTGTCAACTGTCAATCAGGCAGACCAAACCTACATCAGGTCACAGGAATTCAATGGGAGAAACCATTCTCACAAAGGGGCATTTAACCTTTGGAGCCAGCCCACCAAACCTCTTTATCTGGGCTATGTGGCCCCCTGGGCATTACTGTGGTTGGTTCTGTCACCACAACACTCCTTAGCTTTAATAAAAGCTCTGAAGTACATGTGCTTCTGGCGAAGAAACTATGTTCGCCCCTTATGCTGCAGTGTGTGGGCACAGTGCTGCCACTGATGTGCACGTCCTCTGAGAAGCGCACCCAGAAGAGCTGCTATCCCAGTGCTCATGCCAGTTCCCTATGGGCATCACCTTTGAAATAAATCACATGGGCAGAAAGTCACTGATTTAGGCATTTGTGGTCTTCGGTGGGAAATGTATTAAGCGCAACTGAAGGCTTCAGCTTACTCCATATTGCAGATTTTTGTTTCAGAAGGAGCTGGAAGCCCTCTTTCTAGGGCTTCTCTTCTCTACATCTCTTTACTCTGAAGGAGCTAATAAACAAACGTAAGCAAGCAGGTTACAGCTGCTGACATAGTGATGTGCTGACATCATCCACCTCTGTTGACACGGGCAGTGTGGCACCACTGCGGTACTTTCCCTCTGGTGGCCACTTCTGGGTGACCCACTGCCTTTGGACCAGCTGGCACTAAGCAATTCAGAAGCTTGTGAATGACAAATACAAGATTAAGACACTTGTCCTTGCATAGTGGACATATAAAACATCTGTGTAATTAGTTGGGCCAAAAATGTTTCTTATTATTTTGCATACTGGAGGGGCTTCTTCACAGGAGACTGTGAAAAACCAGAAGGTGTTGTCATGCACATGGTCCTCTGTGTGTCCTATGTCCTGACTCATGCATTGTTTGAATTAATCACAGAATCATGGAATAGTTTGAGTACCAGGTACATCATCAACTAGATCAGGCTGTTCAGAACACAAACTAACCTGTCCTTGAATGTTTCCAGGGATGAAACAACCTCTCTGGGCAACCTGTGATAGTGTTTCACCACCCTGATTGTGAAAAATTTCTTCCTTATCTCTAGGTTAAATGTCTCTTTTAGCTTGGAACCGTTACCCCTTGACCTATCCCAACAAGCCCTACTAAACAGTCAGTCCCCATCATTCCTCTAAACCCCCACTAGATGTTGAAAGGCAATGAGGTCTTCCCAAAGCCTTTTGCTCTCCAGGCTGAACAGCCTCCATTCTCAGCTGTCTCAGCCTTTCCTTGTTGGAGAGGTGCTCCAGCACTCTGCCAATTTTCATGGCCCTCCTCTGGACCTGCTCCAGCTGGTCCATGTCGTTCACTGAGGACTTGGATGTGCCATGCTTTTATAAGTGTGTTTGTGAGCTGGTCTGCTACAAGGCAAAACACTATAATGTCACTAAACTGTCTTCTTTTGTTTTGTTTATTTATTTGGTACAAATACTAGCTCCAGCTTAGAACATGTAGTAGCAAAGCTTACATCCTGTGCCTGGTGTCTCTTTTATTTGTTTTGGAAAGGACTCATAATCAATAGAATGTAGTCCAGGACAGTAGTATCACAGATTTTGTTTTTCCTCCTTCCCTTTAACAAACCTTCTAAGTGACTTATACTGAGGTATATGTCCACTTTGACTATATCAGTATGCTGCACTTGGGGTGAAAAGAAAGGAAAATTAAGAAATTAAATTTCTTTTCTTTTTACTACTAGTTTCTCGTGGATGTGGGCAAGGATGCTGGTCCTTTAAACCTCCATCACAGTTGTCTCTGTGGACAGCTCCTGCTCTTGTTCACTTTCAAATCCCATGTGTGCCAAAATGTGCAAGTGTGAAGTATGTGGTGTCACATCAATGAGAAATTATGTCTGGTGCAATCACTGGGACTTGTCTGAGTTATCTCAGGCACAGTGTCAGTAGGACAGAAGATGAGTGAGAGTTCAGAACAAGGTATTTGCTGTTGCCTGAGGAGGAGGAACAGCAGGACCTGGCAACCAATGGCCTTTCCAGGAACAAATGCTCCAGCCCTAACTGAGGATCACTGTAGGGCTGTGATGAGTGCTCTTGGATCTCCGGAGAGAAGCATCAATGAAAAAAAATATATAGTCAGACTAATTTGTCAATTTAGGCATTTGTGGTGAGTGAGACCTGCCTCTAGAAAGATGCTTAGAACAGTGGAGTGATCTCTGTGAGAAGTTAATTCAGTAAATGGGTTATTTCAGAGTTGTGAACCCTTCAGAAAGTATACTTGCAGCATTTGTTCTCTCTTGACTTGTACAAGTGGGAAATGCTGTCTTTCATCTTCGTGGAGCAGAGACACCATGGAGCTGTCTGGACAGAGTTAATAACTACATTTACCTGCTGTACTGAAGTGCCTGTGCTGCTTTGGCAGTGTGCTGACCTTGGAGACAGAAGAGTCATTCTTGTGCGCTGCTGTACGTCTACACCAGTGTCCCCACCCTCCGATGGCTGTCCAGTGGCTCAGTCTGCACAGCTAGAAGAAGCACATGTGGATAAGCTGTCTGCTGGCCCGAGCAAACAAACTTCCTCAATAAGCTGGAGGCTGGAAGATGTGCTGTGTAGTCACCAGAGTAGCTGGGTCTCTCCTGTGCTCATTGGACTGTGAAGGGCAAAACCTGGTCCTGTGCAGTTACATAACTTTGTGGATGTTGTGTCCTGTCCTGCGTTGTGTGTCCAGGCCCTCATCCGCCCCACCTCCTTCCCCCCTTATATAGAAGGGGTGAATGACGGGGTTGGGGTTTTTCTCCTCTTTCTGTGCCCTCTCTCTGTTTCTCTGATTCTCTGTTGCTTTTTTTTCATGCAAGTGGGTGATGCCTGGTTTGCATAGCACCTATAGACACTTGTCACAGCAGCCTTACAGGCATGTCCAGGCTTTTCGTCAGCAAGTGATGCTGTTGCCTTACTAGCATTCTTTCAGCTAACTGCAGGGCATGAACATGGGGGAAAAATGCGATAAAAATTTGTGTTATCACAACTTTGTGTCGGCACATTATACGTAAATTGCAGTCATCAGAATCACTTAATCTGGTATTAAATGTGTCTCACTGAAGAGTGCTTGGCCTGAAGTTTGAAAACAGTCAGCATTCAACATTATACATTTTAAGTGCTCCAGAACAGGTCTCTGGCAGGCTATTCCACCAGTGGATCTTTTAGCCTATAGTGAGCTTAGCAGCACCACCCCCTTGCCCAAGCCATGGTTTCTTCATGAGGAGCAACCTGAAATTTTTCCGTGCCGTGGAAACAGGATGGCTTTCTCAGTAACAGTGATAAACAGCCACAGTATTGTGGTTTGACTAGTATGCAAAAATTTACTGTTGGAGAGGAGTTAACCATGTGTTGAATTTAATATTAAACCCTGGTAAGTTACTTAACAGCTGTCACCTGTGATAAGTGCAACCGGCCTGCATTGCTGCTTGCACATGCTGCCATTTGGCAGTGACTGCTCTGGAACCTTTTAAATGGAATCTGCAGTTCTTGTTGGCTGCCACAGAAAGAAATAGGTCAAAAACTTCCATTATTCTCAAATGACAGTATAAAACATCTCTAAGCAATTTTCCCATCCCATTAAAATTTCGTTTTTGGGGGTTTTTTTTGGGTCAGTGTGGCCTCAGTTTGACCAGGGTGAGGAACAGATTTGGTTGTTTTACATTTCGTCTCTTCTGGTGACTGCAGTAACTTATCTCTACCAGCTGCATGATGTGACAACATTTGAGGTGGCTTGATTTATTAAAGAGTTCTCTGGCTTTTGGACAGATACTGCTAAGAAAGAGATTAAGCTACATAAAACTGTATGTCTGTAACAGTCTTTCTCACCAGGCCATTATATTGTTATACTTTAGAGTGAACTTTGCATAAGCAGCACTTTGTGTAAAATTTTGGTACCTATTCAGGTACCAGAGAACAACTTTTGGCATGTTAACTTTTCTGATGTGAAAAATATCATTTCAAGAATGGTGAAAACAGCAACAAAAACAAAACAGCAAAACAAAAAAACCCTGAACTTTCTGGAGATTTTTGTCAAAAAAATTTTCTGACTTCAGAAAGATACAAGCTTTTACTACAGCTTTCTCACTGCTTAGAAAATCTTTCTCTTGCCTGAATACTCCTCATGGAGTATTGGCCTCCTTGGCCTCCTTGTCCGCACAAGATTTGAGGATATCTCTTTTGTCCTTATCTTCCACAGCACTTTTCTAATCTTTGTAATCTCTAATTTCTGTCAAGATGGGCTGAAGTTGACCAAGAGCCTCAAGGGTTGTCAGAATGGCTGCAGAGCATGACCACATCAACCTGCTTCCTTAAGTAGCACTTCTTCTCTTTGAACTTCTGCAAACTTCTCATGGTTCACTTCTACAAAATCCTTCTCTGCATCCAGCACTCAGTATCTGCCACTGCTTTCAAGGTCACCTAAATTACATGTATTGTCTCCAGCATTTGTTTATAGTATACACAGCTGCATAGATGCAGATCATTGTAATCTGATTTTATTGTATTGATATTATACTATTACAGTCAGATGGTGTTTACTTTTGTATTCATAAAATGGGCCCATGAAATTCACAGGGACACACTGTGTAACCTCAGGGTTCAGAATGAACCTTCTCTATGCACTTATCTGTGTAAGCTGCAATTACTGAGAAATGCAAACTACGAGTTAAAGGAGAGAGGTGAGTAGGTGGGTAAAGGCCATAAGGCAGCAGAAGGAATCATGTGCAAGTTAATACTGGAAGTGAGAACTGTGAATTTGCAAAGAGGAGATGTGAATCAATGAGCAGCACACAGAGGATCTGGTGTACTCTGTATTTTATTTTCTTTTTAAAAAACAGCTGAGTGGCTGGTGGAACTGAAGATCAGTAAGCAAGTCCTGGCCTGACACAAGTCAGACCTGGCAAGCCTAGCCCATGTCTCTATGACACTGCAGTATTTAGGAGGCCTCATGAAGCTGTTGTGTGATAATCGATGTGGCTTTTATGCCTACTTTCGGTATGTGACATGGGAACAGAGAAAATTTTTCCATGCTTTGCAAAATCCTGAAAACATTACTGACTTTACTATGATGTTACCATGTGTGAAGAGTTGTACGTGTTGTCAGCACTGGTAAACACTCAAATAATTCGGAATTTTTTTAAATGCTGTGTTTGTCATCTAACCACAGAGCAAAACCTGGTGAGCCTGTTGCTCAGCTCTCTCCTCTGCTTGTGTGTTTGAAACAACAGTGTGAAAAGGGCTACAAAGAAGGCAGTTGTATCCCTTTTGTGGAAAATAACATTTTGAGAAAAAAAATAATATATTGAGCAAAATACAAAAGGACATTAAAAACATGACAGAAGGTGTTTCTTAGAGCTTAAGTGCTGTGGGATTTGGCATATTACTACTCATCACTGTGAAGCAATACTCATTGTGGGGAAGGCACATGAAGCCAGAGTGACCATCAGAGTATTTTTTTTTTAATATGTCTATATATATCAGTATCAATCACAACTGGACATGATGCTGGAACTAGTAAAACTTCCACCATAGTGGCAACCCTCTTTTGGAATTAGCATTTTATAAAACCAGGGCCTCAAAGCTTGTGCCATAAAAACAGACTCACATTGGTGATTGAGGTTACCTTGTTTACCTAATTATGATCTAACCAAGTTTTTCTCTGCACTTTTTCCTTTAGCAAAGTATCCAGAGATCAAGACTCTGATGGGACCAGATCCACATTTAAAGTGGATTGTATCTGGAATGGTTTTCATGCAGCTGCTGGCATGCTACCTGGTGAAAGACTTATCCTGGAAATGGATTTTCTTCTGGGCTTATGCTTTTGGGGGTTGCATCAACCATTCCCTGACCCTTGCCATCCATGATATTTCACACAACGTGGCCTTTGGGAACAAGCAGGCCAAGTGGAACCGATGGTTCGCAGTCTTTGCCAACCTGCCCGTTGGCATCCCCTACTCTGCCTCCTTCAAGAAATACCACATTGACCATCACCGGTATCTGGGAGGGGACGGCTTGGATGTGGACATTCCCACAGACTTTGAGGGCTGGTTTTTCTGCACGCCGCTTCGGAAACTGCTTTGGCTGTTCCTCCAACCTCTGTTCTACAGTCTGAGACCACTGTATGTGAACCCCAAAGCAATCACACGGATGGAAATTCTTAACGCCCTCGTCCAGTTTTCTGTAGACTTCATCATCTACTACCTGTGGGGGCTCAAACCTGTTATTTACTTGATAGCAGGTACAATTCTTTGCTTGGGTTTTCATCCCATTTCTGGACACTTCATAGCAGAACACTACATGTTCCTAAAAGGGTATGAGACATACTCTTATTACGGACCTCTGAACTGGCTCACCTTCAATGTAGGCTACCACATGGAGCATCATGACTTCCCCAGCATTCCTGGATGCAGATTGCCCATGGTAAGTATAGCATGAGCATGAGTGAGTTGGATTTTTATAAAAGCTGCTAAACTGTCTCAAAGAAAACAGTCCAAATCATAGCAATTGATGAATTTAAGAAAAAAAAGGCAAACAAAAAGAGAACAGCTTTTTGGATTTGTTTCTAATTAATTTTAAGCCAGAGATTGAGAGAAGCGGCTGTCAAACTGCTGTAATACTCAGTTTATTTGATTCAAACTACAACATCTGAGCCTCAGAGGGCTTGAGGAATACCTTTTGCATGATAGAATCCTCCAACAAGGCTTTAAATGTCTGGATTTACATCTCTCAGCCACTAAGTTTCAACTTCTTGAAAGTTTAAAGGCCCATCTAAAGGGAGGCAGGTGGCAATTGCTACTGGAGATTTGTCTAATGATCAATCTGCTAACTGTATTGCTTGATTAATATCAAGGAAAAATTTTCCTGTTTTTGAGATGACATAATTTTTGGGGCATGTTCCAGCCTGACACAGATAGCACTCGAAAATAAAGCCGCGCTCTCTGTGACTCCTTTTAGCTCTCCTGCCCCACCCACAGAAACTGAGGAGGCTTGGTCTGTCGTTGGGAAAGCGCTGTGGCTTTCCTCCTTTGAAAGGCAAACCCCTTTTTGTTTATGTTTTATCAGTTGTGGGAATCAAATTTGCAAAGCCCAGGTGTCTAGGAATGGTTTTCAATCTCCCTCCAGGTGTGTAGCTGCTCCTGTGTGTTTTAATACAAGGGTTCCTCAGCAGGTGCTCACAGTGTTAGAGGTACGTGACTTCGAAGGATTACTCCTACATACAAGTTCTCTGACGTAATAGGAAGGAAACAGCTTTCTTTGGCCTGATGCAAAGTTGGGAACTGCTACTGCAATACCCGTGTGAGGTGGAGGTAGAGCTGAGGAGCCTGAGGTTCAGGAGCTGTGACCTCCCCGCTGCTGATACCACGTGCAACTTCCGTGGTGGCACACCCAGGCAAACCCTGCTGTATGGATTCACGTTCTCCAGCACAGAAACACTCCCTGAGAGGAGATTCAAATCAAGGGGAGATTTTCTTGTGTAGAAGAGTGTGGGAAGCCTCTATACAGCCTGCAATTGTGTTTCATTCACCTCCTTCTCTGCTGGAGGTCTGTCCTGGAGACACTGCCTGTTCCTGGTGAGGCCCAGAGGAGCTGGTACAACAACCCACACTCAGATAAGAGGGTCTCCTGTGAGGCACTCCCATCACTTATACACCTGATAGCTCAGCGGGGAAGTGCATGTGTTTAGCTTTAGTTTCAAATGTTCAAACTTGTTAGATGGGCTTACATACTTAGATTGCCGAAATGTAAATAGAAGAGAAGGAGGTTAGCTTGGTATCCTGCACAAGGGAGGCGAGTGACTAATTGAATCTTGCTGGGACTGTTGCTCCAGCCCTGATTAAGACCTGAAAAGCTCTTCTCCACCCACACCACAAATAGTTCAGCCTAATTCCTTGAGGCAGTGCAGCAGCTGGAAGTGTCTGCCCTCCTGCGTAAAGAGAATGGAGTTATTAGCTGAATTTCATGGGCTTGTGTTCAGGTGTGTTTTGCTCTTTGGCAACTGAGACTTGCCCTGCTGGTGGAGGAGAGAGCAGACTTGTCAATTATTGTTGCCCCATAGAACTATATAGAAGACTTGGAGTCTGATGAGTGATCAATTACAAATAAAAATTGTATTAAAAAGTGAAAATTCTTTGGCAAAACATTTCCTGTAGAAAATCCTTTGACCATTAAAACAAGCTGGTTACTCTTTTCTGCAAAATGAGAAAAAAAATCTCTGACCCTCTGGTGGAAAGAGATAAGGAAACAGATCCTCTCTGATTAGCTTTAAATCTTGAACTTCATAGCAGGTAGGAAACCTCACCTTGCTCTGCTTTGCTTAACCTCCTGTCAAATTCTTCACTCAGCAAAGATCTGGTTTTTTCAGATTTAGTCTCTTAGACGCTTGAACTTCTAATAGTTGCATTGTGTAATATGGATGACCTCTCAGTGAGACTATTTTTATTTTTAATTATTGGTAAGTAGAAAGTGGAATAAAGATCTCTATTTTTAAAGATCTATCCTGCATGATTGAGAGCAGGGGAGAAAGAGGATTTGAGAATAACTGGATCTTAATCTTGGAAAGTAACTGGCTTTTAAGCTCGCTTATCAGGAAAGTAAATTCAGCTTTGTCCTTTATTACAGGTGTGTCATTCAGGTGTGCCATTCGGAACGTTCTGTGTAATGTGTTTGCCACTGGAAAGACCTTTACCCTAGGACTGTGACAGATTTGAAACAGGAAGAATTAGGCTGTGCTCGCAAGCTTATGGATATTAAAGATGAATGACATGGTTGTGCAGTAAGAACTTGTCCCACTAGTATAATGACAGATTACACAAGAGACCATGAAATTTAACATTGCATGAAGGACCTGCTCTAAGAAAAACCCTGTAGACTTAAGACTAGATTAGTCTTTGAATGAAGTCTTATAACTATAAAATATTGCACTGTTTACCAAATTAGTAAAGAGATCCATTTGTCATTGTCTGAAGGATTGAATATACTTATGGAGAGAGGAGATTGGAGAAGAAGGAGGAACTCTACTCCTCCCAGAAGCTGCAATAAAAGTGGCAGTGTTACTAGAGGCAAACTAGTTACTCATTAAGCTTGTGGGAAAAGGAAAAGACATGGTATGAAACCAGATTTATTAGACAGACAAGACTGGAAAACATGGTAGATGGGCTGGTTTTGAGTTGCAGATTTCATTAACCCTATGATGGCCAGGAGGGGTAGCTTGATTGCTCCCCACTCTGTGGTGGGGATGTAAGACTATAGAAGGAACTTCTGTAATAAGCCTTTGAGCATTCTAAATGTAATTTTGCAGCTTTGTGTCATTTGGGATCTCTAGTTTCTGTATAGCCCCAGGACAAAGAGTGTGTAACAGCCATGCTGAAATACTAGGCTGCATTTAACTTTTGTGCCTATCAGATATGATGGAGTAAGATTAGAGTCCTGTCACTGTGCTCCACAAAAAGCAGAACAAAAGTTTCAGTCTAAAAGATATGATTTCTTACCCTGCCACCTTGACCTACTTGAAGAAAATCTTCAATATACCAGGTGCCAAGTGCCTAGTAATTGTCCTGCAGACTCTGTAATCTCTTGTTATCCTTCCATGATAACAGAGTCATAAAATGGGTGAAGTTCAAAGGAACTGTGTCCAGATGGTTCTTGAATATCCCCACTGAGGGAGACTCTGCATCATCTCTGGGCAACCTGTTCCTGTGCTCGGTCACTGCACAGTAAAGAAGTTCTTCCTCATGGTTGGGTAGGACTTCCCGGTCATCAGTTTCTGCCTGTTGTAGCTTGTCCTGTTGTTCGGTAGCACTGACAAAAGCCTGAATCCATTCTCTTGACACCCACCCTCCAGATACTTATAGACGTTGATGAGGTTCCCTCTCAGTTGTCTTTTGTTGAGGCTGAACAGGCTCAGCTATCTCAGCCTTTTCTCATAAGAGAGATGCTCCAGTCCCTTGATCAACTTTGTCACCCCTTGCTGGACTCACTCCAGGAGCTCCATGTCCCTGTTGTACTGAGGAGCCCAGAACTGGACACAGCACTGCAGATGTGCCTCACTACAGCTGAGCAGAGGGGCAGGATCACCTCCCCCAACCTGCTGACAATGCTCTCCCTAATGCACCCCAGGATTCCATTGTCCTTCTTCGCCCCCAGGCCACTGCTGGCTCATGGACAGCTTGTTGGCCACCAGGATCCCCTGGTCCTTCTCCTCAGAGCTTCTTTCCAGCAGGTTGGCCCCAGCCTGTGCTGGTGCCTGGGGTTATTCCTCCCCAGGTGCAGGACCCTGCACTTGCTCTTGTTGAATTTCAGAGAGTTCTTGTGTAATTTTCATTTACAAACTAGCAATGAGTTAAGACTTACAATTGAGATTTGTAACAATAAAGATGGGGAGGAGTTGAAGAAAATGAACCACCTACAATGCAATATATGGAGAGCTTGAGGAGCAGGGTTTTGGAATACGTAATTACAGTGCCATCCTCTTTAAGACAATCTATGATCTGGCTGCAAAACTTGCTACCTGCAAACTGCCATCTACGGGTTTTGTACTGTAACCAGAACGTAACGCACAGGATGACTCTTCCAGCCTCAACCATACTTAATAGATACCATAGAATCATTAAGGCTGGAAAAGACCTCCAAGATTATTGAGTCCAAACTTTGATCTAATGCCAGCATATCAACTAAACCGTAGGACTAAGTGCCATGTTGAGTCATTTCTTGAACATTTCCAGGGGTGGTGACTCCACCACTTCCTTGAGCAACTGTTCTGATGTTTGACAAGTCTCAGTGAAGAAATTCTTTCTGATACTCAACCTGAACCCCTCCGGTGCAGCTTGAGGCCTTTTTTCTCTTGTCCTGCTACTAGTTGCCTGGGAGAAGAGGCTGATCCCCACCTGGCTACACCCACCTTTCAGAGAGTTGTAGAGAGTGATAAGGTCTCCCCTGAGCCTCCTTTTCTGCAGGCTAAACAACCCCAGCTCCCTCAGCCACTCCTCATATGATGTTGCATTTAAAAGGGAACCTGCATTAAACCCCAATTACTTTCTGCCCTCCCACTATCCAGATTTTCTGGTAGATAAGGTGATAGTTCTGTTTTATGTATGGAGATGCTGAAAGAAATAATGAAAAATGAGATGTTTTTGCTGGGAAACTTTTGTATAGATCTATTATAAAAGAGAAACATCTTTTAAAATTCTTCCCTTCCATGTGATAACAAGGTGGGAACACATACCTAACAAATTTCCTTCTTTTCAGTAAGAAAATCCTTCAGAAGTCCTCCCTCTAGCTGCATTCATTAAATTTTCTCTTCTCTCCATTCCTTATTGCAGTTTCACCTTCCCCTCTCCATTGTTTCTGTACATCCCAAACAGCTGTCCTGCCCAGAGCACAGAGACCTTGCCAGTGGTGCAAGTGGTGCCTGCCTTCCTGCGCAAGGTGCTGCTCATGTTTGCAGAAGCTATTGGGCTGAACATAGGCAGGCTGCTTATTGGCCACTTCTCTGAGCCATTTTTAACTACTTTGTCAATACTACTTTTCAGTTAGCCTTTGGAGCCAGAGGACACAGCCTGAGACATCGTTCCTAGCAGCTGAATTGGTCTCTGTCAATCTCCAGCTTTCCATGTGCAAGGGGCAATATAGGAAAACTTCCTGAAACTCTTGTAGTGGTCACAATCTAATGCTGTCAAGAGCTCTGCAGAATAATGTAACTACCTAAGAAAACATGATCTGGTTCAGAGGGCAAGAAATGCATGGGGCTTTGGAGAAGAGAGGAATGGCAGACTTGCCACATGAACTTGAGTAGCATAGATGGGGGCTGAATTACAGTTGAAAGGCAGAGTTCAGGCAGAACTTCTAAAACGGAGGTAGGAAGGAAGGTCTAAGCAACTGTGTGCTACAGAATGACCATGTCAGAGCTGGAGTGAAACTTTTGGAGCTGAGTATCTGACCCCCTCTGTGTTTGCATCAGGCCTCATGAGTAGCCTTCATTCAAGGGAGCTTACTGTTGAAAGTGTCCTCCCTCTCATCCTCTAGCTATTTCAGTTACCCACCTGGGAAAAGCGAGGATACAAAACTCAGATTAAATTATTTCTGACTGGGGTTACAGAAGGAGCACGGAGAACTAAATCTGCATCTCCAGAGATCTTACCTGGTATCTGGAAATCACCTTTCTTCCAGTCATTAACAAATACCTCTAAGGAGAAATCCTGATATGTCTGAATCTCATTGAAAATTAACTACTTTGAAGTACAAACCAATGCTTTAGAGCAGAATAGAGAAAATTATTATGAAGTTAGAGGTATTTAGTGAAAGACAGTCAGACCTGAACTGAATCTTCCATCTCCAGCACAGCACTACCACGACACAAGCACAAGGAGTGTGTAGGGACAGAGGTACAGAGGTAAAAGATCTTAATGACTTTTGTGCATTATCCAACCTATTTCACAGAGAAGTATCTGCTAGGAAGCTGAATTACTGAGGTAATCAGCAGGGAGCCATACTATCTTATAATTTACTTTCACTGGAATTCTTACCTTTTCACAAACAGTCACAATGCTGTTGCTAAGGTTCCACCAATACACCTCGGGTGGTGATGAACCTTCTTCCTGCATGATGATTTCTGTGTAACCCTTTCTCTCTTCACTAGAAGTCTGCACTGTGCTCAGCGTAGCTGGCTTTAAAATTCTGCAGGGTTTTTAAAAACAGAAGTCATGCTGTCCAGCAAGACAAAACTACTCTGTTGCAGAGCTTTGTTTGTCTAGGAGGTGGAGCTGCGATAAAACCATGCCCAAGCAGTTATGTGCAAGTGTACTATAGTTAAGACTCTGCTGCTTCATAAATGTGTTCAAAAAGCAAAGCATCTAGTTGGAGGAGGAATAATGACTGATAACTTGGGAATCCTCACAGTCCCCTGAACTTGCCAGCTTTGAAACCCCTTTGTCCTCTGGTTCTGGCCTTACTCCCATTAAAAGCACCACCCCAATGATGCACAATGCTTCTCTGATGGCAACAGTCTTAAGACTTGGGGAATTATACCAGGGATGAAATTTTATTACACTTGTGACCTAATAATGAATCTCACAGTATTTTTAATACCAGACTGCGCAAACAGACCACCCCTGCAATTTTCTTTGCCTGCTGGAGGAACTCGTCTCTTGGATTCGTATCACAGTAGCAGAATGCAGGAGAGAAAACGAAGTGTAGGCAAGGCTGTGTCTGGCATTTTCTCAGTTGTTAATTCTCTCTTACCAGAACCCTCAACAGAAAAATATTATGAGTGGCAAGCAGGGCTTTAAATAGTGCACTGGAGTCTTGGCAATTAATAAAGTGGATAAAGTATCTCATTGTGGAGATCCCACCACCTCTCAAATGAGACAAAATAGTTCTGACTGAAGGCAGCGATCCATCGTCTTTCAAATTATGACACTGTGAGGCAAAACTTACATCAGAAATCTGCTAAGAAGTATCTAAATGCATTTAGGTACATCTCATTTGACTAAACTTCAGAAGCTCACGAGCAATAACAAGTAACTTCGGGTTATGGCTGTGCTATCAGATCTGAATGTGAAGGTTGAAACACACCTGACTGTGCAGCCAAACAGCTCATTCTCTCTCTTCTTCTTCCAGGTGAAGAAGATTGCAGCAGAATATTATGATAACCTCCCACATCACCAGTCCTGGATTCGAGTTCTTTGGGACTTTGTTTTTGATGACACTCTTGGTCCTTATTCAAGGGTTAAGAGACTGTGCAAGCTGGCAAAGGAAAGCTAATGGGGTAGCTCTGCCTGCTGCAGTAGTGTTTGTTCATTCCCATGACTTCAGTTTTCTGAAGAAATAGAAGGATCTCTGCGTGTGCTGAATTAAAGTTGGTGTGTGCTGCTTATGCCAAGAGGATGGGTGTGCAAATGAAGCAATTTTAGACAACTGATGCTTTTGAATAAAGGATATTTGTATATGTACCCCTCAGAAACTAGATTAGAGTGAACTATGATTAGGAGAACCTTTGGTCTAGGCTTAGATTTACCTTCCTGGGACACATGTGCCTAAGCCTAAGTTTTAGCTTTGTCTACAAGGGAGAATATTTCTTGTGTGTTATGTGTGAGCATGCGTGTGTGTAGTTCAGGACTGGTTTCTCTTGATGCCAGATTGGAAGTAGATGCTCTGTGTGCACAGGACTGTGGAAGCGGGGAAGACTGGCATGCAGAAGTAAATGATACTCTCTGGAGAACACAAGGGTGCTTTCAGCTCAATGTCTTATCTAATCTAATATCTTACTTCCAATAATTGCTAATAGCAGAGATTTTATATATGCAATGGAATATGTTTATATTTTTGTACATCTATAACGTTATTTTAGTAGCTGCTGTTTGATCTTTATTCCAGGGCTTTGTATAAACCTTTTCTGAATGAATTTCCATTCTTAGGATGTAGTACTGTAGCTAACTGACAGATCTGAACTGTGGCAAGGAGAAATCCTTTCTTTAGTCTTCCACCTACTGCCCTGATCAGCAGCATGGATGTGCCTCTGGAGGAACTGAGTGGTCCTTTCTCATTCACCTTTTTAACAGTATTCATACCTTCACATATCTCACCCTTTTCCCTACTGTAAATCCTCTGGGGAAAGGAGAGGTTCTAGTTTTAAATTTTTCGTGCCAAGACTCTTAGCATTCCTGGTCACCTTTCTTATTCTCCTCTATATTACACCCCTTTTGGTGCACGGGAGTTAGGAGTACATGTCCGTGAAGACATGGAGATGTCTTCATCTCCATGGTGGTATTTGTTCCTAACTGCTTTCAGAATAATGGTAATTTTTTTCTCCTGTCATTCAAGGGGCACAGCTTGATATTTGGGAAGCACATGATACTCCAGCTATATAAAATTGCCACTGATGGTGTTAAGGGGATGTACTTGGAACATGCAGATGGGGTTGTTTCTCTCTCTGCATCTCTTAATTGGTGCTATTGACATTAATCTTCATCTCTCATTTCTCCCCACTGGCATACTAAAATCTTCCTGCCTGTCCTCTCCAACTATAAACTTCTGGATATCCTCAATAATTCTGTATCATCAAAAACCTTAATCAACATAACCTTTCTCCAAGCAGAACAGTATCTTCGGAGTCAGGAATTCAGATGCCATCTAGTAAATTCCATGGAAAGCTGGCAAAATATTTCTATCCTTACTAAGTGGTTAAAAGAGAGAAATTATATACATATAATTTCCCTGTAACCCTTTAACAGTTTGGGTTTTTTCTTCTGGAAATCCATAGCTGTACCAAAGAAAAAGATTATTGTGCAGCCTCATTGGTCCCTCAGAGTATGTGATTAGACCTGGGAAGCCTGATTTCCTCACTAAACATAATTTTGTTCCTTCCTTCAGCAGCAAGGGATCCAGTGAGCCAGTCTGTCTGTTCACTAGGCAGCTGAGCTAACCTGCTGCAGTTTGGGTTCCTCCTTCATTTCCCCTTTCTCCATTTTTCTCACCCATGTG
Source organism: Callaeas wilsoni (assembly GCA_013398955.1). Lineage (NCBI taxonomy): Eukaryota > Metazoa > Chordata > Aves > Passeriformes > Callaeidae > Callaeas > Callaeas wilsoni. Next base: position 23,679 of record VWPU01006022.1, read on the forward strand.
ATTTTGGCAGTTGGGTAAATAAATACCCAGGCTTGCTTAGCAGATCAAGATCGTTTGTAATACAGGGGCTGAACACCAGTTTATTCACCAATGCTATTCTGTGCTTTTGGATAAGAACAAGAAGAATGGGACTTCTTCCAGCACTTCAGCCTTCACTGGTTCCTCAGTGATAACCATACTTAAGACATTATGTCTTACTTATTAAAGCTGCTTTTCTCCCAGAGGAAGAGGTGCTAGTGTGGGAACTTCCATTACCTTCTTCGTATCAGTGCTCATGTCAAGGAATTTCAGTTTTTTATTAATTTACTTCAGGTTTGCTGGCGCTCTGATCACGTATTCAACTCCCCATGTCTTTAGCAGCTGTTCATCAACTCTCTTGTCTAGCTTAATAAGTTAATATAAAAAACACAATAAAGATTATGCTTTCTTCCTCAATTTGACTATTGTCCTTATCCTCTTTGATGAGTGACCTTATGCTGTAGTTCCCTTACTCAGCTGTTTCATGATCCAGTCACCCATGTGCTGTGGACTACTAACCTAGCCTGACACAGAGGCTCTGGTGTAAATGAGCCAACCAAAACTGTCAACTGCTTCTTCACCTACCTCCCATCAGTATTTCCATCATGGTCCCAGCTTGCTTAGCCTGGGCAGCCCCACACCTGTCCTGCTCAGCACTGTCCATCTCAGCAGGAACTGGAAGTGGCTGGAAGCCTGCAGGGCCTGCAGATGTGCAACGTGAGCCAAGTTCCAGTGTGTGGGGGTGCTGCTGATGGGGGAAGGATGTGATCCTGTTCTCTTCATGGGCACCTGTCTTTGCTACTACCAGTAGGGTTGGCAGGAGGGGTTTTTTTCATAACCACAGTGCATATGGGTCTGGGTCAAAAGTGTGTTAAAGCTCTGTATAGTTTTATTCCCTTTGCTTAAAAATTGATCCAGATCGCCTTCATTGTTTGGGCACACTCAGGCTCTGGCAAATAGCTGTATGATAGGAAGGAGTGGAGAGTGATGTCCCCTTAGATTTCTGCTATGTAAGATGCCTGTGGCCTGCCCTGTCACAGTGGCTCAACAGGCCCAGTATGAAAGGACACCCTTCTCTACAGAAGCAGCTGGCAAACTGAATTACTGTCTGGGAGGAGGGAACCCTCCAGTAGAGCCACTACTGGAAATAAGCCACCTTGCACATCCCTGTCACTGGAGCTGTAGGCTGGGAACTGGCACAGTGCGGGTGATGCCAGGACTCCCCTGCCCGTCAGCCAAGCTTCCCCTTCCACCCCACACACTTTGCTCCCACTGCTATTCAGTGGCCCTGTGCTAACTTCAGCTTATTATGTCATAATTATAGGAGGCCTGCAAAGGTAGATGAAGAAAGTAAGAAAATCTCATTTACAGCAGCTGGCTGATGTTAACACAGGGGCACACCATATCCAGGCTGTACAACATGGTTATTACTGACCTTAGGCGGAATGCCACATTCCAAGGGAAAATATGAACTGTGCCGAGCACCAGCTTCCAGAACCTTCATTAGGATTCTGGGAGAGTTTCACGACACAGATGTGATCTTGAGCAGTAGCAGTTTTGAAGAGTACTTGCCATCATCAGGTATGCCATCAAATGGGTTTATAATTAGGAAATGCATGAGCTACTGTAAGAGATTAATGCAACAGAGCATTCTAATCTCTGCTGTTACTGATGCTTGTCCGGGTTCTTCATACTGGTCCTGGTGTTGTTGCAATGTGGTGCACATCAGTGTCTGCCTGCTTTAGTTCCCATGTGGAAATCTTTATCCTGCTCTTTAACCTCTCTCTTGCCTTGTGTTGGTATTTAACAGCTAACAAACATCAGTCTCAGTCTGGAGCTCACTGTTGCATTAAACTCAGATTTCTCCCATATTTAATCTAAAGTATAACCAGACTGTGAAAAAGACTCATTTCTAAAAGGCATTCGGGTTGCTTTGAAGAGTGCTGAAGAACCCCCCAAAGCAAAACAATTAACATTCTACATCTGACAGCCAAACAGGAGCCATCCTGCCTCCTCTCCTAGGTCTCCCGTAGCAGGCTGGCTGTCCTTCCTGCCTGCTGCCTGCTCCACCAGCAACGGGACAATCACAGGCTCTCCTGGACTGCTGCAGCAGGCTCTGCTCCCAAAATCAGTCCTCGGGGCCTGGCTTTTAAAATATAATTTTTATGGAAGCCTGAAGAAAGGAAGGGAGCTTGGAAAATACTTGACAGTTTTCAGCAGTTGAACTCAGATCTCTTGGCTTTTGCACGAGGTTACCAGAAGATGGTATCAAGATGACTGCCGTGCAAAGCTTGCACCAAACTAAGTCAAGCAGAAATTCTCAAGATTGCTCTGGTGGGAAGAATGGCTGAAAAGGAAACAATTGCATAACCTGGATGATATGACTGGCTATGCACTGTTAAGTGTTCGGTGTCCTGTACCAATAAAGCTCAAGACCTGCACACCATTAACAAATGACTCCCCTTAAGTCCCTAGTCAGCAGTGCTGTGCCTGGGATTTCAGTTTGCATCCACCTTATGCCTTTGGTAGCCTTGTTCTGCATAAACACCTCCCTTTTATTACTGCAAACCTGCAGGAGTGCAGATGATGGGACCTGTGTTTTTTTCAGTGATGGCAGGAGATGTGGTGGGACAGGTAGTGGTGGCCTGAGAAGAGCCTTAAGCCACTGTTCTTCATTCACTTTGGCAAAAAGTTGCTGAGGTTGTGGCAGCCTGACTGCAGGACGTGGAGCTCAGCCAGCAATGTGAGAGGGCTGGGCAGGTGAGGGCCATGTGTGTGTGTGAGAGAAGGCAGGGCAGCTGCCATTGCACCAGCCACAAGACATTCGGGCTCTCTCCTCGTGCTCTGCAGTGCAGGAGGCAAAGCTGCCACGCCACAGTCACGAGAGTCTCAGTCACCTTCCTCTTACCACCAAGTGACACAGAAGTGCAGGAGCTCAAGGGACAAATGAAACAAAGAAAGGCAGGACCGTGTGGACAATAAACAGTTTATTACCAATATGAACACAGATACTGTGATGCACTGACGTACCATTTTTTAATATTGTGATAACTCTGAGACAAAGAACTTGTTGGCTGACAACTAAACATGTCTCTTTCTTCTGGTGATGCCTCAATACATTTCTGTTGGCAAAGGATCTTCATTTACATTGCAGACTACTAGTAAAATTACTTTGAAGTCATCTATCAAAAGCAAATGGTTCACGTGTGTTCTTATCTACTACTAAAAAGAAAGGTAATACATTTAAATAAGCAAATACAAAATACAAAAAAGGCTGACAAATCCAATGTGCAGTGTCAGATGAAATCTAAAAAATCCAGAAATTTAAAATTTAATAATCTTTAGATTAAGACTTGTAAAATGAAGCGAATCCAAGGCAGCAGCAAGCTTCAAAGTGTGCTGAGTCTGCTAATAAAAAGGGTATAAGAACAAAGACAGTGCCGGTGTCCTCTCTCACCATCTTGCATGACCTTGGTACACTTAGAAATGATCCAATCTTCCTAGCATTCTTAGTACCGTCCAAATGCCTTGCAATCATTATGTTGTACTGATTCTACTCAACTCCTGCCGTATGGCTAGAAAACCAAACCAGAAAGTTAGTGCATAATGTTATATCCAGTGTGATGGAAAATGCAAAGTAGAGAGGCTGCAGAAAGTACACGCTGGTAAAGGATGAGTGGAGGGTAAAAGGATGAGTAAGGGTAAGCAGTCAGCTGCTGGCTTGCAAACTGCAGTACTACAGTAAGAAGTTGCATCTGTGGTGTATGTGAACGCCTTATTTTGCACTGGAATGAACTAGGGAGGCTCTGAGGGCCAAGCTGCTGGGACAGTAGCGTATGGACAAGGGTCTCTCCGACTGCAAACTGCCTCGAGGTTTTGTGAGCACACAGATCTAGGGCAAGGGCACAGGGAATGGATTTTAGCTGTTTTACAGTCTCCTCTTTTTCCCCTTCCCTGTGAATCTAAGGTGGGGAGTGCAGGGTGTGGACATGCATCTCCGTATGCCCTAATGTGGCCTTCAAATGGGAATTTTGCTGTACATTTCAATAATGGCCCTGAAAAATACCTTCAGTTGTAAACTGCAGAGCAATTTATAAAAAAGTACTGATACATTTGGTACAGCTGCTGTACTTTTCAATGAATTATAAAAATATGTGGCTATTTGGAAAACTGTAATTGAGTGAAGGTCTGAAATAACTCTTCAAGCATAGGAAACCTACAGAAGATTTTTGGGAAGGATTTTCAGTTAGCTTCCTTTGTCCCCTCCTCATCCCGGACCTGTGTGGCCAGCAAGTCACAAGTGATTTCACGCTTGCTGATTGTGATAAATCGATGTGCCATGGGCTACAGGCAGGCCCTTTCTCACCCTCCCACCTGTGAGAAACACCAGACAGCGAATTTCTCATAGGCTGGTGGTAAAAATGCTCATCAACAGCATAATAAAGGATGTAAATGCAGTGTTATGGTCAGAGCTCAGATAAGGTAGATGCTTGTTCTTCAAATGTGTGTATCAATCAGAGTTGTTCAGAGAAGTCTGAAAACACCAGGGAACTCTCTGCAGTTCCTATCATCTTATCTATGGAAAATTAGTCATAAAGATGAGAAAAATAATAATTTTTCTCTTTCTTACCATCAATTATCTCCTCTTTCACTTTGTGTAACTCTCTTACAACTTCCTCCAATATTTCCTGATGAGACAAAACACAGGTCAGCTGCTCAGAATTTCCTTCTAACTGGTGGAAGAAAATGCAAGTTTAACACGGTTGTGCTGTCCCCCACCTCCACTGCCGGTCAGAGCCTAGCACTACTAACAGCTACGTCTGCACTCCCAGGCACGGATGCAGAAGATGCTGGCGTATTTACTTGCACATTTCTGTGCAGACATAAAGATGAAATAGCAGTGAGATTGTGCTCTCTTGCTGCTCACCAGCTAGCCCTTCTTTAGGCACCTAGTTATAGAGGAAATCAGAAGACTGAACAGCCGTTTTGCTTGTACAGCGCATGCATGGGGGAAAATGGGTAGCTCGCCAAAATCTCTAAAAGTGCAAATGACATTTTCACTCACCTGTTTCATTCGATCAAAATCTAAGGCATCCATAGCCACATCATTGCTGCTGCTCACTGGCTTCATCCTTGAGAAATGGAAGAAAAGTATAAAAAGCCATTCAGTTCCTTGCAATGTGTGCTAAGCTGCACCCACCTGATGGTGTGGGTGAAATCCACCCCAGAGCAGGAGCACCTATGCTCAGGTGCTGAGCAGGAGGCTCCCTGTTGTGCTGCTCAGGAGCATTTGGCAGCCAGAGAGCAGCACTGCTCCTGTATGCACAACCTGACCCTCAAAGATGCTGTGAAATTTTTTCTTTTTTTTTTTTTTTTTTGGTGTTGGGAATCGCAGTGATTTCAGATTAGAAGATGCTGAGGGGATAGAGCCTGTTGAACACCGTGTTTTATTTTGGCATTTGCAATTTGCAAGCTATGTGTCTGGTTTTCTCTCACAGTCAGATTTCTGTACAGCAGCCCTGTCCTAGCAACCTAGGCTTTCACTGGGTGCTAAAGTAACAGTAGACTACAGGTTAGAAAAATATTATGGGGAAAATAATAACCCACTAATCTTTTCCTTGGAAGACCTGAATGAATCAAGTGTGGCTTGTTGACAGTGTTATGTATCACAGTCATTTTTTATTGACTCAGAAACAAAACCAGTCTGGCCTTAATGGCTAGTGCACCTGAGTGTTATCAGTCTTTCTGCACGGTATTAGTCAGTGGGCTGTGCCATGATGACATCTGATAAAACAAATTAAGGAAGCAGAAGCTGTTTGCCTTTCTCTTTTAATCAGTAACTCTAAAACATTTAAAAAACTAACCATGCTATACAAATAACTTTGCCATTGTCTTTGAGCCCAAACTGAGGGCTGGTGGAGATGCTGCTGCTCCTGAGAGTTTCTTGGTCTTGCAACCCTTCCCTGGGAAATCCTGACGTGTGTCCTACCATCTCACAGCTAAGGGAGTTAAGAAAGATAAAAATGCCATCAAACTGATCAGGAATGGAAACAGGCTACCACTGAGAGCTTTAGAAACTTGCCCTGCTTCCCCCACAGAAGTCTTTCAAGCAAGCACTCCTACTACTGAGCACTACTCCAGGTCCTAAATTAGGAAAGCATTTTTTCCCACTGAACTCCTCCTCCCAGGATGCAATGCCATTATAAAAGATAGCTACTGAAACGTGATGGCTGCTTTAAATAGCCCATGTTTCACTCCCATTTGCGAGGAGGAAGAATGGTCTTTTTCTATCTATTTGAAACTCATGTATTTCCTAGAACCAACATGTTTCATTGGTTTTAGGAGAGCTGGAAAAACTGTATTTTGCTATAGTAACACTGATGCATCCCTTTGAATGTTTGGGCAGAACACATTACAGCATTTTTAACAAAGCAGCAAGTATGTGCAGATAGTTGCCATTGGCAACTTATCTTTCTCCAGACTATCAGCACTGTTGTATACCTAACAATGTAAAATAAGGGACATCTCTTTGCAGTGAATACCAAACATGTGTAAGCCTGTGTTCTACCTCCTTATTCAGCTTATCCATCCATCTCACTCTCCAGTAACACTGGGTGGTCCTGGACCAGCATGGGAAGCAAGCCTCTCTTTAGCTGTCCAACATCAAACTTTATCTCAGTCTCTGTGACTAAAAAAACCTGGGTGCTGATCTTAAAGCTTGGCTACTCTGACTGACAGGACTTCTGAAGTCCCATCAGTTTCTTGGCTTTTGACACCTGCTAGTTTTTGTACCCCATGAATCTGAAAGACCTCTCTGTGGCTGGGCCTTTTTACATCTTCATTTTATTACCACGCCTCACTCGCCTTTCTTATGCACCCACTGCAGTTGCATGGGTAGAGGAATAACTTCCCTTATCCCAGCTGCAAACTCTTCAGATCATTTCTGCTTTTGCTTTTTAATTTCTGCAGAGGCTGGGCAATGAAAGCTTCGCCTATTGGCAGGGTCACCGTAAACCTGCTGTAGAAAGATGCTCCAAAATGTGATTTCCACATGGCACAGCGCTGCCAGACCCGTGTCTCTGACTCACACACACGGATGGTTTAAGTGCTGGTTCCAGTGTGATTGACATCTGTAACGCCCGAGTGAGCAGGGGGCTATTTCCATGGAACAAACCTCTGACATGACACCTTCACACTTTGTGCAGGACAGACAAAGCAGATTGCAAGAGAATGAGTAAAAGATCTGGCAGAAGACGAACACTAGCGCTGAATGATGGGATGAGCCAAAGGACAAGCCAAGACAGTTAAGAAGCCAGGCAGTTAGCCAGTACCTAGGAGACACGTGGGATTGTGTGGGGCTCTTAGCTTCACAGCTCTTCACCACTGATGGATTTCTACAGCAATGGAATGAAACGAGACATGAGTCGTGCGCGTGCCACAGGGACAGCATGACCATCCCGCCTGCTGGCCAGCCGCAGGGACACCCCATGCAGCTCACCTAGAAAGTAATGAAGATACAGGCTTTTCAACAGAATTGCTCCTTTCCCATGGCTTCTTCCCAGAGTCTGAAAAACAAACATGAAAAGTTAGTTTATTATTTTTGCTCTAAAAATAAAAATATCCTGAAGTTGATTGTCTTATACAGATGTTTTCATTCAGTGAGGATGAGTGACTTAGGAAGAACCAGGAAAATGGGATGGCTGAATGAGTGCAGTTGCCTACATTATTGGGAAAGCACTGGCAAAAATCTGCTTAGTGATCCCTAGAATTAGGGACCACATAGTTAAACAATACTAAAAAGAAACGGAACTGGAACAGTAGGAGGAAAAGCATGAATAATCTCTATTAGGAAATACAGGCTCATTGCTGCAAGGCTTGCTTTGTTCAGTACAATATTTATTTATATTTTAAGTAAAGAAGCCTTAGGTTTTTTGTCTGCATAGTTGGCAGAAAATGTGGGTGTATGTAAAAAACAGCAGTAAGACCCCACTATGCAAATCTCCACAGAGAATTTATTTAATGTTGTGTACACTTCTAACTCACAGAAATTCCCAAAAAGCTGTACTACATAACCCTTGTTGCTGAAAGCGCTTGCTATCATCCCAATCTCCTCCTAAAATGAACTGTTGCAGAGATTTGACAACTTTATATACAAGGATTTGCTCCTCTGTGAGGTCCTAAAAAGCCTTTTAAAAGAATTACAGGCAGTCCCTTTTAAAAGAATTACAGGCACTCCCAGGAAATCTCTAGATCTCATTTACATACACCTTTCTCTTGGCTTCCTCCCCTTCCTTTGCAAAGCACACAAGTCATGGCTTTGTTCCAAAAGGAAGCTGGAATGGTTAAATAGTCATTCCCTTGGGAGAGATTTCTCTCAGCATGCGTGAAAGCCAAGACTGATGCAGGGATGAATGTGAGTGCTTGCAGCTCATCTCCTCAGATACAGTTATTTCAATTAATTGTAGGAAAAACAATTTCATCTAGGAACTCTCAGGACCAGCCTTATTGCAACAAACTATTAGATTAAGGGGGAATAGCAGTTTGAGATCCAAACCCCAACTGTATAGATCAGGACATCTATACTACAAAAAGTAAAATAATACAGCTTTTTTCTCTTAAAAGATTTAGGTGTGTAATGTTGATGGCACAGATCCTCAGCTCCATGTCTAACTAAACTGGCTATCTTGCAATTTTCTTGACTGTGAAGCATATAAAAGTCATAATTTCTTGCCGAGTACAGTTTTAAAAACAATAGGTACTTGGGAATTTTTCTGCTAGTTACTGCTGCTGCACTTAGAAGTAGGACAAAGAATCCAGAGTCTACAGGTGGTGGAGAAGACTAGATTAAGAAGACAACTATAATGTCAGTAGTTCAACTTAATTAATACCTGATGAATTTTGTTGCTGCTGGGCAGAGCCTCGTGTACTGGTTGAAGGAGAGGTGCTAGCATCATCCTACAAAGAGAAAAACAGGACACTACTGAGTTTTGGGGATGAAGTGCAGAGTCCTCTTCTACTCTGGAGACAGCTGTAGCACATGTGGTACAAAAGCAAGTTTCCTCCCTGTCCAACAGGCACTGCTGCCAAGGTATGGGCTCAAGGCTATTTAAACTTTAACTTTTCTCTCATGGGATGGCAAAATACATCCTTTTTATTTTAGTTAATGTGGACACCTTTTCATGATTACACTCAATCACTCTTACCTCTATAGACCAAACCTGGTGAAACCACTCCAAAGTGCTGTCTACTGTTGCCTAAATACAAACAATCCATTTCCTAAATTTAGAAACTCTCTGAGATGTGGAAATCGAGCCATCTAAAGGAACAGTTGCTCAGATCCCTGTCTTTCACCCCAGGACAGCCACTAATGTCAGAGAGAGGAGTTTAGGTACTAACAGAATGTAACTAAATCAATCAGTACTCCTTTTAAGTAGAAGATTAAACACTCCATCAGAGATTTGGACTCTTGTATTTCGGATTTATGTGTGACAGATCATAAACCATTCATCCATATATTTGGCATGACAATATTATCTAGCAACTCTCAAAACATACTCAGGTAAAGCATCCGCTCTGCACTGTAAAATGGAATCGCACTCAGTTTGAAAGAAGATACCCTGAATATGAAAGGTATTCAAGACACAAATTAAACAGATGCTTTCTAAAACACTTTTCTAAACAGATTGGTGCTATTGAAAAGTTTGATTGGGGATATAAACTAATGTAGAGTTTCAAGGAGAGAGAAGAAGGGACAGAAAGCAGAGGCTGAAAAGTTAGAAGCTAAATGGTGCCTTTCATCTCCAAGTGTATGGTTCAAAACCAGCTTTGGGGCACGATTAAGAGCAACGGTTGCATAGCGGGTTCAACAGGCAAATTCCATGCTTGAAGCATCCCTTGAGGAACATGCAAAAAATAGCTGCTTTTCTCTCTAAACAGTGAAAAGTGCTTATTCCTGCTCTTGCTACAAACCTTTCTGCCTGGGGCAAGACCTACATTTTTGTAATGGATTTCCTACTGAGCAGCTTTGTCTTTGGAGAGAACATCTCCACATAGGCAATATGAGGCACACAGGTCGCTTTATGATCTTGCAGCTGTGGCAGAAAGCCTTCACGAGGGTACTGGCTAGCAAGAGGAATGCTGAATGAGCAGCAGCCTGGAAAAGCACCACATTGGAAAGTGCAATCCTGCAAATCCTGCCCTCTCCTGAAACAGGAAAGATCTTCCATGCTTTACCAGTTCAACAGGTAAAAAAGTGTTTTCATCTGCATGTTGGACTCAAAATTGCTGCATCAAGTTCAGTCTACAGGCTGCGTCAAATTAAACTGCTTGTATAATTGCTTTTGTGGAAGAGAAATGAATCAAAGTTCCCCAAAGTTGTCCAATTCTATCTCAATTTAATGTAGCTATCATGGACACATATTTTGACTTCTACATGATCTAATGGTTAATATGCCGTTTCCCCTTCCCCCCCGGCACGTTCTCTCTGCACTCTGGGGTCTGAAGTGAGCTGATTCTTGCTTTGCATGGAGGTTGGCAATCCAAAGTTACACTGCAGGGCTGATGGTCCACTTGAGCTTAGCTGAAGCCTCAAACATAAAATAATAAACACGAACTTTATCTCAAGTTAACTTGCCAGAAGATTCAATGCACCTTCTTACAGGGCAAGAATCTCCTGTTCCCTACAACACTGGGATCAGACCATGAAATAGAGCTCATTAACCTGGGTTAGACAATACCTCCCCCATGAATAAAGCAGCTGTTCTTGTTTATAGGGTGCTGTTCCCAGGAAAGGTGGGAGCAGTTACATTCAGCTTTGGATGGAATGTGCACATCTATTCCTGGATCAGCACTGCTTGTTGCCTGCCAGACACAGTGAATGAGCACAGGACTTTGGCTTACAAGGAACCTGCGAGAGCGCAACAGGGAGGAGAGTTTCACTTACGTTTTGGCTTTCCTCTTCCTTTTTGTCAGCTGGCTTGTCTGACTGCGACGCTGCTTTCCTCCTTTGCAAAGGAACAGGAGATAGGACACAGTCAACCCTCTAGAAACAATCCTTGTGGGAAGACTGATTCAGGCTTTGGTGGGAGTTACTATTCATTTAGCTCAACCCAGGGAATGTAACAATGGCTGGATGTGTTTGGTTGTGTAGGACTGGGGTGGAGGTGAAGAATCCAGACCCCAGTGATACAACTCAGAGAGAGGGGCAATATTATGAGGTGGTGTTTAACAGAGGAATGCAGGGTGCAGAGCATAAGGAAATGTGATGAAGCAGAGGAGGAAGCGCAGCTGGGTAGGAAACTGGGTGAGAAAAGGATGGCTTCTCTCCAGAGTTCAGGAAGTCCTGGGTCCTACACAGGAGGAACAACTCACCCCCCATCAGGTGTTTCTGAGGACCAACCCTGCCCACAACAGGTGGCTCAGGTGGGTATTGCAGTGGTGACACTGCTCTCAGCCAGCTCCAGCATCAGTTTGTCACCTGTCCTATATCCCACATCGCTGATCCCAAACAGAGAAAGGGCTGTAGCAGTGCTCCCATATGATGCGAAAACTGTCAAAAAAGCCCTTCAAGCCAGGTCCACCCTCACTGGGAGAGACTGGGCACCATTTCTGCTCAGCCAAGACCCCTTCTTCCCTCCAGGGTGGGAAAGCTCTGGCGGGAAACCAGGAATCAGGAAACAAGGCCACTCGCCTGGTTTTCAGTGCCTTTGGTGATTAATAGGAGATTATTTTTATCTCAAAAACACTTCAAAGGCAGCAGAGCTCCTGAGCCCTGTAGTCCCAGGATCAGCAGTGTTGGTGCTGCCCACAGAAGCTGAGTGAGGACCTGAGACCCACACTCATCTCTGCTCCCCAAGGAGGGGTTAAACTCTCTGAAAAATAGTGGCAAAGAGCTGCAATCCATGGGGAAACTGGACATGACAGTAAACAAAGATGTTGGTTGTTTATTTTTGAAAAATGCATGGTAAAACTTCTTGGGCATTAGCCAATCTGGATGATGAAAAGAAACCCAAATTCGTGATTTTTAAGCCCTATTTAGGTTGTAAACAGTACCCAGTAGGCCAGGTGTGGAGGGTCTAAACATCCAATTTCACATTTTAGACCATTAGGGAAACTGCAGCTCAAGTCTCCATGTGGACTTTGGTTCTGCTGAACTTTACCCTTAGCCATCTGTGAACACTACCCTAAGCAGATGTTTTTTAAAATACCAATATGACACATTTTTCATTTAGTCTTGGTTCTGAAGTGGGCAAAATTCAACTCAGAAAAAAAAAAAATCTCAGGAAGCACTAAGAAAGGCTTCTGAGAAAAGCCTCACTGGATACAGAGTTTGGAGGATTTGATAAAAATTTGACAAAAAACCAAACAAACTGAGCAGTATGTGTCTGTAGGACACAGTGCTCTGTGGGAATTATTTCCAGATATTCAACTGCATTAATAATGTTACTAGATCAGTAATAATTTTTTGGTCTTTCTCTAATATTTACTTGATTCTTCTAACAAAAAGAAGTTGTAATTATTACAAACCTAAGTGAAAGAAATATTTGCCGGGGTGAGAGACCACTGTTAGATATATGTCCTGCAACAAACTTAACCGGGCTGGGAGTGACAGTGGTTTTATTCTGCTTGCACTTTAGTCCTGAGGCAAAGGGCTGCTCTCCAAGGGCCCACTGAATCTAGAGAGTGGTATTTTATAGCATCTGAGCTCTCAGAAATGTTTTCCTCCATTACTTACCGAGCATTAGGCATATTCCCTGTTTTGGAGCATGGGGTTTACTGCTCAGAAAAGGACCCCTGAGATCCCATGCTCATAACTCTGATTTCTGTATTGAACATGTTCAATTAAAAAAACAAAACAAAAAAAACCCTTTTTTTTTTTTTTTTACCTTCTGGTAATAGGAGGTAAGTAAAGCAGGTAAGAACAACCTGAAATCCAGTGCCAGGTTTTTCCTTTCCCTATCATCACACATAAAAAGGAATTTGCAGCCAAAAGAAATCCTCTCAGTATCAGCTTCACAGCCTGTGCCCAGACTGCACCCTTGAATGGCACTTGTGTATTTCCAGGTACTTCCATGGCTTTGTGAAGAAAAATTTAGGGGACAATTCTGTTGCTATCAACTCCGTGGGAAAGGATTTGGAGCTCAGTTATTTTCAGAGTAGAGGCACCGCAATGCTCATAGCATGCAAGTGCTTTTGTTAAGATACCAGGGGAATTCGACCCTAAATACCTGAAGACACCAGATCTTGCCAAAAGCCATACAGAGTACACTTTAGACTAGAACCACACAAGTGTGCAGAATTTCTGTATCCAAATATATGAGATGTTCATTCAGCTTGCTTGCTTGAACAGAACTTGTTACCCCAGCATCTAGCCACCAAACCTCTCTTTGCTTGCAGACAACTTCCAGTTAGGGAAGGTCACTCTTGATATATAGCAGGCCAAGAACCAGTAAAAAACTATTAACAGCTGTCAAGCTATTTTAATTCTGAAAAGAAAGAAAATTATCTATTTGCTATTTTATACTGCTGGGACCTTTTTAGAGTGTTGTGTATTTATTTAATACTTTTCAAAGGATTACATCCATAGTCCATGTTCAGAATTTCTTCTGAACTGAACAGGACATGGAGGAAAGTTGGAATCAGATCTTTTGAGCTGGGAACTGTCTTTATACTAAGACAATATTATTTAACAACTCCATCTCTTGTACCCCACAACTGTACCTACCCTTCATTATTTTATTCATCATTTTCTTTCACTATTTGTAAGTTTAAAAAAATTGTATCTAGAAATACAGTATCTTACACTGGGAAGTCGGGAGTTTGAAAGAACATTACTGATGGAATTAGGGGAAAAGAGAAAAAAAATTGGAAAAATCTATTGTCTTTTAACAGCTGGTAGCTTGATACATCACAGCTCGCTTTAGTGGAGAATAACTTGGCTGGTCTGTCTGAAACACACTGAGAACCAATGACAATTTACCTGCCAAGGTGTTGTCTTTTTATTACACCTGTGTTTATATGTTTGGGCTCAACATCCTGAATGTGCTGCATAAAGAATGATTTGTCTAAGGTCCTTTCATTGTTTCCTCTTACTGAAAACAGTAACTTTGAAAACAGATCTGGTAAAATGGCTAAAGCCCAGAGGATGTATTTACCACCAACTATGAAGGTAGTAAGCTGCAGGATCTGCTGCAGCACCTACTCCCTGCCAGGTATCATTGCTGCGACACCGTCGGCATTAAAAGTCGGGCAATACTGGTGACCAACATCCATGCAGGACCTGTCAAATTGCAAAGAAGCACCTGCTGCCAACCACAAAAGTGACAGTGCCTTGTTCCACAATTTGCTGCAGATCTCATGGGGCTTATTGAGGTGTAAGTACAAACCTTTTTGCCAGTAATTTATTCATTTCTTCCATTAGTCCTCCTCCGCCTCCTCCGCTACTTGTTCGATTGGCATCGCTCTTAGAGACCCCACTGGGGCTGGACCCTCCTGAACCGTCTTCTGGCTTAAGAGAGAAATCAAGACTGGAGTTAAGGAAAGGCTTGCTTTACAGCCACGCCCTTAATGATTAGTTTTCCCAAGTGTTAGGAACAGCGATCACAATCACAGCCTGAAACCAGAGACAGGATGTGTTCTGCCTTGGGAAGAAGACCCACATGAGTGTTACTAAAACCAAGACAGATCTGGGTGACGCAAATATACGGGCAAATGATTAAAAAACCCACAGTGCTGCTTGTTCATAATTGTGTTTATGCATGGTTAAGCAACCCTTACCTAAATGGACAGCTACTGACATGAGGCCTCAACAGTCTACATTGGTTTTTTTGTAAGTATAGTGTAGTTTTAACTACTTAAAACAAGTGAAAACACTAACACATAGTACAATGGTGGACTATGTCTAAGTAATGAAATCCTGGCAATGTGAGAAGTCACAGCCATTTGCTAACTAATATCTTCTGAAGAGCATAAACTCTACCCAACATCTCCTGCTCAGCTTTATTTGCGCTGCAAAATCACATTTAGAAGTTCACCCAATGGTCAGCTGAAGCGTGTTTCACCATGTTTCACGCTGAGTTCGCAGACCATTACACCAAGCTGTGCCAGGCTTTCCCACAGCAGAGAAGAGCCCACCGGGGAGTCCCAGTGCCACCTCCTTACCCGTTGAACTCTCCTTAGTTTGGCACCAGCCAGAGCTGCTGCGAGCCCTGACACTGACCCATCTTCAGCGCCAACCCCTTGGCCGGCGCCGGCTGGCAGTGGGGGCGGCGGGGGGGGCGCGGCTCCCATGGGTGGTGGAGGGACTGGGGGGGGTGGCGGAGGCGGGGGCCCCCCAGACGAAGCAGGGATCACAGCAGCACCACTGGGGTGGCCAGGTGGAAGTGCTGGGCCTGAAATGCAGAGAAGAGGAATTAGACGTGAAGCGCTTTGTTAACCTGACATGAAAAGGATGCCAGACTGCTTCCTCCCATCCCACAGACAAGGTCACGTTCCCACTCCCAAGCCACGGCCTGACTCCAGGACAAGTGGTCAGTGCAAGGAAGCACCATGCATGCTAAGAATGGGAAGAGGTGGTTGTATCAATGGTCAGTCAGCTACAGTTGTGTCCTCCTGAGAGACCCTGTCACGACAGTCTTCTCCCTCCTTTTCTCCCTGGCTGGGTTAGTGTTTCATTCTGTGTCAGAATCAGAACACAGACAACGCTTCCCAATTCATAAATGGCATAGTCTTCTGCTTCTCCTGCAGCTTTCTATACGGAGATCATGAACTCTATGGACTTTGGTTGACATCAGCTTTTCAGGAGAATTGTGGGCTACAGTGACACATCCTCCTTTCTGTCATGCAGAAAGTGTGTGTGGCCTCAGCCAGTTTTGCAGAATAACCAGGGGAGACTCTGGCTCCAAGCACCCCGAGGTTCTGCAAAGCTCCTCTCAGCAGCAGCCTGTTGATAGTGGTAGCTCCATTGCAGTGTTTTACCTGTCTGGAACAGGTCAGTTGAACGAATACACCTCCCCAAGGGTATTTCCCCGTGTACAGTCTGTCAGAAGAGGCTGCTCTTGGTACGTATTCACAGGTTCAGTTGTTCAGTGTTACTTTGAAAGACAGGTGGGTTTTGACTGAGAAATATTTTGAAATCATATTTAACATTAACAGCCTGTTTTTCTTCTTATCTAGGTTTTCTTATAATACTGCCTTATTTCTATGGTTACTTCTGCCATTATTTCACACTCCCAATTCCATTCTTGAAATGAACCATAGCTGCTGTTAGAAATACTTTAAACATTTCAAGCCCTCTTTCGTTCATGAACATAATAACTAGTAATTCATTGTGGGTACATTTAATTGTAATTGCAAAAATACACCCACCTAATTAGAGGCCAGCCTCAGGCAAAAATTGAACTGAGTCAAAATAATGGACTGATGTGCATTTAAAATAACTTTATTGAACTAAGTGGATTTCAAGGACTTACATCAGCTGAAGGACTGAGCCTCCAGTGGTTACAGTAATACTTTTAGCAGAAAGTAAAGGGAAATGTCTTAATTTTCTTCCTTTTCTAGGCACACCACTTTAGCATTTATATGTGGTTATAAACCTGAATAGAGCCAAGTCACAAAACATATGCTCTGAATTGCAAATAGGCATTGCTTGCAATTGTTCTCACTCCACAGGCTTTAGCTAGGCAGGAGAAATCAAAATGATATACAAAGTGGCTAGACCCAAGCCTTTGATCTGCCTTCAATGAGAAAGGTTTGCTGGAATAGTTACAGTGACAAGCCCACAACTATAAATGCATGGAATACCAGGAAGCGAGTTTCTTGAATTAAATAAATTGTACAACCACAGGGGATTCTGGGTATCTTAAACCAAATCCATGTTCTATGTTTCACTGGTAACAGAAATACCACTTAACAAAAAGAGTAAAACTCACAACCTCTACCAGTATTCCTACACAGACAAGAAACCTACCGCAGACCTGGCCTCCAGCTTCAGAAGACCCCATCCGCTACATTTGGACCAGCTGAAAATAGGTTCTATATGAAAGTCTTTGAAACAATTCGATTCTGCTGAATGACATAAATCTCGGTCTGGGATAATACAGTAGGAATATGCATTGCAACAACCCAGCTACAGGGTCCTGGTTCTGTAATTCTTACTTTTTGCCTGGTCCCTGGACGAGTCCGGAGTGATTTTGGTATTTTTCCACCCCAGCTTCAGAAATCACATACATCAGGAGTAGCTTTGGGTCTCTCAGCTCTTTTTCTATGGGTCAGGGGAAGTGCCAACCAGGCTTTTTGAACAGGTGACAGCTGAGGCTTTACACAGGTCACAACTCATTCAAAATCAGTACTTACTCAAGTGGGCAATGGCTGATGATGTCATGCAAGGAGGGGTCCTCCTGGGCATAGCCACCTCAGACACAGCAGCGTGGGGGGGAGGCAATGGAAGACAGTGTGACATGGGCTGACACCGCTGCTGTGCAGGACAAGATGACAGATGGGAGGATGGGGAGGGAGCCTGGCCAGAGGAGCTGGGGGGGCTGGCGATGGTGGGCAGCGGGGAGCAGGGTGCAGCTCCTAGGTGTGGAAAGAAGGACCCATCCACACTTTTCACCTGGGTTCCAGGAGGGCCTAAAGCAATTTGTTCTTCGGGATGGCCATTCACGGGTACATTTGCTGAGGTCTCCCACCCTGCTTTATCTGTGGGTGCCTTGACCCTATCAGGTGGGACAGGAATCACAGGGAGGATGGTGGGACCACGTGGCTGCAGGACATCACCCCTCTGCAGAGATGGTGCATTTGTGGCAGAGGGAGCAGAAGACTGAGGAGAGCAGGAAAGAGAAGAGCCCCTGAGAGGCTGGTGAGAGGGAAAGGGAAAATGGGAAGGATGGAGAGGCGGTGGAGACAGTGAGGTTCGCCTGATGCCTGGCATGACGGTCCTGCCGTTTGGGCAGGATGGAGGGGAGGAACCTGGGTCTGTTGGCAGCTCAGAGGCCGAGTGCCTGTGCAGGAATTGTGGGGGCTCTCTGGCTATCCGCTGGGATAGGAAAGGGGACTGACTGGTGGGCTCAGGGACAGCGGGTGCTGAAGAGACAGCGCTGGCTTGAGGTAGTGGGGGGAGCACAACACCAGAGGCAGGAGCACCGCAGTTACTAGAGGCAGGAGGAGGAGACTGGGGATGAGAGGGGGGAGAGCATATGCTTGGTTGAAGGGTGGAAACTAAAAGAACAGAAAAGACAAATGAAAAGAATAAGGTGGGTATGCAGGAAGGAACGAAACCAAGGCAAAGTGGAACGGAGGAAAAAGAACCGTGAAGTAAACGCAAACAGAAACTCAAACAAAGCAAAGAGGAGATGGTGCAGGCACCAGCTTGGGGATTTCCAGCCCTCAGCAGAACTGGAGGGGTGTGTAGAGCAGAACCCTGGCAGCACGGGATGGGCTGCATGCTCTGGTGCCAGTGAGGCTCCTCCAAACCCCACGTGAATCTGAGTCAGGATCACGAGCATCACCTTTGCACCAGGGACAGGTGCAAGGGACATGCTGAACACAGAGGTGGCCACCTTGTAGGCCGAAAGGGAACAGCCAGCAGCTGCTAGGAGCCATGTCCCATTCCTTGTGGATGCCAAGGCAGGATTTTGGCTAAGTTCCCTATACAGAACAGCACACTAACCTCTGCTGAAACAAGAATCCAAGTCTTTCTGTCACCGAAGGCATGCGTGTGTGTCTGAGCTGGTTTCTAGTCAAAAAGTTTAACAGCTGAGGAAAAACATTTCACTTATGTGGCCAGATTAACTGAAAAAACTTGCCCAAAACCAAAGCCCAAATACAAGATGGCCATCTTGGCTTGCTTGCTCTGCCTCCTTTCAGAGAGGCAAAGCCATACTTTGTAGCTATAAACTATTCCTGTCATCTCTCAGTTTAGTGCAACTTAATATGCTATAGAAGATTTTTGTAAGCTCATTAAATATATATATTTTTTCCATTAAGTTCACAGAAGACTTCATGATCACAAAATCCCCAATGAAGAGCATGTAGAGCTGTATCTTCCTCTGTGCTGTAGTTTGCTTTGTGCTGCAGAGCAATGGGGAGTGCCTGAGCACACCGAGCACATCAACCCCTTCATGCTGACATCCCTTGGAAACACGGAGTCACTCTTGTAGTGGCTGTGCTACCTGCCCTCCTCAGGGGTGTGGAAGAAGCATGGCCAGGCCCCTTGGTACATCTAAAATGCCCCTCAGCTGTACAAGTTTTGCCAAGTGCAAAACCCGCCTAGTCCACCTGCATGCCCCAGACCTGAGCCCCTGCAAAACAACACAACCATGCCCAAATGCATGTAAGTCTCTAGCTGAAAATCTAATTGTTAAAATGCAATTATAACTATAACCACTTTTAGCAGTCTAGCTCTTGTACAGCACACCACAAACCCCAACAACAGCAAGAGGAGACAATCAGGGAGAGACTGGATCTGCTTGATTTGATACATGCCTGTGGTAGAGGTTCTTCTTTCCAGAGATTCCTGGCGCTGTTGCTGTTGCTCCATCACTTGTCTAAAACAGCAATGAAAAAACCCTTGGTCATTAGGTATTCTTTATAATTTTGAGTAAAAGCTTTATACCCTGAGAAGCACTGTGTGTCTGGGGCGAGAGCTGATCCCGTGAGATGGAGGTGGGTCTGATTTCACTCGCCCTGGCTGCAGCAGTGCCAGTTCACACATTGGGAAGCTTAACCAGGATATAGCCCTGCATGCACTGGACACTGCAGGGGTTGGTTGATCCATTTAAGATAACTCCTCAGTGGCTCTGCACAAGGAATAGGTAGTGCTCAATGCCCAGGAGAGCACAGCAAACATGCATGCTGTTAACCTGACGTGTATGAGCATTGCAAGGAAAGAGTAAGTGGCATCTCACATAAAATCACAGAATCGCGCATTGGATAAGGTTGGAAGGGACCACTGGAGGCCATCTAGTCCAACCTCCCTGCTCATGCAGGATCCCCTGGAGGACACAATCCCCAGGATTCTGTCCAGACAGCTTTTGAATATCTCTAGGGAAGGAAATATTCAAAATGACACGCTCCAGAGTATTTTACGGATCAGGAGCCCAAAGCACTTAGAGTAAGAATGAAAATATAGCAAAGCTTGATCTGCGTTTTGGTGCTGACTGTACAAAGCCTCTGTTGTCCAGGTGCACATCCAAGCCCTTCTTGGCACTGGCCAGTGCAGCTGACAGCCCCAGCACAGCCGTCCCTGTGGCACCAGCACCAGCCCCAGCCCCGCTGTGCTTCCTCTGCAAATACCGATCCCAGCTCTGCACTGCTGCTCCTTTGGCACCTTCCCCCCGGAGCTCCGTGCTGCCCAGGCCTGGTGTTCCCCAGGGAGAGGCTTGGCAGGGTCTGCAGGGATGTGCAGTTCCAAGGGCCCATCAGCAGAGGTCTGCTCCTGCACGCTGGACTGCTCCTGTGGGAAGGGATGCCCCTGACCCCCGCCACAAACCCACCCTCACCTGGCTCCTCTTAAAAAACCTGACAGCTAAAACCCAGACTGCTTGCCAGGCTTCTTGGCAAGTGCATGGATATGGACTAAAGATTTCAACAGTACTAAAACACAACTCTGAATTTACATTGCTGAAGCACTTGGTAATAAAGTTTATTACCATTTTCTTCCACAGTTTCTAGGTTAAATTTGCCCTAATTAGTTTCATTTATCTTTAGACCAGTCTTCACTGCACAGTTTCTCTTTCCTCAACAGATTTACTTCATGGTCTGTACAGTAAAGCAAGCTCAACTCTAAGCAACATTTCTATTTTGACTCCTTGCACAGTATTTTAAGACACCTCCCTGTTACATTTTTACTTTCCAGAGTCTGCAATGCTAAACAATTCTATCTTATTTATATACCAATAGAAGCTTTTAAGATAAAAAACAGTCCATAAAAATAAAGTTACATTATGTCGGAAAGAAAGAATATCTTAATTTGCAAAACAAATTTTCTGTGTTTCATATCTAGTTCAATATATGGGAAAGGAAAATACATTATTTTGCTGTGGAGAGATCAATCCTAAAGCGGTTTTATGTTCAGGACATGCAATCCATGCAGTTCTAGAAAATTGCAGGTTTCTGAGAAAACTATTATATGTGCAAAGGTGAATCACTTTTGAGAAAGTCTTAGTTGGTTGATTCAACTGGTGTCATTTAAGCTATGACACTTTAAACCAAATAAATAGAGATCTTTACTTCAATACAAACCCTAGCTCTTTCTTGATTGCTATGGATGGAACAGCATCAATTGCACTACTGAAATTTCCATTGTAAACATGTGTACTAAGAATTTCCTGAGCATACTGTCCCCTACCTTAGCTTGGCATTTACTAGCAAAATTTGACGATGAAGAACAACTTGATATATACATTTTCCTGATTAAACTGGGGGGGAAATTCTAGGTTTATCTAGAGAAAGAACCTGGAAAATTCCAGTCTGACAGAACAGGAAAGAAATATGGGTAAAACACCCCCAAATCATTAGAGCTGCTGCAGAATCAAGGTGCAGGGTGCAAAAACCCAAAACAGGGCTTAGCCACTGCCACTTGAAGTCACTGGGGTTCATACCAGCCCTTTCTGCCCTTGGTCAGAAGCAGTTTATTTGTGCCAAATGCACCCTCCCACACATGCTAAAAGGAGAAGTTCTTAAACTCTTAGGAAGTCAAATTTATTCCAGTCGAGCTAAATAAAGCTTGGGATTGGCACAAGGCTACTTAAGGAGTATGCAAAGAGTAAAGTACAAGAGAGGACAAACTACACTCTGACTTAAAAAGATATTCTTTAAACATTTGTGTAAATGTCTCTAAAAAACCTTTAAAACAGACAAATTTGTGGGGTAGATACCATAACTTAATTTCCTTCCTGCTTATAAGATGTTAAAAAAAAACCCCTAGGCTTAAAATTAGGTCTGCTCTATGCTTAAAGAATGCATCAGCATAATTAAAGCTGAAAGTCCTCCAGTGCAGATGCAGTAATATCTAGCTGCATCTACTGGCAAATCTTATTCCACTCCAGTGGAGCAAAAGAAGCTTTCCTAGGGCCATATGCCCTGTAGCAGTCAAATAATACCTACCCAAAGGGCTTTTACTGTCTCTAAACAAAAAAGAATAAACACAATATTTTTATTCTAACCTAGTTAAGCTGCTCACATTTTAAATGTACAGAACAGACACCCAAACTGGAGGTCTGGATTACACATGGTCTGTAGAATCAGTGACTTCCACTGGTTAAAGGAAGAGCTGGATCAGGTTTTTCAGGAAGACAGTGGCAGAGGCAACATTACCCACCTTGGTGTGAGCAGCGGCTCTCTGACCTTTATGATAACTCTGCTATCCCAAGATAAATCTCAGGTGAAATATCATCACTGCTGACCCATTTAACAGTCATGGGTAAATCCCTACTAAATCTCAGGTCCTTCACAGTTATTCATAAAGGTGCAGGAAACTAGTTTCCCTACACTTTCCTTACAGTTTTTGGAGGCAGGAAGACTCCTGAGTACCTAACAAGCAAAGAGTTTACCTAGAGCATGAACTTTGGCTCACTTCACCCTTTAACAGTCATTACAGAATCATTAGCAATAATTACAAAACATTCAGAACCAGCTTAAAATATGTAGCAGAAAAAGAGCAGTGCTTACTGGTGAACAAGGACTGCATATTCATCCAAGTTACAAACTAGAACTCTGCCACAGCTGATGAACTCACCTTCTCTGTGCTTCCATCTCATCTGGAGATGGACCATTCTGGATCTGGCGCTGGGCAGCTGGACCTGCAGAAAAAATGAGAGGATGCTATTAAGAAAGCAAATGTGGTTGACTTCGAAAAAACAGTGCCACTCATCTTGTTTCTGCACCTTACTGTGACAGATAAACCTCAAGCATTATTGTCTTCTCTCTGCTTTATTTTTAGCTCTTTTTTTTTTCTATTAGACAAATCATTGCCTCCTGTACATTTTTAGTTTCACTGGGAGAATCCAAGGGCTAAATGTGGGAGCTGATTTGTCCAGAAACTGGGCACCATGGTTGCTGTAGATTACATACTAATCCCTTGGTGATGGTGAAGACCTGCAGTGTTGCAAAACTTGTCCATCATTGGGATGCATTTCTAGCTTTGACATGGTTCAGCTCCATCCTTCAAGGATTATTCTGTGCTTGCACAGAAGTTCAACCGCCTTGCTGAGCCCGGGAGCACACATGCTAACTTGTGCTGCTCTGATGCTCAGCTGGCATCAAAAGCTGCCTGATGGTAGGTGCAAGGAGATGCAAAACTAAACAAGACTTTCACAAAGGTGGCTTTTCTTTTTAAAACGCTGTGGTCTTCTGCTTCTGGAGGATCCACATCAAGCTGAGCTTTCACTGGCACCCACCAACAAAAGCTGACTATGCATGTGACCATATAAGTCACATCTCCTCTCTTGATTGATCATTTAATCTGTGTTCTTGGACACTTAATCAAGGACACTGACACTACGTGCCATTTTCAGAAAGAAACAATTATTCTGAAAATAAAAATTACTGTTGGTAACATAAGTGATCTTGCATTTATTACAAGGAGGATTGTTCCACTGATTTGAGGAGGTGGGGTTCAACTGAGATTAAACAGATAAGACTTCTATTAAATCCAACAGAAATTTTCCTGATAAACTGAGGAGGAGATCAGTTATGCACAGGAAATTGTTATGCCTACCTTATTTTTTCATTTTCAGATGTAAAACTTCCCCCTTTTAAAAGTTATCCAACAAGAGCAAATGAGAATTAAACACTTACAAACCTAAATATGTCACTCTGAAATTGTTAAGCATACTTATCTCTATACTCTTTATGTATTACTGCTGGGCCAAATGTTATCTGAAAACCAATTTAGAAAGTATGAAAACAGGAAAGATGGCAGAAATGCACTGTAGTCAGAAATTCCAGAGCATTGACTGATCCTGAGGAAATTGTGCATATTTTTGAAATGTGTTTAAGGACTAATATTTGAAGTAAGGGTACACAGCACTTTCTGAAAACCAGGCCTGTGTATTCTAATTTTGGGTCTCCCAAAAATGAAGCCAGTGAGAACCACTAACCCAAAAGCTCTGACATTTAAAAATACCCTATGATTGGACATGAAGACAATTCATGTCTTTAATGACTCATGACTGACAGCTTAGTGTTGTTTATCATAGGTCTTTGGCAAACTATTTAGACAGAAATGCCACATTTTGTAAAGATCACACAAAAAAAACCCCAAAACGTGGGGGAGCGGGTGATGGTTTTGGGAAGCAAGCCTCAGGGAAAAACTTAGCAAATATCTGGGAACCACAAAGCAGGCAGCTCACGTGAAAGGAGTTTAAGGTGTAGCAGGGATCTTCTCAGAAGCTACACGTGAGGAAGCCAGGGCCAGATTTTAGCCTGCTCAGCCACAGCTCAGGGACACGGAAGGCAGGGATTAATTTCATGCTCGCTTCTGTACATGTATGCTCTGCTGTGCACGTACAGCAGACAGCTGTGAGGCTGAAGCGGTTTCAGTTCAAGTGGATTTCTAGGCTTAATTCCCCTCCACATTTTTAGGTATTTCTCAGACAGAGACATGAACAGTGAGCGCTCTTGGTGATGCCATCCTCATTTGAAGATGCTTCTCTGGTTGCCCGGTGAGCTGCCTCTGACCCTGCCAGCCTTTGGGAACAGCCTCACAGAGCAGAGCGCTTCTCAGCACAGTAACCAGGAGAAACAGCTTTGCTACTGACCCGTTTGCAGCTTCACAGCTGCTGTGAGCCACATTTTTAGCAACTAATTAAGGCAGGAGATACTCTGAGAATGTCTGCGTTTCCTCGCGTCGTTGCTTTGCAATAATTAACCACGCTTTTATATAAGCATCTTGTGATTCACCTGAAGGCAAATTTTGGGAGCGCACAGATGTTTTCCGTGTTTGCTTTTTCTCCTCCTACTCAGCCACCCCAGCAGCCACTCTGCCCTTCCCCAGGTGCCCGCACAGACAGCACGGGGGAGCTCCTGGCACAGGGCACTGCTTTGTGGCGGGTGTGGAGGTTTCCGTGTGCTGGTGGCTGCTCCTGCACCGCTGCGCAGAGATGTCCACGTCTGGAACCGCGGCCATAAAACAGGAACAAAGCTGTGCCTGAAGGAAAACCCACTCTGGTGCAGCTGCGCCAGGAAGGCACGAACAAACAGGAACAATGCCATCCTTTCTCTCCTGCTGGGGAAGCTCCAAGCAGTGTTTCTTTTCCCTCTTTTACTTTGGCTACAACTGCGAGCAACGCTGACTGCATACACTTAGAAAAGTATCGAAACCAGGACCATTTATTTCTCTGAGTAACCAGAATTTTGTGCTTCTTCAATACAGCAGGTCCAATCTAAGACGCTTTCATTCATTATACAGAATGGAAGCAGCCCCTGGTTGGGGTTTCTGCAACTCCTTGGTGCTTATCAACCAGTGTGGTGAAAGTGGTGGGCTAAGGAAAGGGTCCAGAGTCAGAGCTGAATTAGAAATATATATGGGCTCTAAATTCATGATATTGAAAATTTTTGTTTTGCATATGAGAAAAACATGATGATTTCGTGAAAAAAATACAAAACCCCAAAACCACAAACAAACAAACACACAAAACCCCAGCAGATTATGGGACGAAAATAGGTGTCAGAGAGACAGACAGCTCTCCCTCATTGTTTGATGATTCCAGCACATACTTGGATTGCAGGAGACTGGTTCAGCTAGGAGGTCTGACCTGTCCTCGTTTATATTCTGGCAATATGACATAAACACTTGCTGATCCTGACAAGAACAGAAGAAATCATTCCAGATTACAAGTTTCTGCAAAGCTTTTCTTTCCAACAGCAGTATCTTTCAAATAAATTGGTATTTTCTGTCATAAAAGCCCAACATATCAGTCGTTGAAAGCATTTCTGACCGATGCTAACCCCATGGTCTCTGTTCAGGTACAGCCTGGGCCAGCTGGGCAGTGTCCTCACCATAACCCTCCTGCCCCCGTGCACTTGGGGCTCTTTGCTCCCGCCTGTGCTGCTGCCCGACTCCGAGCGCCCCCAGGCAGGGCAGCCCCACAACGAGGTGTGAAACGCAGTGGGTGCTGTCCCCGCTTCAGCGGGAAGCGCTCTGTGTCCCCATCCACCACCACTTCCCCATTCACAGCCTGCCTGTAATTTTAGCTCTCTTGCGGCTGTTGGGCAATCACGCTGCTGCTGCTGCTGCTGCTGCAGAGTTTCTGTCAGCACTTTACCACCTGCCTCTGTCCCGAGGAGCTCAGCCTGCTCCCTCCTAGCGGGGACTGCCCGTCCTGGAGATGTCCTGGCACAGCCACACGCCACCATAAAGCCTCTGGAGGAGGGGGCGCTGGAATGGGAACAACAGCACTGGTGACTAGCTGTGCTGTGACACTCCCTTAAACCCATTACTAGAGACAATTATCCTGGACAAAGCACTGATCTAATTAGCCTAGATAAAGCCAGTAGATAAAGCAGGGTGCCTACACTACTTCTCCAGCCCAAGCAAGTACAACCAGGGTTGGATGACACGGCAGGTCAGGTAGACCTAACTTTCCACGGCAGTTCGAAGGACTGAGAAGAGGGATCGCTCTGCTCACTGCCCTCCATCACTGCAGCTGGACAGAGCCACACTGCCATGGCACTCCCACGCCAGGGGACTGGGACTCCACATGTCCTGCTCCTGCCTTGCTCGGTGTGACGTGCAACAGCACCCTGGCAGAGGGAGGGAGCACAGCCCGCTGCCGGAGGGTTTGGGTACAGTGTCACGAAGCCTGCTTTCAGGCAGTTTGCCTCACTCCTATTAAACATTAACTTGAAATAGAAAGAGTTTCAGAGAGTGTTACAGGCTGGGTGCCTCAGCAGCATTTGAAGAGAGTACATTAAATCTTCTATGACATCATTTACACATGGACCAAACTTCTCCTCTGAGAATTGCAAAGAACTTTATCAGCCTTAATTAAACATCACCAGTGCTGTGAGGCAGAAGTGACTCGATTACACCCAGGCCGTGTCTGCACAAATAAAATTTGGTTGCATCAATTTACCTACAGGTGAGATTTGCTACCGACGCAGTCAAAACTATGTAAAAGGTCACCTAAGGCATTCTTATTCTGATGGAGACCAAATTTGGTTTGACCTGAGGCAAGCAGAGTGCAGGGAAAGGAGCATTTCCAACTGTGCCAGAAAACCTTCTCTACCTCCCTTCCTTGTTCCTTGGTGACCAACAGTGCTGTAAATCTATGGCAGAGCAAAGTAAAACACATCCTCTTAAAATCATCCCCAGCAATGTTTTACATAACCTGAGTTTACCTTATACCACACTGGACAAGGAGCAGTGTCTATCAGGTACCAACTCTCAGCTGAATTCTAGAAATTCCCATCTCAGAAGCTATTAAAAGCACCATTCCCAGGACTGCAACTGCTTTGCTTTTATCTTTTACCTTTTACCTCTAGATTACACCAATCGAACATGAAACAGGCCCTGCTTAAAGTGAAATAAGGGTGTGAGCACAGGGGGTCTGTATGAAGTCTGTTCATTTGAACTAAAAAGTGATTTAACATTCACTGCTGAAACTTTCTGATGTAGATAAGATTTAAGGACAGTGACAGAGCTGGAAAAACAAGCCTTGTATTTAACATGGGAGTGCCCTACCCTCGCATTAGTTCACACCTCCTGCCAGGACGTATGTACAGGTGCGTATGCTGTGCACAGTCCTTTTCTTCCTGTTTTTTTTAAGGAAAAATCAACAGATGGAACTGCAAGGGTCCCTACATGCAGAACCACACAGCTGTGTGTGTGCACTGAGCAGGATGGAAAACATGAGATCCAGAGGGGAGTTACCAAATAAAAAGGCTGTGCAAAGATCCAGTGCTGGAAGATGATTAGAAAGAAACCATCTTCAATTCACCAGAAGTGCTGCTGAGCACACCAACATGAAACCAGTGCCTTTGACTCAAATGCTAAAGCTGGTAATTCCATTATTTTGCATAAAATATGACGGGACTTGTTTGATCCTAGCTGTTTATTCATCATGGCACTGGCACAACATTTGATAATTTTTCATGCTTGTGTCTTTGGTTGAGCTAGTGGAGAAAAACTTATTTTTTTTCTTTCTGAATGCAATACAGATGAGACAGTGCTAAAGCAGCTCCTGCAGCAAGCAACTCCACTCTGACAGCAGGGGTCATAGTAAATATGTAAAGGACATGGCTTAGCTGCATTTATCTCAGCAGCAGTGCCTCAGCTCAGAAGCACGGCTTGGGTTACCTCTCACAGAAAAAACAGCAAAACCAGCTTTAAAAAAGATTTAAAAATACACACAGGTGACTCTGCAAACAGGAAACCTTTCACAGTGAGGTGGGTCCAGGGCTATTGGGGTCAGCATCTCCCCCAAAATGCAGCCTGGAGTGGTGGGAATGCATCCCCATAGCTAGGACAAGCAACAGGGGTGGGAGCCCATGTGTTCCAGCATGGGACTCCCTGTATTTTATCTGGTGACTGATTAACATAAAGCATAAGAACTGTGTAAGAACTGGAAATTATTTTCCTCTCAGCAGCTTAGCTCTGACAGGAAGAAAAAACCACACACTGACCTAGAATAGCATGAGCTTGTCGGGGTGGGGGAAGGTGAGCAAGGAAAGCTGCAGTTCTGCCTGGGCAGGGGAAGTGGCTGAACCTTGGTTCCCCACTTCCCGAGGAAGTGCTTCGAGCACCAGACCTTGAGGAGGGCAGCCCAAGGGAAGGTGATGGCTACACATCCAACTGGATCGGGCCCCAGTGCCGCGGAGCCCAGTGCACGTGCCCACGCAGGACCAGACCTGTGCAGCGCTGGCTCTCCAAGAAACAGAGAGAAATTCTGGCAAGATGAATGCAGGAAACCTGCATGCAGGACAGAAAAAGACGGAACTCGAGCATCCCAGGGGGATTCTGTTTGCTGTGCTGAGCTCTGAGCAAAAGAGAACTAATTCAGCGACGGCTCAATTATGCGTTGATGAAATTGAGGTGGGTAAGGCAGCCACCTGCCAGGCAGCTCCAGGTGGGGGGACTGCCAGCACCTCCCTCCTTGGCAGGGCTGGTGCAGGGGCTCTGATGCATTTAGAGAAGCAGCCTTGTTTCCACAGGCAGTTTCATGATAAGTAAGCAGTCAACTTAGTTGATGACCAATTGCTTTTGTTAGGGGAGCTGCCTCTGGCTCCGAGAAAAACGTTATGTGCATACAAAAGTATAGATAGTTATTTTACTTTTTTTGTTACAAAAAAACCCCAAAACCAAACCAAACCAAACAAGGCATCACTGAATTTCTAAGAGTGTGATTCCAGTACTGATGGCCTTATAAACACGCTCGGAAGATGATGGGAGAAGACGTCAATCAGTTCCAGAAGTAAAAAAGTAATCTATAAAATTCAGAACCATGAGATTAGCTTAAGAAAAAACAAGAAAGTAAATTAACCCCACAATTATTAGTATCAAGTAAACAAGCCCCCAAGCACTTCTGTTCTCTCATTTTTTTTGATTGTTTTTCAGAATGTGCATCAAGCCTATTTTCCTGAACATCCAGGATTGAAACTTTCCAATAAAGGTGAAGATTAGCTCATAATCTTGTGCCTCTAGGCAGTAATGGAGCTTTAAGAAAAACACCAAGTACCATCAGAATCTCATTAAAATCAAGAGCATGGGCCATCCTGAGGAGCTGGCACCTCCCCACCACTGCACGGGTGTTCAGTTGATGCCGGAGCCCAGGCAGTGGATGCTCCAAAGAAGCTGAGAGTGGAAATCAATACACACCATCTAAAGATATGATTTATATTGCAAAGATATTGCAAACCTGAATTTGGTTTTAGCGAGGACATGAATTGTTTCACTCCAGTATCAGTCTGCCAGGTGCTCCCAGCAGAGACAGGGACAGTGGCAATGCTGCAGCAGGAGCACTGCTGAGCTCAGAAAGCACTTTCCCTCGGATGTCTCAAGCCCCACACATCTGTTCTGTGAAATATAAACAAACTGCTTTTTAGCTAAGTGTGACTGTTTCTGCATCCAACTAAGTGCATATACCTGTTTATACTCACTTCACACTTACATTTCTTTACATTGAATAAAAAGCAGGGATTTGATCCTCTTTTTTTAAGACAAATTGAAACTCTGAAAATCTCTAAAGTCACAGGGAAAAAGAATCCAGCCACTGGCATGGACAGCAGCTCAGTCAGCTGATATTTACACCCTTAGCTGGTCAAACATCATCTCTGGTTTTGCTTAACTATAGGATTTACAACACATTAGATCAGAAATGTATATATACATACCCACTGTAGCCTGGTGCAGCACCCAAGGCACCAAGATCACCATGGTCTATTCTTGGCGCATCTCCACATACAGCCTTGCAAAGCAAGGCTCTCTATTTTCAACTGCCTCCTTCCTGTTTCCCTATTGGAAGGACAGCAAACCCCTCAGGGCAGTCTTTTCCACCACGTGGAGAACA
Organism: Callaeas wilsoni; assembly: GCA_013398955.1. NCBI lineage: Eukaryota > Metazoa > Chordata > Aves > Passeriformes > Callaeidae > Callaeas > Callaeas wilsoni. Next base: position 54,203 of record VWPU01006022.1, read on the forward strand.
GCAGGGCCCATACATGCATCGAAGCACCATGTACACGTAGAGAACACCACATTATAAACACACAGTTTGCATCTAGCTAGTGGTTAAGATCCAGACAAGATCCATTTTACTAAGATTTAAATCCCAACACTGCTGTAAGGCAACAATGATGGGTACCTGTACCTGGGTACGAGTACTGGACAGAGGAGGACTTTTCTATGAAACACTCCTAAATGGATTTATGAAAAAAAACCCAAACAAACAACAAACCACATGAAAAAACAGCATTAGAAATAGGTAGGATTCCTTGATAATTAACTCACAGTCTAATAAATTCAACAGATAAACAAAATATTCAAATACAGCACCTGATCCCATTCACACTTACACCCAAAGCCAAGCTATCTGCTTAAGGGAAGCAAAACTCCCACTATCTAGGAAGGCCCAGAGTAAACCCACTCATCTCTGCAAATCCTCACTTCCAGAAGAGCTAATAGGAATTGACAGTCACAGGCAGGTCGTTATGGAGGAAAAAATAGGCAAATATCCCATTAACTATAGCAGGTGTGAAACGCTGCCCTTGTTCATATCTGCTTTTTAAAACCATTATCCATTCCATGAGTACAGATGCTATTCACTAGCAAGTAAAGACAGAAGCAATCCAACACATTGATTCAGAAGTCATCGTCCCACATTCTTGCTGTAATGACTTCTCCTGATTTAACAGCCCTGACTAATGCCAGCATCTCCTCAACCTAATGGGTCATTTCTCTCAAATATTATCTCAGCCTCCTACTGCCTGCCTGCCAGAATTAGAAACAAATTAAAGACAAACGATCCATCAATGAGCTACAACTGTAACTGGTTTCCCCAGTACATCAGGATGGCGGCACAGAACACCTCCATGCAAAACCACCCTGGCACGAGCATCCCTTCCCCCTTCCTGGGAGGGCTCCTGGGGAATGCAGGAGCACAGCATGCAAGGGACAGGACGGGCAAGGCAGCGGGGAGGTTTCCATCACCTACAAGACATTCGGCACAGGATGATGCAGTCACAGTGGCAGAGGCAGAAGCAGTGCCAAATCCATTCCCTGCTGACCATAGTACGGCGCAGGCTCCTCAGCGCACTCCCCACGGCACGCTCTGCATCCCAGCGCTCCCTGCCTGCCCTGCCACAGGCCAGGTTTCACCAGGTGTAATCAATCCCCTGCTGCAGCAGCACAGTGGGCCCGGCCACTTAAATATTTAATTGGACCCTTTTCCTCACCTATCACAACACTTCGGGGTGTTGGAAGCCAGACTTCATCGTCTGGACTTTCACATAATACTGTGAAAGTAAGAAAGAAATTGCATTTTCTGCCTCCTGCCCCAATCAGACCTCCCTATGTTCACCTACATGCAAGCAATTACAATAAAAGCAAAGTGTGAATAAACAGAAAGTTCAGTTGTCTTGGGGAAAAAAGGGCTGCTACTGAACATGCAGGATCAAGTTCACTGGTAGCTTCTGAAGTCAAAGGGGTTCAGTGACAAATGTTGAGTACTAGTCTTAAAATGTAAGTGTGAACAAGATGGCTTCAGATATATGTATATATTGGTTTAAATCCCCATCTACTATTAAGTTTTCTCTTCATCATCCCATCATACCTGATCTCCTCTGATCCCAACACTTCAGCCTTTTTACCTTGCCTGCTAATCACTTTCCTCTTCTATATTTAAGTGTGGCAAGTCTTCCAGAGGGAATCCAGTTGAAGTTAATGGAGCATTTGTATGAGGAGGCTAAACAGAATATTTATTCACTCTCCACCTCTGCCTTATCACCTTTTATCCATTTCTTTCCCTTCTCCTTGCCTTTGCATTATTCTGTCTGCTGGGAACTTCATACAGCCTAATGCTCTACTCCTCAAGCAAATTCATAGCTGGTTTAGGGGATGTATCTCCATAGCTTCAGTGACACTACTCTGATGTAGATCAGTTAGTATTTTGACTCATTGAACTCAGCAGCTAAGTCTTTTATCTAATATCTGATTTTTAGAATATGCTGAATAAAAATTCTAAGCTTTTATAAGTCACCTATAGTTACACCAGGTGAAACTCAGGTGGAACAAGTTCATAATTAGCAATGTATCAGAGCCACTCCTATCCTTCTCAGGCAATGCTTATTCATCATAACTGAGTAGCTCCTCACTCCCTGTACCTGCCTCCCACAACATTCTCAGAATGACTGATATGTAGATATTCTAATAGCAAAGCTGCTTATCATATGTTTTCTAATGCTTGCTGCCATGAATTATTTATGTCTCATTTTAAGTCTACAATATCAATACCTCTCAGGTATTCCCCCCTATCAGATGGAGCAAAACAAGCATTAACTAATCAATATCTGAGACAGCAAAAACTCTGTTAATAGCAAACTATCTTTTTCACTATTGCACACAGATGATCTAAACTCTACCTGTATATGCTCATTGTTTTCTGCTCGCTGGCTTTTAAAGCCATTAGGGGCACACCAGAAACAGGAGTATTAAATTCAAACCTGAGTGTAAATTCAGGGTCTCGCAGCCATAAATGCCAATGGTTTTATGTATTACATTCTGAGGATTTAAGAAGATTCAGGAATATATTTAAATGAACAAAAACAGCATTAAAATTGTAAAATTGTAGGCCATGTTTTATATTCAGGGCTCCAGTTTTCCTAGAGAACACGGTATCATCAAACCATTGCATTTTCAGTTTTGAGGGCACTTCAAATCCTTTTTGTTCTCCTGTACTTTCTTCCTATATCTCACACTGAAGGACTGGACGGAAGCATCTGGCTGATGTAAAATATCAGCTCAGCTCTCCGAAGAGCTCACTTATCCTGGCAATACCATTGGAACCACCTGCTCTTTCAAAAGAAAACAGTATTACACAAATGTAGGCAATTTAAAACACTGTATCAAGCTAATGACAGAATCTCTAAACCCAGAGATGTACAACTTAATTCTGTCATAAGAATGCATCTAACTCTTTCAGTGACTTTTTTGGCTGAGACTATGTTACCCCATATTTTCTTTATTATTTTCTTACACACTTGTCTCTTACACAGTGAGGTTGTGGTTTCTACAGGGTTAAATATGGTCATGACTAATAAAAAGTTAAAAAACCATCCTTCAAGGCCAAACAGCATCTCAGAGACTCTCAAACTGATCTAATAGAGATTAACAAATTCCTACAGATCCTTCGGCAGACTTACCACCTGCACAGCAAACTCCCTGCCAACAGTCTGCCATGGGGCCAAAAAAACAGTGAGTGGGTGTGATAACTCCTGCCTCCACCCCAACTCCACCCTCCTCCCTAAAATTGATATAATATTTTTAAATAGCTCATTCAAACACAATATGGGGCAGCACAGCCAGGGCCACCATGTGACTGAGTAGATAGCAGAGCAGGAGAGCTCATATGGTTTGGGAACAGGTTCTCTCAGAGACTCCACCATCACTTCTCATTCTGAAATAAAGATTGGTATCCACAATCCCACCAGCAAGAGAGTGACCCCTTTAAAGTGGAAATAGCAGCATGGCTCACAGGAAAAATAATTAAAGACCCTGAGAAGGCAGTTGCCCCAGACACCACCTCTGCTTCTACTTTGGACAAAGTTATGACTTGCTGGACGCTATCAGTGTTGGTCCAAGTTTGAGGGAAAAAAATCTGGTATGGCCAAAACCATTGTGCAAATACTTTTATAACACCTGCACTGGGATTCCTAAACTGTGGTACATGTGCCACCAGCTGCATGCAAGTCATTTAAAAGGGATACTCTATTTTGCAATACTAGGCATAAAATCCCTCCAGAAACCTTATACTTTCTTATTAGCATTACTTGACCTTCACAAAGGTTACAGGCCAGCTTGCCTGTGGCAGCACAGATGATTCCTGAATGAGGAGCACTTGCAGATGCTGTGCACCTAAAGAGATTTTAAGTAACAATTCAATTGACCACCTCTTACTCCTGTATATAAAACACCCTTGACCTCATTTTGAGCATGAACCAATACCCAGCTGGCTGGAAGGCAAGCACTCCCCCAGCTAACTGCTCCTGTAATCCTTGCAACAGGAAATCAATTGTGCAAATTGCATTTTGACAAATATAAATAATTACTGACAAAACGGCTGACAAATCCCTCTTGATGCCCAGTGCTTACCTGGTGCAGCAGCCCGCTGGAAGGAGATCTGCTAGAAAAATGCTTCTTTTTAAACAGAAGTTGGAAAACACTAATTCCACAATCTGCAGCAGTGAAAATAAAGGACAACTCTGATCCTGCAAGTGGTAGCAGGCAGGCAGGTGACTCTCCTACATGAAACCTTTTGCAGGAGGCTGTAATTATCTGGTTGAGCACCTACTGATTGTATCTGGAGACTGTGCGCATAGGAGCCAATATGCAGCACTACTACTCATGTAATTTTACTTTCTGTACATTTTGCCCTTAATTGAAATGGTTGCTTTCCTTTTTTATTCCTAATATCTATTATCCATGCTTCAGGAGGCACTTAACAGCACATTAGACAGCTAAGAACCCAGAGGCCGTGCCAAAACTGAAATAACACTATGAAATGAATCAAGTGCTTGGTTTCATTTTAGTAGTGTATTTATCAACTGGCACTCTGAGAAGGTTTGTACTTTAGAGAGCTTTGGAAAACACTCAAGAAGGAGAAGTTTGAAGTTCCTCAGCCAGACAAAATATACTAAAAAAGCCATTGTCATGCCATTGACCCAATCTTTGCAGTTCTTAAGATGGAAACTCATTTCTGTTATTAACAGTCAGTGTCAGATGTTTTGTTATACCAGTAGAAGCTGTTTATACTGAAACAGCCTTAACTTTCAATATTGCCCTTCTCTGCTCTGAGCCTCCATTTCCACCACCAGCTCCAAAGGACTCCTGGGCACAGTGCCAAGGAGAGCTGAAGTAGTTTCCCAGCAGTACACGATGCTTGCGGGATGGCTGCTATTCCGCAGACGATGATCCACATACCTTAGCAATTAGGCTGGGGTAAGACTGTATGGAGCAGACTTAAGACCTGGGAGAAAGCAGCCTGCTCATCTCCACATTTTGTCTCTCTGGAGCTGCTCCCTGCACAGAGGCTTGGCTGAGTCCATGCCAAGGCAGGACACTTAAGTTGATGGATCCTCTCCTGAATTTCAGGATGTGAAGTACAGGCACAACTGAGCAAGACCAGCTGAGGAACACAGCATGTAACCTTCAGTTCTTGCACAGACAGCCCAGATTCAGGTGCCTGAATCAAGACTCACCCACAGGAGTGAGAAGACTCACCTGGCACAGCATCTGTTTCACAACTAGCCCCTAACACATATTTCCAGTAACAAACCATTTAAAATGGGATGCAAGACTGAAAGTTTCTGCCAAGAAATGGAGAGCAAAAAGCATTCCAGGTAAATGCAAGTCTCACAGACTAAGCCCAGAAAAACCCTGTCAACTCAAGTAAAAATTATAGTTACCAGAAAATTATCTGCATTGGAGCATCTTGTACTGATGCCATTCTCTAAAAATATGCTCTGATTAAATCATGTCAGTGTCTGTGGTACTAAATCAAACAATATTTAAAAGACATGCTTACACTTTGCATGTCTTTTCTTTGCAGGGCACTGCTAAGAGCAAAATAGCTGCACAGGAAAGATGAAGGCTGGTAAGTCAGTCATTTCTCATGACAGTTGCCCCACTTACAAGTTATTTTAGCTGCTGTCTGCCAGTAGCCTGTAGTATGGTAACAATTAAATAGTCACTAGTAACATACCTATATTACAGTATATTGCTTTCTAAATTGCCTTCTACAAAAAAAAAATTCAATCAGTTTAACTGATGGGGAAATTTGAAGTCTGCTACGCTTCTATTAGCATCATTTGGTATAAAGGAAGTGCAGGCATGCATTTGATACTTCTCAGAGGGCTCAACTTTAATTAATTTAAACTTGCAAATTGATTATGATTCACTTGAAAATGCATTCTGTTCCCTGAGAGTACGAGCAGGCACTTCTTGGGAAACCATGATGAACTTCTCCTATGATGCAGAAAGTCTGAGACCCAAGAAAAAGCCCCAAACTCCTGCAAAGAGGCTAGCAAGCACAATTCAAAGTACTTCAGCTTTGCAAACTTCTAGTCGCATCACCACCCTCCTCAGTTATCGGTGCCAATCTAAAAGAGGGATGAATCCTCCCTGGCCATGTGTCTCTGCGCTGATTACAGGAGAAGCCTGGGTGAGACGCAGTCCTATAAATACAGCTGGGATGAGTCCAATCCTAAGAGACTACGCCATAAACTCTACCAAATTACCCATAGATTCAGGAAAGGTTTGGAAAGCCCAACACCATGCTGCATCTTGGCCCAGCACTCTGCTCACCGCTGGTAACTCACGTTGGGTGTGCCAGGGAGAGCCTTGCAGGGGACACGGCGCGCAAACGCTCCTTGCAGTGAGTAACAGATACCTGTTAGGCTCTGTCTGACCTTCCAGAAGGGGACCTCTTCTGATAAATCAAACAGGCTTTCCCCTCCCTCCCCGTTCATCCCTCAGAATGAGGAGTGGAGGTTTATTCATCACTGAGCTTGGGTGACCAGCTTTCTGTCCTATTATCTGTCTCATTATTGAAAGGAGGCTGATGAGGTAAGTTGTTGTGAGACAACAGTGACACAGAGCACGTATCTTTTCTGGGAGAAAAAGGACTTCCCAGAATGAGAGTTAAAAATAGCTAGGTTTGCCTTAGAGGGTGTATTCACTTTGAAACACAGAAAACAAGTCTAAGCTGCCACCTCTAATATGACAGGTACCTTTAGCAGCCTGCTCTCTGTCAAAATACCTAAATTCCTGCTCTTTCTTCTCCTTAAATTTTTTACCATTTCAAATTGTAGATGCTTTTCAGTGTGTTATGAGCAGCTTTGGGGGAGAGAGGGCAGATACAATCTTCTATGTGACAATAAAACCAGCCTTTTTTCCAGACCAAAAAGTCTCTTCAAGGTTATTTCTTGAAATCTACTGCAGTCCTGCCTTTATTCCCGCGTTTCTTACACCAATGGTGTTTCAGCTCCCCAGCATCCTCTTTTAGCCCTGCTCTGTGCCTGTCTCCCAGGTGGAGGGGAGGCTGGCCACATTCCACCCAGTGCTGAGATGACTGGACAGTCTCGTTTGGGAATCAGCACCAGCAAGGTGGTTTGATGCTTTCAGAGCAAGGTGCATCCTTTCAAACACAGTATTTTATCTACCAGTGATGGTAATGAGCCAGTTGGACAAACTTACCTGGAGAAGTGGTAGATTCTCTATCACATGAAGTTATTACATCAAGACAGTGGCTTTCTAAAGTATGTCTTCACTTGGTAAAGAATTTGTGGTCAGAATACCAAAGGTCTGAACACAGAGGTTACAGTGGATGGCTTTAATAATCTCTACTGGCTCTAAAATTCTAGGAATCCAACATCATTGCTTATGGGCTTCTTTACACCAAAGACCTGCTTGACTCTTCTGGGAATACATTAAAGCTTAAAAGCTCGCCAAGCTGAGAAAATAACCGTGATATTTCCAGCTGCTTTCCCCAGAATGTTACATTAATCCTTCCCCTGGCCCTGAGCAAGCCTTGCCACTTTTCTTTCGAGCAGCTTGATTAAGGAGCATGGTTGGACTGCTCCTCTCTATGGCTCTATAGGGGTTCCCTTCCTGTAAGTTTGCTCTCAGGTATTGCCAAGCCACCAAAGGATTTGGGAAGTTTTCCTTGCTGTTCTCTGACATGGGTATAAGCATTTCTTTGCAAGTCTGGAAGCCGGCACCACATTTCACATTGATGACCAAGCAGAGCCTGCCAGCAGATTTAAGGGATAGCCCAAATAAGAACCCTTCGGAACATCCTTCATCATAAAGCTGAAAAACTAGCAATGTCCCGCGCTTCTCCTGCATGCAGAAATGACAAACAGGAGACAGGGCTTGCTGTCCGGCTGCCAAGGATGGGCCCTGGCTGAACATCCCCTCTCCACCCCCAGGACGAGCCCACCTGGGCACCTGAGAAATGTGAGCAATTCTTCATCAGCACGTTTTGCTGAATCTACGTGTCACCCAAGCTGAACTGCAAAACACGGCTGCCTGCCCTAGTTATCAAATGACCTGAAATTCAGCACGATCATCTGCCATAACAGCTGGTTCACTGACGACGAGAGAAACTCCTGCCTGGCTGCTGAACCAGAGCCAGCAGCGGGAGCCCAGGACCCAGCACACACAGCCTCCCACACCGAGATGCTGCTCCCATCCTCCTGCATGGCACGGCCTCAAAATGTCTTGTGTTCTTCGAATTCTGTGCGCTGACTCCTTCCTCTATGTATTTATTTTTCATCCATATCATTAAAAAGAGATTTCAGAGACCTGGTACTTCAAAGGGGGGAAAATAATGAAACATCCTTCCCAAGGAATTAAAACAAAGATAAGGTTGGTTCTTGTCAGTTTTCTTTCTTTCTACTTAGGGTTCTACATAAATAATACACAGCACTAGCAAATTTACTTCTTTTTACAGTAGCAACCTATATAGAAACATAGTACCAAACATGAAAATTATCGTACGAGTAAGACTTAAGTGCTCAACACAGGCAAAGTTAGGGAGCTAAATAACTTCGACAGATGTGATAAAGTTTTTTTTATAAATGAGGTTTTTATGTGTCCAAACCAGCACAATGACTTATGTTCAAACACTGATACTTTTTGAAGTTGCTTTGATGTACACCAAATTATATTCTTCTATTCCAGCGACAAAAAAATTCTAATCACATATTAATAAAATTTCAGTTTTATTAATGTGAAAGTTAATATTAGTGATATTTACTACTCCTTAACAATGAAATAAGCAGAATTAAATGTTTGTAGTATATCTTAAGATAGTTGATTTGCACTTCTTCCCCAAATAGAAATAAAGAGTGAAAGCTGTTATTGAAGACTAGCCCCTCAGCTAGAACCCAAATGTTACTCCATTGAACCCAGTGGACGAAATTTCCTGCTAAATTGGATCTAGAAGATGATGTGTTCTGTCTGGATCTGTGCTCTTGGGAAAATATATTTTCCCATTCCCTAGCTGAAATGGGAAATGAAGACTACACATGTTCGTAGTATTCTGTGTCTCAGTCCTAGAAAGTCCAACAGGTTCACATTGCTAATGTTGTGCCTAAGAAGCATCTGTCTGATTTTCACACATGTAACTGGTTGTAGCTGTTGCTAGAGCTCATATGTGCATGAGCAAGAACAAAGTTTGGACTGAACATATGCCTGATTCCCTGTGTTTACTTCAAGGTAGGCTTCAGAATCCTTTCTGTAAGTGTGAATACAACCATGAATATTTGATTAGGGACACAAGGAAAGAATCTGAAATCATATGGCACCAAGGCTTTAGCTAAAGTATGCATGAACAGGCAAAGTAGCTAATATTAAATGTATGCTTGCATTTTTCTTCTTCTGCAGCCTTGTCTGCACATCAACGTGAATTAAACAAATTGAAACCCCACCTCGAGCAGCATCAGATCTAATTGCAGTGTAAAATGTTTCCCTAATGAATTTCAGTTTTCATATTTTCTCCTACAAGTAGTTACTATGCTATTGAATAAAAGCAGTTTTATTACTGATATATATGGATATATGTGGGTATATAAGGCTAATTAGTATTAGGCCAGTTATTTTGGCTAATTCATGAGAAAAGACTATGAAAATAAAAATTTTTATCTGTATTAATTTTAATTGTGGGCTACTGTCAATAATGCCTTGATTTTATTTTTGATGCTGTTTGCCAGGTGCTGACAAATGCATGAATGGCGTTACTCCCTGTCTTAGACAGATCATAATCTAGGCAAGTAAGTCTTAATCTCCTAATAATGGGAGTCCCTTAGGGAGGCAGGGACAGCCTCCAGCCCTACTCCATCAGCCGAGATCTCCCATCAGCCAGATGGGGAGGAGGAGGAGCACTGCCAACCCCGAGCCTTGCGGTGTTCTGAGCCCTGATCTGTGAGACAGACATGCAAAATACACCAAGGACAGCTCAGGGAAAACAAAAACCAGGAGTCTTCCCACTGGGACTGGCTGTGTGCTTTTGCAACCAGAGCAGAATTCCTGTCTCTATCACAATCCTTGCTTTTATCTCATGGAAGAAGGCAGTGGTTAACACATCTTATTTAATAGTCATGTGGTTGCCTGGTTTGGGATGATAGGCTTCAAGTGGCAGGTGGGCCCAGTTCTGCAAAGTGCTGAGCTCTGCATAAGAGATGCCAGCAAGCTGCCTCTCCTGCCACTACCAGGAGCCAAGAGATATTCCTGAGGTGTACTGAAGTCAGCACCTCCTGTATCAGTTCCACCACATATCCTCCTTGCCATTCAGCTTAATTCTGTCTGGAATTTTTCTAATCTCTGGAGGATGCTCCTCAAGAGCCTTTCATTAAGCCCCTCCTTCATTCATTAGCTGTGCTGGGGCAGGGGCAGGACAATTGATATTGGACAATTTAAAGTATCCTGGAGGTTTATATTACATTTGCACCTTTTTGGGCCATTTTCTAGACCCTTTCTTTCATAGGCAAAGCCAAACCAGCATAATTTTACCTTAGGAACTTTTTTACAAGGTGCTTTTATAGGCTTGTAATAATAATACAATTAAGTTTATCATAACACTTCCTGCAGCAAAATCTTATTCAGCCACACACAGTCTTAAAGGTGTTGCTCTGAGAACTACAGAGAGACTTCTTGGGAAATGCCAGAGGAGGTGTCGGGCTTTCAGCTGTAATGCAATGGACAGCTCATTAAATGCTTTTCTAATAATAGTATCCTATGTATGAGGAGATAAGCTCAATTACTTAATGAATTTAAGTGGAGTTTTGCAGACATGTTGGCATATTCCTGGTAGCTAACCAACTTTTGTTTAACAATACAATTTGCTCTCCTATTTCTCTAGTTTAGATGTATCATTAATGAACATAAAATGTCACTGATGGAAAGAAATAAACAAATCTGACATTTCTTAGCTAAAGCTCCGTTACTACATAAAAAAATAACCATCAACTCAATACAATAATGGCAGACAGTCATCACACAAAAACCTCAAGGGAAGTCAGTGGAAATCCTCCTACTGACTTAAAGAGAAACTAGATAAAATCTAGGATTGTTGTCATCAAAATCTGTTTGCAGTTTGCATGTAATCCATGGACTACACAATGCTGTGAAATTCAGTACTTTCAGCACATAATCATCAACACTTTGACAGTGAGCAGGGAAGATGGAAGGCTCTTTGCTCCCCAGATTCTTTGGGAAATACACAATTTTCCCAGTGTCACAGCTCTTCTTAGATTAAGATACCAGACTTTTTACCCTTCACATTCCATACTCTCAGAAAGCACAGCGGTTATTTGGAGCTAGAGTACACAGCCTAAATTAAAATAAAAAATTATTGTTCATGGAGCAATAATGCCATTTGTTTCATCTCCTTAGGGCATGCCTACCCAACTCAGCAGGGCCATGCAAGAAAACTATTGATGCAGTGCCATGATCAAGGGAGGGGATTCTTCCCCTCTACTCTGCCCTCATGAGATTCCACCTGGCATATTGTGTCCAGCTGTGGAGCCCTCAGCACATGAAAAACATGGATCGGTTGGAGCAAGGCCAGAGGAAGCCCTCCAAGATGATCAGAGGGCTGGAGCACCTGTCCAGGAAAGACATGAGAGAGTTGAGGCTGTTCAGCCTGGAGAAGAGAAGGCTCTGAGGGGACTTTATAGCACCTTCTAGTTTCTAAAAAAAGCCTACAAGAATGAGAGACTTTTTACAAGGGCATATGGTGATAGGACAAGGGGAAGGGCTTTAAGATGAAAGAGGGTAGGTTTAGATTAGATATTAGGAGGACACTCTTTACTGTGAGGGTGGTGAGGCACTGGAACAGGTTGCCCAGGGAAGTTGTGGATGCCCCATCCCTGAAAATGTTCAGGGCCAGGCTGGATGGAGCCCTGAGCAACTGGTCTAGTGGAAGGTGTCCCTGCCCCTGGCTTTGGGGTTGGAGCTAGGCGATCTTTAAATTCCACTTCAACCCAAACTATGCTATGATTGTATGATTCTCTGATTCTGAGATCCACTGAAGGGTGATGAAGATGACCGGAGGCTGCAAATGGCACATGATGAAGAGGCCAGGGAAGTCATCTTGTTTGGCTCAGAGAAAGGAAGGCTGAGGACCAATCTCGCTGTGGCACCAACATCCAGCTGGTTCATGATGGAAAAGGCACAGCCCTGGAACATGGGTCTGGTCATGTGGGGAAGTTTCCATCTTTGGTGATTCTCAAAACTCACTGGATCAAGGCCCTGAGCAACCCAATCAAATTTTGAATTTAGCCTTGCTTTAAATAGATGCTTGGACTACATGTTCTCCAGACATCCCTAAATAACTCTGCCAGTGAAGACACTGGGGAAACTAAGGAAGCAGGTATCACCAGTGTCCACAACATATAGGAAGCGAATAAAGGAACTTCATCTGACCATGGCTTTTATTGCAAAATGACTATTAATGGCCTGGGGTCCACTAAGCAGCTTCTAGATCTTAATTAAGGTAGTTATTTCAAAGATAATTCACATTTAACACCTAAACATACTTAATAATTTCCTAAATGCTTGCCTGAATTTGAGCTCTGCTGTAACAGATGACCCTGTATGAAACAAGGAACCAAAAAGCAGAAGGATGCTGACTTAGTATTAAAATTCCTCATAGCACCAAGCCTCTAAAAGACACAATGCTATTCTACACAGTACAGCAAAATAGTCTAAGCCAGAAGATATTTGTTCATTTAATAATAAATAATTTCATGAGACTGTGAGAACTCAGGAACTTTGGCCTGGAACACTGCAGACTTCAAAATTTTTAAGTGAGGTTGAGCTAAATGATGACAAGTCCTCCAGTGCTACTCTACTCTTTCTGTGTCAGAGAAGAGTTGTGCTAAGTTGTGATTTGTCTTGTAATTAAAAGGGGGGGTTGGTAAAAGATAAGGACCTGTGCTTCAAAATGACACTCAAATTTGGAAAGGAAAAGTAAAAATGAAGAGCTAAAATGGACAGTGGTAAGAAAAGGAAAAGAGAGATTGAAAAACCAGAACAGCCAGTGGCTTAAGGAAACTTGACTTTGAGCTGCATAAATAAACATAGGTACAGCTTGCAGAATTTAGAGAAATGCCCTGAGCACATGAAATGTGGTGGTTACCATGGCAATTTACATACAGTCATACATCAGACAAATCCTGCAACTCTTTTCCAGTTTAAACTCCCAGCTGAAAATACAGGATCAGGTACAAAGAACAGACCTCTTGCCCACACCGGTGAGAGATTATTCACATCCTTCCACAGGGGTCAGCTCACACCCTGTGATGAGTGACCACCCTCCGCGGTGCAGGGCTGTACACTCTGGGAGCAGCTGGTTGCTCTACACCTCTGCTCTGCCTATTAAAAATGCATGTGTGTATGGGAGCAGCATAGAGGAAACCTCCTTCCTCTAAGGGATGTGACTGAACACAACACAGAGCTGCTCCTTCTACCCCTGCCACCTCTTTGCATGGCATTTTGTTCTGTGGTGATGTACAGCAGCTCCCGTGAACCTGTGTACCGCACTGCTGTCTCCAGGACCCAGCACTGCTCACTGCATCAGCCACCTGGCACGGGAAGATCAGCTGTTGGTACTTTGTGCCCACCTGGATGCCCAGAGAGCCCAGCCTTGCCCGAGCCCTGCCTTGTCTGGGGGCCAGGTGTGACCAGCTACGAGCAGCCCTGCACAAACAGGTGTGTGGCAGGGCTGACTGGGATGGGGCTAATTTTCTTCAGAGCATCTCATGGGGTGCCATGCTTTGAGTTTGTGTCTAAAACAGTGATGCTTAAGACACCAAAGTGTGTTATACTCCTTTCCAATTTCCCAAATTAGGAAAGATTAGGGAAAACTAGGAAAATTAGAGAAAGGGCAGACAGGGTAAAGGGAAGCTGGGGAGCAGGTGCCGGGCTGAAATGGCAGAGGGACCTTCCTGCCCCGCACCACTCCTCTTGCATGTCCTCCTAGCCGGCTGTGGGTAACACTGCTGCCTGTTTGAAGGGGAAATGAGGATGAGGTAAGCACATGCCTGCTCAGGGAAGGGACACAGGCTCTGGGGCCAGGAAGGGTGACAGCAAAGGGAGCAGGCATTCACCACCTGCACTAGCAGGTGATGATGCTCCACTGATTTGGGTTGTCTGGGAGCCTGCCTGGATGTGTTGCGGGCATTGCTGGAGTCCAGGCAGCTCAGCCCTGAGCACCCCAAGCAGCCCTGCGAGAGCTTCAGAGAGGGTGCGTGCGAAAGACTCTGACTCAGGGACAACAAAAGAAGAAAGAGTCAATACATCTGGACACGCTCTGAGAGGATGAAGAGGCAAAAAAAAAAAGATGTTGTTCTCAGGTCTATGGCCAGAGGGAAAGTAAGGAGCAAAATGGTGAATGAGTCATGGCTCTCAGCTGCCAGAGCCATTAACAGAGAGAGACAACAGGATGGGTGAGGGGTTGCACTGGAGAGAGAGCCTGGGTGCTGCAGATGGGAACTGTGGCTGCACTCAGCTCTCTCTCAAGAGCATCCTTCCTGGAGGTCTTTCTTCCTGGTGGATAAACATGCTGCACAGAGCTGTCATGCTGGAGATTGACATCCTGAAGAATAAACAAAGGTGGAGATGGGAATGACAAGAAATATTGAACAAGGAAAGGCAGAATCAGAAGTTCCCTTGATGATAAAGGTCTCTTCTCCCTGTTAGAGATCACACTCTCCTCAGCAACACCCACACCCACTGAGGCTAAAATTTCACTTTCAATAAAACACTTTCATAAACTACTTCTCACCTGTGATAATGCAACCATGCCCTGAACAGCACAGCTCACGGCAGGAGTGTTCTGTACGGACCTGCTGGAGACAAGGCTTGTCTCCTTCCTGCCCTGGGGGTTTAGGAAACTTCGGACAGAAATTGGCAGCTCAGTGAGTCCTCTCCAACCTCCTGATGCCAACACTTTGCTCTTCTACACTGCAGTACTGCAATGCCACTTGAGATCCTGCCTGGACAAGGAGGCAAGCACATGATCAAGCATAAACCTTTGAGCCATCACTTTTGACAGTTGGACTGGTCCAAGCACCATCAGCTGCAGGCTGAACCTGGGCTGCAGGGCATAGACAGAACAGATGCATTGCAACAGCAGACCTGGAGGAATCATTATATTGTGTTCCCACTGTAACGGTTGAAAATAATTAATTTTCAGAATACGGATATGTGAAAGACTTTATGCTGCTTCTGTGCCAATGCACAAGGTGTTCTGTCAGACTTTCTCCACCTGCCATCTCCTAGTGTCCTAAAAAAGGATGAAATGAAAACAGGAATTTTTTTTCTCTCAGGCTCTTTACAATTCACAAGGAATCTTCCAGTATCACTTAGCAAATGAAATTATACTTCCTTCCCTCCCAAACCCCCATCCAAGTGTGAATTTTAATTCAAATAATCTTGGCAGAATAATAAATCTATTGAAATGTTACAATTTTTTTCTGAAACATCTAGTGTTTCATGCAGTGCTTTTAAGTTGATTGAACTGAAAGACTGGAGACAAAAGCCTATCCTTTTCTCATTGAAAAGGTTTGATTTGGACCAGCTGCATACATTTCTGGTTCCTGACTACCTGATGTACTTTGCTTATGCTTTCCATAACAAATTAAAAAAAAAAATCAATTACAACAATGAGAAATCAGGACAATCCACAGGGCAGGAACTTTGGTTTCCCTTCTGAGACCAACAGACAGATTTTTGGATGCACACTCTGGACCAGCCAGGGGCAGACAGAGAGCCAGAACTCATAGGCTCTGAAAAGGGCAGACAGGTTTTGAAGGACATGGAACACTTTTCACTCCCTGAGGCAGCACAAAGGGCTGAGCTGCTCGGTCCTTCTCAAATAGCTGCACAGCCATCACTTGCTCACTCCTGGACTGGACTTCTGTCCAAGTGGGATGTGAACAAGGAAACAAAGGATGAAAAAAGCAAGGAAAGTGCCCCATCCTCCTGCTAGTCCCCTCAGCAGCTCGTCACTCCATCCCATAAAACCTGACACACACTTAACCAATACTCTACACATACATGACTGAGCTTGCTTTCAGTGGTGCCACAGACTAAAGATATCTTCAGTTCTCAATAAAGCACCAGGAGACAAAATGCTGCTGAAGCCCACAGCAGGTCTGCTGCCTGCCTGCTACAAAAATACAAGAATATTCTAATAAACCAATTATTAAATCAAACTTGTCCCATTAAACTTGCGATATGCACTTGTTCTAAGATGGTGCAACAATCCATCACCAATCCTCTTTGCTGAAATATGCCATCCCTTGCGTCTGGATCTTCTCAGGAGAAAAAAAAAAAAAAGAGAAATAAGCATAAATACCACACTTTACAACTGGAAAATAAAACAAAATACAGGTGTAATTGAAGATCTGCCTTTTTTAATGCTGAAATTCATTTTCTAATGGCTCTATGAATCTCTGCACACAGCTCAACTGCAAGAGAAAGGTGGAGGTGACCAGACAGGTCAGCTGAGTTAGCAAGCAGAGAAATCCTTTCATGCAAGAAGTTTTAACACAGGTCATTCAGAGGAAAAACATGCATGCTATGGTCATCTCACCTCCTACTCTCACTCTTCAATAGGAGTAGATTGCATTTTATAAACCTATTAGTCTCAACAGATTTGGCTTCCACCGAATGTGTAAATCTGAGGTGACGGCACAAAGTGGGTGCATTGTACAAAGGCCATGTAAGAGAAGCAGACCTGCAAGAGTTATAATGTACAGCAAATGAGATTCACACATGAAAAGAAATTGCTATTTTATTTCTAGCTACAGTGTAACAATGCAGAATTAATATTAGTTAACTTCTTCTGGATGCACAAATATTTTATCCCACTATGGTGCCTTCCAACTTTACCCATTCTGTGGTTCTGTCATTCTGTGATTCCCCTCCTTCAATCCACCCAGTGAAAGTACTGACATCTGTCTAATTAATAGTTATCATTACTATATTTAAAAAATAATAGTTTAAAGATATAAGCATGGGAGGTCTATGTGCAGTTATTTTTATTTGAAAAAGTGGCACTGAAAAACCCAGACCAGCTGTCCAAGGCAGGACTCGGTAGCATTGAGGGCTTTGTGAGTACCATTATTCACATGATTATTTTACTTCCAGTGAGTACTTTGGCTGATGGCAGCCCAAATCACCCTTTCCAGAAGAAGCAGCTGAGCCAGCTGGACTGGTATTTTATAAAAAGCTTTCTAAGTGGAATGTGAACAGAGACATTGACTTAAGCAAATCAGACAGTGTCCAAATGAGATGCTGGAGAAAAGCTAGCACTTAACATACCCAGTGAATCCCAGCGTGACCAGGGACATCCGGTGGGATGAAGAACACTCTGGGGAAAGAGCGGGATCTCACCTCAAATCTGTCACAAAACTTCACATCTCCTGAGGCTGGTTTGCATTTGTGCTCACATAAGTGGCAACAGAAACAACAGACCCAAGCCCCCCCAGACCACAAATCCTGGGATCAGGCAGATCAGAGCCTGAGGCAGGAGATGGCTTTACCCACAGCTCATGTCACCCATCTGCCAGGCACCATGGTGTGAATCACACCTGTCTGCTATCAAGGATTTGCTAAGCAGAGCTTGAAATACCGATGTGACAGATCAAACTTCTCAGCTTCTATGTTAAACACCACTTTGCAAGGGGTAGTACCTCTTGAAAGTCAGGAAAGTGCCCATTGCAGACAGGGAGTGGGCACAGGGGTATGGCAAAGAGCGTGGGACTCCACAGGAGCAGCCACACCAAAACCAGAACACAGAGGCTCTTTTGAACCTCTCGCTCAGGTCAGATGTCCTCTGCAGCAATACTAAGCTGGTGAGATGTGAAGGATTTATTAACTCTTTACCCATTTTAGCAAAGCAGTTCTGAGGTCCAAGTGTGAAGAAGTCTCTGACCAGCAGGATGGGCTGCTGGTGTCACTACCTTGCCACTGACACCAGTATTTACTTTTTACCATTTAGGCCAAAGTAATACATGTTCACATCACAAGCAGAAAGCAAATTGTAATAACAATAAAATAATTAAATAATAATTAAATAATAAAATAAAAAACTGGAATAGAACCCTTTTAAACCTAGGGGTACCAGTGGCACCAAATATTCACACCTTCTGTAGTAACATGACATATTATTAAAACACATTATTAGAGACAAGCACTACTTTGTATTTGATAACTGGTTTGCTTTTTTCACCATATTCTAATACATAAACACAAAGGCACCTGCTGAACGGCTTTTGTCAAAACTTGTTTGCTTTTGGAGGCTGTCCCTTAAAAGGAATTTTTAAAATAAATCATCTTTAGCAATCTTGGCATGAACATATCTGTAGAATTTTTTTAAATATATATATAATTCCAGATATATGCTGGGCTACACTGGAAGAGAATAATTATGGTGAGGCTTCTTCTCTGTATGTTCGGGCTTACCAGCTCAATGCTACTTTTCCTCAATGTCTGGTGAAGGCTCCCTTGCTACATCCCTCTCATAAATACTCGTGGTAGCAGCACACCCCCTCCCAGGATCAAATATATATAGCAAGGATAGGAGACCAGGCAAGAGCAATTCAGTGGAAGAATTGAGCCATGGAATACCTTTAAGACAGCTGTTCTATTTTTAATCAATCATCTTAGCTGAGAAGAAAAATTGTGAAAGCAGCCATGAATAACACCTCAAGGAAATTTGGGGGAATAGACTCTCAGTATCACGAAAAAGTGATACACTGACACTTTAAATAGAGATGTTGTGAAGTAGCAGGGTCACAGCAGTCTCTTACTATCATCAGTCAGAACCAAAACAGACCTGACCATGTTCATAAATCCTACATTAACTCACTTTTGGGATATGGGAGCATTTTATCTCCTTTTGTAACTAGCACGTTTTACTGGCAAGAGCTAACCTCTCACTGAAATACCATGAAGACCATTTCATACCATCAACACATGCCATTACCCTCTGGCTGAACATTATTTTCACATTTTAATAATTCTTCTCCATGTGAAGTCCAACAGCTGAAAATCCACTTCCTTCACAGAAATTTTCTTTCCTTACTGAAGTATTTCGTGAAACAGCTTTTACCTCAAAATGCTTCCTCAGAAAATCCTCTTGCAGAAGAGGAGGCTGAACTGGGCACAGAGCAGGAGAGGGTCTCAATGCTACCAAACAGCATTTGTACCTGGCACGTAGCAGCTCAGTGCTCTCAGTACTGGAACAGGTTGCCTGGAGGACCTGCGGATGCCCCATCACTGGAAGTGTTCAAGGTCAGGTTGAATGGTGCTTTGAGCAAACCGAGCTAGGGAAAGGTCATAGAATCACAGAACCATTTAGGCTGGAAAAAACCCTGTTGTGGCTTCAGCTGGGATAATTTTCTTCCTACTAGCTGGTGCAGTGCTGTGTTTTAGATTCAGCATGAGAACAAGGTGGATAACACAGATGTTTTGGCTGTTGCTGAGCCGTGCTTACCCTAAGTCAAGGACTTTCCAGTTTCCTGTGCTCTGCCAGTGAGGAGCTTCACAAGAAACCAGGAGGGAGCACAGCCAGGACAGCTGATCCAAACTGGCCAGAGGGATATTCCACAGCATAGAGTGTTGTGGTCAGTACATAAACTGTGGGAGTTGGACTGGGAGAGCCTGCTCACTGCTGGGGAAGACTTCCCAAAGTCCCTTCGTACCCAAGCTGCGATTCTATGAACAAAACTGGTGTATGTTTGTATACTGTGTTGGTGTTCTGCAGATTTTTAGGAAGAAATACATCAACGTTTTTTGCATTCCTGGTGTGGATGATCACTTTGCAGAAGGCTGGTGTGCTGGTTCCAGCTGCAATACAGTTAATTTTCTTCATAGTAGTTAGTATGGGGCTGTACTTCGGATTTGTGCTGTAAATTTTGTTGGTAATAGGGAACGTTTTTGTTGTTGCTGAGCAGTGCTTACACAAAGCCTCTCACCCCACCCCAGCAGTGAGCAGGCCGGGGGTGCACAAGGAGCTGGGAGGGGACACGACTGGGACAGCTGACCCCAGCTGACCCAAGGGGTGTTCCACACCAAGTGGTGTCATGCTCACCAACAAAACTAGGGCAAGGTTGGTCAGGGGCTGCTGCTGGAGGACGGCCAGGCATCACTCCGTTGGTGAGCAATGGTTTTTGTTTGAATCACTCATCTTCCCTGGGTTTTATTTCTCTCTCTGTGTCATCTTCCTCTTCATTACCTACTTTTGTTTTAGAGAGACGGCTCTGATCGTGACTGCAGTGATGGGGTGTGGCACGGGAAGCTGGATCCACACTGTCTACTGCCTGAGACAGGGGAGATGAGGCACCATTCCCTCAGGGGACCAGTAACATAAAGGATAGGCAGCTCTGCTTTGTCTTACCAATTGTAAACTTTATTCCCTATGGAATCAGAATGACCTTTAATTTCTTTGAAATAAAAATCTGTGCAAATATGGTGAGTAATTTGCATACACAATGTGATATCTATTTTCATATCCATTCCAAATACGAAAGGATATTAATGTATTGGAGTGGGCACTTCCATCTGATAATATAACATTTCACTGCCATTCAGCATAGAAATCCATCAGAAAATCTCATAACTCTCATAACTGCTATCTGCGTTTAATTCACACAGGGCATGGCATAAAGCCTTAATCTGACATGCAAATGAACATAAATCCCTGCATAATACTCTCTCTACACAGTCATCATTGTAAATGTGCCCTCATCTTTACCACCCCAAAATAAAGATCTATTCTGACAAGACAAAGCCCTGCCGATAACTTCTGAAAGTCAGTTAATGAAAGGCTTTAATGAAAGTCAGTCTCATGACAAAGGGCTTCTTTCCCTCTGCAAGGCATTTCGAGCCCACGAGGTGCAGCTGTTAGCCCTCTTCTAGAGACAGTTTCATGCCAAGGATCCCTGGCTATTCGACTGGCTATAGTCCTATGATTTTGGGGATTTAATTCTTATCCCATGTCCTAGGTGCCCTGTACACGGAGCCCTATAAAAACACACCACCTGACTGGCTCCCAAAGCATCTCCTTTCAGAATGGCATCTGCTGTGAAAATATACCATCCCAAAACAGCTGGTTTTGGGGGCGTTGTTTGTTGTTGTTGTTATTGTTGTTGGTTTGGTTTGATTTAGTTTTTGGTTGGTTGGTTGGTTTGGTTGGGTTTTTTGTTTTGGTTTGGCTTTTTTTTATGCTGTGCACAAAGAAGCCAGCACAGACAGTATGTTTCACCTTATCAGCAGGTCAAACTTTGGGTTTGCTCTTTTTTGAAGGTAAGTCCTTGATAACGTGACCAGAACACTTAAGTAAAAGCACTGGAAGACCAATCCACTACTGACAGGGACTAACAGAGACTGATTTAAATTGGCTCCAGCCAACCACCCCTGCTGATAAACCCATCACAGAGGACAAACCCTGAACGACTTGAGCCATGGAGGAAGGAACCCTAGAGACTACTAGAGTTAGTCCTTAAATGCTCTCATATTAACAGGAACTCGCACGAGGGGAAAATATGCTGAAAAAAATTAAAGAAACTAAGATTTAACTGTAACTTCTGTAGGCACTGAGCTCAGTGAGAAGACTGAAACATGGTAAGGAAAGCCCAGTGAAAAACATTTCAAAATCTCCAAGCAGTATTAAACTGGAAGAAATAAAACCACCTAATTTTAAGGCACATATGTACAGAAGACATAATCACTTTCTCAGTGTTGCAGAACAATTAAAAGAAAACCCAAAAATCAGCTGATTAGCACAAAAGACACTTTCAGAATCACGTGATATGATAAAACCCCCAAATATTCTACTGTATCTATTTCTCATGTAATATGAGAAAATACCAGTTTAATTTATGTAGTGTGAAAACTGACAATATGTTCTGCAGTTTTGTTGAAATAGCTAATGTTGTCACATTAGCTGTAAATGAATTTTGACACTAAAAATAAATGTAATAAAAATAATGTGAAATCCGACAATTCAAAATTCTGCCGACCAGGACTCATTGCTGCATTACTGTTCCTAGAGCAGCCATGAAAAATGAACTTGTGGTAGAATTTTGGGGTTTAATTAAAAAATTTAGTTTAAAAACAATGTTTGAATTTGCACAGAAATGTATGGAGGTTTGATTCTCATTAAAAGATATTCCTTTTCTTTAAAAAATCACAAATGTTTCCTCTCATTTTTAAAAATGAAATGAGTCTTTTAACAGTTTTATAATTTGCCATGAATTTGAGCTTCAAAATGGAAACACAAAAGAATGTTTAGCTTGAATTTCTCTTTATTTTTGGATCAGAAAGCTAGGGTTTTGTCATTGCCTTCAAGATAACCAAATATGGTAATTTACGTGATGTGCATTTGAAAACAAAAAGTGAAGCAAAATGTAATTTCAGAATGAAAGATACATACTTCATCTTCTCAGGAAGGTTGAAAGTTCAATTTTGATTTTAGTAAAATAAAAACTACAACTGAATGTAACTAAATATAATATAATCTTTTTTCTGGGAAAAAAACCTTGGTTCCCATTAAAAGCACCTTGGAAACCCTTGGTGTGGCCCTCTCGGTGAGTTCCCCAGGCTTGAGGCACTGTAAGAATGCTCCAGAAGAAATGCCCAGTTTGTGTGTCTGATCTGTAATTTAACTTCAGAAGCTGAAGAAACACGACAGTGAAGGTAAGCTGTGGCAGTGAAACGTGTGAGAAAAGCTGCCTGCAAAACAGACCTGGTGCAGCTGCTGCACCCTCAGCCCCCACTGATGCACCCAGCATGCTGACCTTTACAGCATGACCAAGGACACAGCTCTGCACATTGAGGTTTTTGCAATGGTTTCTCACTGGACCACCGCAAAAATAGTTTCCCTGTGTGTTACAGCTTGCTGGCCAAAGCTCCTGCCCCCGACTCAACAGCTGAGTTTGGTGGCTGGCTGCCTCTACAGTGTTCTGCACCATTTGCAGCATCAGAGAAAACATTATTTAAAAATATGGTGGTGTTGAAAGATCTGGCTGCAACATAATGTGATGTAAGACAAGAAGTATATACAGCATGACCTCTGTTGGGCAATTTCTGGACACACCAGTAAACTCTGATAAGCAAAAAGAGGTGATTTGGGGGTGCACTCGCAGGCTGATGAGATAACATAAAGCCACCCAGGGGCAATCTCGTCTGTAAGAAAATCATTGCAATAACAGGCAAAAAAAATGCAGTTACTCTGTGCTCATAGGAATGTTACAGCACGGACCAAGAAAAAGGAATCAAATGCCAGCTCATCTGAAGAGCCAAATATCTCTACTCAAGCTTTATCTCTGAAGTCGAAATATTATATTTAGAGTAATCAGAAAGGTCAGAGAGATGAGAAATGAAATAATCAGCAGGAAGCATAAGGCACGCTTCCCTTTGTATCCTCACCTTTGTTACACTTTTCAAATCCCTCTTCCTTCCACAAACGAGGGTTAAATTACTCATTTATCCGAGTCAGGAGTTTTCCTGCTGACTCTGCCAGAACCAAGCTTTCTCTTGGTGCCTTCTGTCTCCACTGCAGATCCAGAAACTTGTCCACACACTTGGGCCTTGCATCTCCAGAGCCTTTGGCTCCCTGCATCCTCCACCTCTCCATCCCTGATCGAGGGTGCCCCTCCTGCGGTGCTGTGCATGCTAACTCTTGCCAGCTCTTGCATTAGATGTGCCACCCTTGTTAGTCATCATGAGCACTTAGTGCTTTGGCAGGACCCAGAGGACCCAGGGAAGTTCAGTTAGCCCTGCTGTTTTGCTGATTCAAAGTGTTTTCTTTTGCATTTAGCAAGGATCCTGTAAGATCTGCTGGCAAAGCATCTTGAGAAGTGAAACTGCAATGTACGTGTTTGTAAATGATGCAGGGGAACCTGGGGACCCAGATTTAAATGTGCAGAGTCATTTCTGTTGTGGATGCCAATGGTAAGCCAAAAAAACCCAAAGCAGATACTCCATAATCTAAAATACCTTAGAAAGGATATCCATTAAATTTCGGGACAATCCATATTCAAATGGATTTCTGACAGCATCCAGCCTTCTGAACGTCCTCCTGCTCCTGTCTGCAAAGCACCAGACCAGCACACAGGTACCTGCAGTCATGCTCCTCACTCTGCCATGCTGCAGGAAATGCACCATTTCTTGACAAGAACAAGCAGTGCACATTTAGCAAGTTTAAGCATTCAAAAGAGGTGATAACCTCAATGATTTTGACCCCAAGTTTGTTTTAAAAGGTGTGAAAAAAGCCAAGATACTCTTCAGTTCACCTCTCCTATCGTGCTGTATGGCACAGCTGATGTTCACACAGCTTCCTAACCACCAGAGGGAGACCCTGGAAACCAGCACTGGAGGAAGCAGAATTAAAATTCATGTTTTCTACAGAGATCTCCAGAATACTAATCAAGACTAAAAGATAAAGCAATCCATGCAAATCTGATTGACGGCGATTGCTTGGCAGGGTTTGGCTTTTTTGTCAGTAGAGGTGGAGCAGAATTTCAAACGCGCCGTCAGGACCTGAAGCACGCTGTGTCCTCCTCAGCCGCGCAGCTGAGCCTGTACAAGGGCAAAGGCTGGCCGCTTGGAGAGCTAAAATCACCTATTAGGAGATTACTTCCTTCCTGAACTGCTGTATGGCCCCATGCTGCTCCATTTTATCACGGTTTGCTCCCTGCTGCGTGGCAGGGACTGTGCAGCTTGTTGGGCCAGCAGCCAGCAGCACAGGACTGCAGGCACTCACCTCCAGGTGAGCCCTCCTCGCTCCGTGGGGAGGAAAGGAAAATGCACAATTATTGCAAACTAGATGCCTAGCATTTAAATGGCTCAAGTTCAGTTACATGAATCCCATTTTCAGCTGTGTTGCTTCATTAGAACTGGAGAAATTACAGCTCATTGCCATAAGGGTCTGAGATTCTGCTTGCAGAAGGCGACACAACCTAGAGCTTTCGAGTCCCTGGCTCGGTGAAAAATAACATGCTAGATGACCACAGAGAGTCACCTAGGAAGGCCATTAAGAGACTTGGTGTGAGCTCCCCAGGGATTACCAGCCAGCAGGAGAAGCCGCTCTGCATGCTTTGCTGGCAGCAGCATATGGCGATTCACTCGGTGGCTGGAATTAAGCAGACTTTCCCCTCAGCTGAGCCTGCTGCTGGAGAGGGTTCCAGAGCTCTGCCCTACCTCCCCAGCTGCACCACTGGCTGTCCCTGTGCAGTCCCCTGGCACTAAACACTGTGCTTTGACCAGGAACACCTTTTTAGTGAGTGCTGTTTGCACACGGAACCATGGCACATAATGACAGCATAGTGTAAAAAAAAATTCAAAATACTACCAATTCTATCGGTGAAAAAACCTCTTAGTCCAGCAACTTATTCCTGACTTCAATCTACATATGTGTGAGTATCTTCCTAAATTCATTTCTGGTATAAAATCAAAAAATTTGCAAGCAAAAAGCCCATCTGTTTGTAGAGCTCAGGCAGTCAGAGAAGTGATAATCTGATGTGCACTGCACATGTGAACACATATATGGACATGCACGACACACATGTGTTCCGGGGAGTTCTCATTAGCTGTCCCAAGAAAGCCATGGAGCATCACTAAAAATACACCTTATGCACATTAGCTACCAGGTCCCTAATTTATTATTGTTAAAACAGAGGTTTCATTACCATTGTAGTTACTAATTAATTACACCATAATTAGAAATCATTAATTCATTAATTAGAAAGTTTGGAAGAAGATCATAGTAAAATTGTCAGGAACCAAAGAAGGGTTCTTAGCATCAATCCTTTACAGTCAGTGATGAAAAAGAGAGGGAAAATGAGATGAATTTTGCCTTTAGGCCCCTAATATGTAACTGATTGTACCAAGAGCATCTGTTACTGTTCCTTGACCACGCAGACATCCCAGCCCAGGTACAAAACCCAGTGCTACAGATGCTTATCGTTCTACTCCCATGAACAGGAAGATCATGGTCACACCATTTTTAATTGCTAGGAGTGGGATCACAGCTAGGGGAGCATATGAGTTACTGTGCAGACACAAACCATTAAAGTGACTGTTTTTTAGATGAGAATACAGAAAGTGTATTAAATAAAAAGAAGCAACCAAGGCCAGGCTCGTCAGGGCTTTGAGCAACTTGATCTACTGGAAATTGTCCCTGCCCATGGAACTAGGTGATATTCAAGGTCCCTTCCAACCCAAACCATTCTAAGGTTCTATGATAACTACCCAAACCTATCTTAACCCCTTTACATTTGTGTCTCCTCTCAAGTTAGCTGCTGATAAAAAAATTAGATAGTACCCAACAATTGGCATAGGGTACCTATGAACACTACAAACTAAGCAGAGTGGAGAGGGTGCTAGAGCACTAATATTAGACAACATTGTCATTAACAGAATGAACCATTTCTGCAAGATGATTCAATATGAATACAGCACTTACTCCTGTCTTAGGTGTATTGGGATATTCATTAGTGCTGTAAAAAGCTGGAGATGTCACTTTCTGTACAATCTCTCGTAAATTTCTGAAGTTCACTTTTCCAAAAATAAATACCATTTGGAGAAGCACAGCACCATTGTAAAAATCAGTATAGCCTGGCTGATTCAGGTTTGGAGATCCTATTAACAGTTATCATTCCTTGCAAATCTAGATCTGTATAACTACCACCACAGCACGCTGCCTGGTCATTCATTTTAATTTTTTTTTTCTTTAAGAATGAGAGCATCCCTTATTTAAAATAGTACATTTATTTTCAATATTCTTTCTCCTCTTTTCTTCTAGAAAAATTTCACGCAATGTTCTTTTTCATGTATTCTATGACATTATATATACTATGAATTATACCAATATTTGGCACTAGAAATCAGTGTGAATCAATCCAAAGAGAGGGATGAGTGCCAGTGTATGTACAGAGGTAAACACAGCACTGTTGTGCATGGAATCACAGCACCTCTAACTCATGCAGGGTCTGAAAAGGAAGAAAAACTGCCTTAAAAAAGGCAATTCATGTTCTGACATAAAATCATGTTATTTTAGAGAACACTCCAGGACACCAAGTATCAAAGCACTTTAAGAATGAAAGAAAACAAACACAAAACTTAAAGTAAGGTCTGCGAAAAAATACAAATCTCTTCCAAGAAGCAACTTCTCTTTCGCTAAAAGAAATCAGATAATCAATAAATAAATGTACCATAGACTGTTACTGGTGAGCAAAGCAAAATACACTGAAACTCAAAACGCCAACGTATGGCATTGGAAAAGGCAAAGAGAAAAATACTGTTCGCATCACAAAAAGCCATTTGTTCTTCTTATGCTTCAGACTGTTCAGAGCTGTGAGCTCTAAGCACAGACTGTGGGTTTCTGCAGGAGGTGAGAAGGCAGCCAGGTGCCACCCCAGCCCTTTGCTGGCTGCCCGTGGAGAGCAGGGGGCAGGAGCAGGGCAGAGCCCACCACTGCCCACCGAGGAGCTGAGCATGAGGTGCTGGCAGCACAGGGCTGGTACTCCTTCTCCACCACATCCCTGGACACAGGGGAGGAAGGGGAAGAGGGAGAGTGACATGGAGCTGCTTCTGAGCCACAGCATCTCCCGGCACAAGGCACTTTTACATTTCTGTGGCTCGAGGATGAGCTCCACTCACAGCCATTGCCTGGCAAAGGACATGATGCATACATAGTCCAGACTAACCCCAAAAAAGGAGCCCTTGCCAGATGAAGAGGTACATTCAGCAAGGAAACACCCCATAAATGGTCTCCAAATGAACACTGGCCGAAATCTGGCCTATACTGCTTGCACATAAATTAATGGACTTGTTAAATATTGATAATTCATTTTTTTCCTAAGCTAATATATTCTTCAGCCACTTACTACACTCTAGTGAAAAAGCCACATTGAATCTTCTCTCACTGAGCTCTGGAAACGTCACCACTTCACACCATACTCAGAAAAACAGGGGTTTGAAGGCAATGGTGCAAGGGAATCTTGCTAGCACAAGTCAATGTGTGCAAGTTTCTCTTAAATTTCTCAACAATTTTTTTTCCCCCACACAATTTCCTTCCTGAAGTGGTTTTGATTTAGTGCAGAAGAGCTCAGTGCAGCAAAAAGCATCAGCAAGAGACTCAAGAGCCTTTAGGTTTATAATGCTCTTCAAAGAACAGAGGCGCCTTTTGTCGTTCCAGACGTTCTGAGAACGGGGATACAATGGAGTCCTGCAGGAAGGGGGCTGAGATGCATACAAGCAACATGCCATGGGTTTTTATTTGCATAACACTGCGAGAGCACTTCAGTGCCCTGGAAAACTTTCTGCTGTGGATCCCTACCATCTAGGGGCCTGAAAAACTGAATTGTAAAAGTGTCTACTTCTATAGAGCAGAATAATTCAATAATGGTTTGATACTTCATGACAGATGAATAATAGCAATGATATTTACAGTTCTAGCACTGAAAGGAGTCTGTAATCCCAGTTTATCTATTCACAAATGAATCAATTCACCTCCTGTGCTCCAGTCAGCTGGAGCCAAGCTAATACAGATTAACCACTTTTACTCACTGCTTCTTCTGGCTGGGCCAACTTTTTCCAGTTCTGGTTTTAAACACATTTCTCATAATGTAAAGCTGTACCCAGGTTCCTAGAAGTTGGTTAGAGCCTAATGCTAATAATGCCAAGGTTGTGGGTTTGATCCCTGTATGGGCCATTCACTTCAGAGTCGGACTCAATGATCCTTGTGAGTCCCTTCTGACTCAGAATATTCTTTGATTCTGTGGAATGTCATATATCCAATTAGGAAACCCAGGTTAAGCTGAGAAGAGGGCACCCGAGCCGTTTGGCAGGCAGGGGAAGCCTGGAAGGCAAGTGCCTATTATTACAGGAGGTTTGGTTGTTTGGGAAAGATGGGCAGAGGGCTCGTGGAAGGACTGTCACCCCCCTCGGCACAGGCAGAAGCTTTGGGAATTGGACACATTGAGTGTTCCTGTGGCTGAGCTGATATTTTTCAGCTGGGACTCTGCCTCACAGGGCTGGGCAGAGACCTGCTGAACACGCAGTGTGGCACTGCCTGGGGCGTGCCTTTCACTGCCTGCTTCCGGAAAATAAATTCCCACCTAGTTTGCTGGGTAACAGCTCATCCCTATCCAGCTGGCAAAGGAAGGAATTTATTTCTATAGTAAGCAATATACTAAACGATTCTGTATGTCACATGGACTTTTCTGGAACAGTTTCAGTGATAAAGCAATGCAGCAGATGAGAGGAAAAAGCTCATCATCTTATTTGAATTTTCCCTCCCTCTTCATTGACTTACAAAGCATAGCAATTTAGATCAGAAACCCCCCTATCTGCAGAACATTTCTGAGTGACTAAAGTTAATACTGAAAGTGGTGTAGGCATGAGGCAGGAAACATTGTGAAATATATTTCTCTAAACCTTCCTCTGGTGTTTTTGAAAGATGTTGGTCAGAAAATATTTATTCCCCTGGGAAAACTTTTTAAAGAAGCAAAAGTTTTTTGTATTTTTCGCATGCACCCAATTAACCATTGCCTGCAGGCTGCTATTTTGGCTAGCACTAGGTGTCTGACAACATGGATCATATTTACACTACAGAGTCCAAAAGTTTGTTGTTTACAAATTCTCTATCCCTAAATCATAAATAGGAACAACGTCTGGAATGACTTGGTTCAAAGACCTGCAGCAGAATGCGTGCTACAGTTCCGCAATGCCTATGCCGTCTGAAGTCACACACGCCTTTAAATGTTATTAGCACTCTGAAAAGTAAAATGTGCACAGAATACACCATCTTAGGGCTTTATAATCTGCACCAACACACCTGATAGTGTGGGAAATGAGTCCACAGTGCAGCATGCAAAGCACCTTGCATGGAGCGTGGATCTCTTTACCCCAGCACCGTTTTGGAACCAGCTGGCTGCAAGTGGGCATTGTGTTCTGTGGTGGGTCCCTTCCATTATTGATGAGTTATTGTATGTATTATGCAGTGCTGTAATGAAGATGCAGTCTTTTTGTCTTCCCACACTGTGTCCTCTGTGGTGCTCGGAAGTCTCAGGGCAATATTATCAAATAAAACAGGCACTGCTTTGTAGAAGGCGAATTCAGATGACTGAGTTTCCCAGAAGTTACACTTTAGTGCCACCGAAAAACTGAGAGATGCAGAACTAATTGGCAAAGTGTTAATGATAAAACGAACTGAATATAACATTAGAAAAAAATATAAAAATCCCTGTGTACACTTTTGTCTGAAATCCAGTGCACCATAACCTTTACACACATCGTTCACTGACAGAAATCTTGCAAAAACTTAGGGCATCTAACTAGGAGAGACAATGCATGGTACTTTCTGTCAGTTTATCTACTGTTTGATGAATCAATGCTTTATTCTTTTATTTCTCCAAAGTGTTTTTCAAGGAACTTCCTCCCAGCAATACAGAAATGTCATCATGTCTGAAAAAGGGTAAGAGCAGAATGACTGAAGGAATGGAAAAAGATCTCAAACTCCCAAGAACTTAAGAAAATCCAGCTTATGGGAAAGGAGAAATACATGTCAAATAACCCACAGTGGTGGAAAATGCAGCAGATCTTCTAATCAGAGGAAGAGGAGTGAGGAGCAATCCTTCTGACTACCAAAAAGTCCTCCCTGCAGAGGTAAGGCTGGGTCTGTGAAGCTGAAGGCACAGGGCTGAACTCTGCACCCTCCATGACCTACGTCTGTATCGTGTGGTCTGTAAGACACTTAGAACAAGAAAATGTTTTTTTTTACAAGGAATAAATAAAGAAATAAATCACTATTAATTTTCTTCAAACCTCTCTCCTATTTCAAGTTTTCCTCTAACTTCTCCCTTAGTCAGATAAGGCAGCTGACCTCTAACTATGATTAACTCTGCAACGAGCCCTCTGCATAAGGCTTTTCAGCATGTGGTGTTCACATTTAGAAATAGGATTTTCATACATTGCAAGTCAACAATAACCACCCAAGACCCCAGGGCACAGACATCAAAAGAAAAGCAGAAGTTCACAATACGTTATATTCACTATGTCCCAGGCAGCATTTACCAGCAGCACAGATCAGAGTCTTAATTCTTCTCAAAGAGGTACCAAATCTTTAAGCCATGGAAGCCCAACATGCCCTCAGAGCTGGTCACGCCAAGCCACAAAGCTGAACCACTGTCCCCTTATGCAACATGGGAACGTGCAGGTGCTGCCATCAACCAGCAGGGACTCAACATCTGAAGCAAGCAAATACGGAAAGAAAAAGGCGAAGAATTCCTTTGCCCGTCCCCAGAAATTTGGGGAACAAGAAAGGAGAGAAAATAGTCTCATTCCCTCTCTCAGGGAAGTGTAACCACTCATTGGGAGAAGCACTGAATGTACAGGCTCCATTAAGCCCTGCAGAAAGCTACCTTCATTACAGGCACCACTGGCTTTCCCACAGAATTATGGCAGGGAAGAACTTGCCCATTTTAGCTTACTAATGTTCTCACATTATGTCCTGCTCTAATAACCACGCTGCGCTGCCACCAGTCATTGCATTTGGTAAATCTAAGAGGATGTAAGCCCTGAGAAACATGAAACATCAAACAGCCTGTGGGCAGGATCCGTGCAAAATTTTTCCAAAGTCTCCTGGGACAGGAAGGGGTGATGCTCTGCCCCAGTGAAATCTGGCTGCAGATGACAAAGTAAGCTGGTGACACACTGCCTTGTACCAGGTAACTTATGCCAGTTAAAGATCTGACTTCATAAAGTGGACGCCCGTGAAAGAAAAACAATTAAATGGGAAGCTGTTTGTCATACCAATGGCCTTACTAAATGACACCATTAAAGCACTGTAAGCAAGAGATTGGTAATGAGTAAGTCAGTGTTACCATTTGCTGTCATTTTGCAGGCTGGCTCAGGACCAACATTTCTCTTTTTATTTGTAAAGGAGAACAGAAAAGAGATGTATAAGGAAATCAAAGTAATTAGGCACATAAACAAGCTGGCAGGTAAACAACTGTGTTTCAGTGAGGCAACTGTCAACCTCTAAAGGAAGGATGGTACATACTTGTAATAATATTTTGGTTTTAGTCCCATTTTATCTGATTTTGGATCACTCCTAACCTAACCATTAGCATCCTTACAAAGGACAAGAATGAGCCAGGTCTGTGTTCACCTCTTTCAAGGCTTGCTTTAGCCCACCCTGGGGACGTGCACTGGGAGAGGCTCCCACCACAGCACTGAGAACATGGACACGTAAGGCAGCCAGCCCTCTCCTCGGGTAACAGAATGAGTACATCCACTGCAGAAACACAACCAGCCAGAGACTTTAGGCTATGGCTTTTCTCCCAACTTTTGCAAACTTTGGGATGTCACACTCCTGGGAAGACACCCACCCCAGCACCGATCTTGACATGTAACCCAGGTAAACACAGTCTGGCTGTAGGATCTGATTCGGCCCATTTAACCTTTGGCATTTAACAAAGCACTTGGTTTAGTTTTCACTCATGCCCCATGCAGCCAGAAGAGAGAGATCAGTGCTTGTGGTTGTTCTTGGGCACTGTAGTTTCTCTCGTGAAGAAGAGGGACAGTACAGTAATTCCCATCACTAGTTCATAACTGTGTGTTCATTTGAAGTGACCCAGTCATTTGAAAGTCAGCACTACATAAAAATTATTTCCAACTCCCCAAAACAGACTGCTACCATTTTTTCGAACTAATTCAGCCTAATACACCATTCAAAACCCCACATCATTACTTTGTGCCAAGACTAGCTATTTTCCCAAATGTAACAGCACCCTGACTCCACGTCTGCTGAAGATATGATGCAGTCTTGCATTTTCTGCTGTAGTCTACCATGATTAATTTTAGTTTATGGAAGTGGGTGGTAGAACGAAGGGAGAAGCAGCCATGAAAGCCAGAATCTATTCAACTATGGGAGGATCAGCAGTACTCAAACGTAATGATGTCTCAGTGGGGAATATAGGAAATAACTAAACACTGGAAATTGCACGTGCCAAGCAGTGCACACAGCATATTCCAAGCTGCAGAGCAGCAGGCAGGGTTTGCTGCCTGTGAATGTTTAACCCTGTGGTTTTGGCTAAGCATTTTATTAGTGTATGAGCAGTTCTGGGCATACAAATACACCCTTTAAAGCTGCCATTCATCTGCATAAGCACATGGGCAACTTTAATACGTGGATGCATAGATATAATAAATGCATTTTTTTCCTAATGATTTTTCCATATGAAAAAGCAGACCCTAATGCAGCATGCGGGCAGCAGAATGGATGGAGTGTGCAGGCAGTGGCAGTGCCTGAAAAGATACATGGATATGTGTGTTTGTGTGAATTCCTAGTCACATTAATTCATGCCCACAAAAGCTTAAGGGCTATAGAAGCCTGGAAGAGCAGATATGAAAAAACATTTTATACCTTATATCCATTATGTACTTTTGCTGTCAATTTGCATGCTGAGATCATTGCAGAAACAGGAAAACATATGATGACATAAGAGGCTTCATTCTAATCCATTATCAATGTGTAGCTAATATAATATTAAAGAGAAATACCTCTGCAAATAAATTTCATAATTTAAAAAAATTGAAAAAATGAGCATTTTTGGAATTTATTTCATAGAATCAGAGGGTTTTTAAAAAAAATCAAATGCTGAAATTCCCTTTAATCAAAATTTCAGTTTTCAACAAGTTCACCTGTAAAGAACAAGACAACTGGCAAACTTTGAAACTTCTAACACTTTATGTTTGAGAGAAAAAGGGTTGCTGAAGACCATTTTTTTTTCCCCAGAAAAGAAAGTTTTTTATCTGTGACCTAGTTCATGTCTTTGAATGTGACAACTACAAACTCTAAACACAAGCTCTTCAGCATGGACTGGATTTTAAACCTGTAAAGCATCTAAAGCACACCTTTGGTGTGCTAAGTAAATTAATTTAAAACCAAAAAAGGCAAAATGCAAATTATTGCTTGCTGTATATGCATAAACTTCTCAGAAATTTAACAGGTTTTTCCAGTGCTCAAAAATACTTTCTTAAAAATACCTGTTGTTCATTGCTAGGAGTAGATAACGTAATTTAAGGCAGTTTCTTGTATTTTAGCCTATGAGCAATAAATTCTTATCCTGAGACTTGTGTTTCCACAAGGCACCTCCCTGAAGCAAACTGAAAATCCTGCAAAAACCTCACTCCCTTTGATGGGAAGAGACAGATGGGAAAAAAAACGCAACTCAGATTTAAGGGCTTTTGGAAGAAAGGCAGACTCATCACAGACGTTAAACCAATCACTACACCCAGACCATAGTCCAAGTATCCAGATTTGGAGGTCTAAAAGGGCTGAGCACATCTGAGTAGCCAAAGAGCTCTGTACTCTACAGACTTTCATGAATTTAGGACTGGTGAATCTTGGCCAGATTTCCTCATGAAGTCTCCTGCTGTGGCACAACTACAGCTGAAAATGTTCAAGCAGAAGAAGGCAGAATTAAGTCCTCAGTACTTCTAAATATAGCTAAGAATTTGAAATATTTCTTGATTTTTGATGAGTTTTGCATTTGCCAGCTTAATAGAATAGAAATAGCAAAATAAAAAATCTGAACTCTTATATTACAAGTACACCTTTTAGTAAGACATATTTGTGTATTGAAGGTTGTCAGGAGACAATTTCTCTCTAAAGAGCTGCTATCCATCACCAGTGAACACTGCAGTGAAACCTGGATGGCAGCAAATGATGCAAACCTTGACTCACCGTGTTTGCAAAAGGAAAATAGGGCTGTGGTGTGTGTTTTTGCAGGAAGAAAAAAGAAGACACCACACAAGGACTGCTCTGTTCCCAGCCCAGTAGCTGCAGAGAGGTCTCTGAGGTAACTGAGGGCAGTGCTTCATCCAGATACCACAAACCAGAAACTGGTTTCCACTGAGAAACCAGGACTTTATTTTGGGCCCATGTCAAGCTAATGCAATGACAAATTCACAGAACAGCAAACTCACCACAAACTTCTTCTACGTCAATATAGTATTCAATAACCAAGGTGCCACACACTCCTCTTTTGGAAAGCCAACCCACAAGAGCCAATGACTGGAGCTGGCCCAACACACTGGAAATACCAGCTCTGAGTTCTATCCTATAAGATTTTACTAATTGTACTCTATCTTCTGTTTATTTAAAGTTTTTTTCTGCCATCTCATATATAAAACAACACATACACAGAGCCACATAAATCAGTGGGGCTACCTTCCTGCTAAGGCATTCCCAAATAACTATTGATTTCCTACGGTGAGTTAAAGCACCATGAAAAATGAGCAGAAAGGGAAATAAAATCTGAAAACATATGCAATTCATACCACAGCAAATGCTGATCTAAAGGCTGTCTACTGGAAGCAAAGGTTTTTCATTATAATGTGTTTTATAATGACATAATATCCAATACAACTGCACTAGGTGATTGGTAACAAGCTTTTTAAAATGTCACAGATTAACAGAGATTAATTTACCTCCATCTTGCGAGTTCATGATATTCAGAGCAAACAGCATTGCATTGGAGAACGTGGTAGCCTCTTCTTTGCTTGCAAAATTCAAGCCATAGACCTGCCGTGCGTCGCGCCATTGATGAAAGGTAGGTGTTGCTTGATTGTACTTCAGTCCTTTCACAATTGAGTAATTAATCACTACCTGGGATTTGAAACAGAGGGGTAAGGATTAACAACAGTTCTGTTTTCAGTGGGGAAGAAACCCACGCAATCTTTGTGTAAAGGTCACCTAAACGGGTAGAGGCAGCTCCTACGGCAGCTCCTACATGGCTGCACGGTAAGGCAGTGTTTGTTTCAATGACAGAAGACCCACATCTGGGGGTGAGATTTACAACAGTTCAATTCAGCCTCGGGGACTTGCAAGCCAGTTTTGCAAAATCTATAACCTGCTCATGTTTTCTACAGCACCTCCACAGGATGCAGCTGTGCAGATGCTGCAGACAGCTGTCAGGAGCCAGTGCCAGCAGCTGTTTCCATCTTTTGGAGGATGATCATGCACAATTGTTAGAAAAAGAGCCAGACAGAGCTCTTGGCACTAACCTTGCCCTATAGCACATAAATATTTGACTCATTACACCATTTTTGCTTTCCTCCTCCCATGTGCCTGATCACCACCAGCTTCTTGTGCTTAGACTTTTTCTTTAGAATCAGTAAAGCAATGACAAAACCAGACAACCATTCCTCTCCCACCTTCTCCCTTGCTGTACGTGGGGTGTTTTCCAGGTAAGGGGCGACTGCAGCAGAAGGCTGTTTCTTTTGAAATTTAATCTGCTAAATAGAATGCCCTGTTTATCCTTGGGCAGGGCACTGGGACACCCAGCTACACAGCCCGGCTGGGACCCAGACAGAAACCTCCAGAGCTAAAAGTGTAAGCTGCTCTAGCTGAGGGTGGAGAGGCAGGAGTGTGCACTGCACCACTGTACCACTTAGTACACAGAATTTATGTTAGAGGTGGATCCCACATACCAGAAAACCTACCTATATTTTTTTTATGCAGTCTGACCAGCATTTTGGAAAGTTTTCTGTTAACACTATGATAGCAATTAAAAAGCTACAGTGTATTTAATTAGTCCAATAATATTTTTTTTAGATGACTGACAATTCTTAATTATATGGGCAGACTTTTAAAACTAATTTCAAAGATTAATGACTCCTAGCTCTGAGTTTTGAGTTTTCAGTGGATTGCCAGTTTAAACTGCCAGAGAAACATTAGATGAGCACCTAATAAGGAACAAACTGTTTTACACACGTTAGTCGTTTTGAAGGATAACACTCTCACTGATATAGTTAACAGATGTCTTGTAACTTTACTATATTAATATACAAAAAATTATGGAAATCACTAAAGAAGTCATTTAGACCACTAGATAATTACAGATATACTCTTATTTCTAGGATGCATTTACTTACTGAGCTAGCATTAGAGAGTGATGTAGAAGATAGTCTTTGAACACTTGGTCTAGCTTTAGGCACAAATATGATGGTCCAGCTGTTGCACTCAAACCAGTACCATTATTAAGACTCCATGAAAATGCACTGAGAAGCAATCAGACCTATACTGCTTTTTTTGACACATTTCCTTGAGAGATTCCTGACGTGTGAGACAAAGGAAGATGCAGCCCTACACTGGGTACGCAAGCTCCCAAGAGTTAGTCCCCTGGAAACGGGAACTGCATCACCAACACGCAGCATGGGAAAACACCCACACCAACCAGAACGAAGTGAAAACTGGTCACAGCAAAGGCATTGAACTTCCTCTTGTATCTGACAGGTTGAATAGCCTTTTTTCTTTGACAAACTGTGATACCATCTCCATTCTTCTGAGCATTGGGAGAGCCTGTACCAATGTTGCTCACACTCAAAGAGTCTCTCCAGCATCAAGTAGAGTCATGCCTGGATCACTAAACCAACAGTTTCAACATGGACCAATTTTTAAGTGTTCCATACATTTTTGAGTAGATTAATCCAGCAAGGCACAGCCAGTGTCTTTGAGGAAATGTTTAGAAAGACTGTGAGCCTCTAGCAGGCTTTCAGAGTGAGTCTCTCTCACCTGCTAACAGAAACCTCTGTTTCAAAGGACACCACTGTCAAAGCCCAAAGAGCACCAGAGGGTGCAGTGCAGCTGTTTAACAAACGACTGAAATTGCAAAAACCTAGGCCAAAAATTGTTTAACGGAAGTCAGGTAAACTGTTCAAAACCTGCTTCCAAAGAACTCCAAGGATCTGCTTTGTTCTGAGGCTTAGATCCCTTTAATTGAATAAAGACAGAATTTGAATGTTGACCTTCAGTAATCATCAGGATGCCCACACATGTAATACCTTGTCTTCAAACTCAAATCAGAGAGTTTACTGAGAAATGAATCACTGGGAAATGAAACTTAAAATAGCCAGAGTTTCACTTTTATCTCCTTTGGTTCGTGTTTATAGAAAATGGAAAAAAAGAGGAGGGGATCTCCTGCTGTTGTTAAGAATGAGTGCACAAAGGTGTCTTGTACAGATGGTGTGCAGACTCTGCAAGGCACATGATGATAATGAAGTGCTTCAGAGCAGTAATTAAAATAAAGAAGATCTCCCTGTTTGAAGCATAGGGGTTTTTTACAGGTGTTTCTACGGGACCTTTACTCTAAAGCTTCATATGTCAGTAAGAGAGCACATCTGCCAGGCTGAGCAGACCAAGAGTTCATCTTTTAATCTTCAGTTGTAGTCTACAATAGGTGAATTGGAGAAGGTCTCACTGGAAATCTTGCAGAAATAAATCATGGATTTGTTCATGGCAAACAGTTCTTCCTATAACTCTTCACCTAGAATTTGACTTAAAAACTGAAACATGACATTTTATATGCCACTTTTTTTGCTTTTCAACTCCCTTTTAGTATTTTATATCCTGAAACAACGTAGTCTTACTGATACATCTTACTGCTATAAATGTCTGTGTTGTTTAGAAGCCGGTTAAATTCTGTATTTCAATGATCTCATATGGCACGGAGTTTCACAGACCAGTCATGCGTGGCATTATGTTGACACCTTTCAATGTTCCCATCACTATAATGTTAAAAAAAAAAGATTTGCTTCACTTCTACCCAGTGCTCTCCTTCACCCTTTCACCTCAGTTTCAGGTGTAGGCTCCCTGGGACTGGCAGAGTACTTTAGGATCTATACAAAAGCTCAAAACCAAGAAGCCCTTTCTTTTGGCTATGGAGCTGTGAGCTGTCAGCAGTGATGACGGTGGTGGCTGATGGGACTCACGGGAACGGGGCTAGAAGGGACTGAGTGGGCTTCAAGGCAACACCTGAGGCGTAAACACAGCCAGGATCATGGGAAGAGTTCTCAGACAAGCCTCAACACCAACACTCTTGCTTATTGAACCAGGACGAGACAATTGCTTGTTTCTGCAGAGCACGAAATGGTTCAGCAGGCTGTTACCAGCTTGGGCCCTGCCACGCTGCCAGCGCTCCTGCTCATCTCACAGGCAGCAGACACGACTGCTAAAGCAGCGAGGATATAAAAACTGCTACAGCTGAGGCCAAATTCTTTACTTCTGTAGGCAGGCCCAAACCTGATGAACTTCTAGTAAGTTACAACAGTGATTAATTGGTTCTTCCTTTTTCAAAATTGTTGTTAGCTTATATCTCAAGAATCCTGTCCATGTTTCAGTTTTGGCTTGGGTTCACATGTGAAATGTCTCACTTTCCCCAAGGTTCTGTTTCCACATTCACTTCTCAGCCACCTGAACACACCAGCCCCTCAGGAGATGTGATTCACTTTTGAGTTGCACCTTCCTCCCTGCCTGTTATTTCAGCACGTGCCTTTGGGTGATGAGATCATGCTGAGCTTACATCACTTGATGTAAAGTCCTCATTTTAAACCTTCAGTTGATCAGGACTCTCGACTGGGGAGCTACTGCTTTTCAGCCAAGCCATAAAGACGGACCACTTGTATGTTTTCAGCTTTGTGAACTTCTGGCATGGTGACTGAAGCTCACGCATGTCACCTTTACAGCAGGCCAGGTGACAACAACAGCTGGCAAGCTGCAACAAATGTGTAAAACACGTGGTTGTTACTGTTTGGCTTCAAGAATCACAGAATCGTGGAATTATTCAGATTGGAAAAGACCTCAATGAACATCAAGTCCAAAATGAAGGCCGCAAGGAATCACCAAAGCTCATGATGTTAAGCGATTGTAACGCTGATCTGGCCTTAGCTTCAAATCGGTTCTGGCCTCTGTGGCAACTTCAAAGCTTCAAGACTGTACTTGTGGTTTTCTGAAGGGCCCTGCTCAGGCCAGCACGAGCCGGTGCAAGGCTGCACTTTGGGGAGTTGAGGTACCGCTGGTCTGTAACCCAGCGCTGCCGCCACATGCGGTGAGCACCGCGCCCAGACACACGGCGGGAACGAGATCTGCTGGCTGCTTCCTGGGGGGCAGAACGATGCTCCCGTTCTGCTATCTACAAACCATATTTGTTTGTAGTGAACTTTTCAGACACTCTCAGCTAGAGCAGGAGATAAGGCGATAAGGAGATAAGGTAAGCAGAACGAGAAGGCAGTGTCATAAGCTACAGCACATGCACCAAAAAAGGGATGGAAAACAGAAAGGCAGCTAGACAGAGAAAAGACAAGGAGTCTACAGAAGAAGATATGTGGAAAATGAAAAAGAGGATGAAAATTAAAGAGAGATATTATTCGAGGTGTAATATAAACCAACAAAAATTAAAAGGGAAATAAAGTCAGGCAGGGATGAAGCCACAAAGATTACTCTAGTCTGTGCCTTGCCAAATAGTATGTAAGAAAAGTTAAAAATGTTCCTCCATGGTATTGTTACACTACATATTTTAAACTAGTTTCTTAACTCTTCAAAAATCTGTGTAGCTTCATTACTTTCATTATTTGCCAAATCACATATTAGCTGAAGATTGGTCCTTTTCAGATAAATATGTCTTTTCTGGCAAATCAACAGCTTTACTAATGCTTCAATTTCAGTGAGATTTAACAGAACCTGAGAGCAAGCATGAAATGGCTTGAACAGAGAATTATTTTAACTGAAATTCATTTCTGTTCTCTTTAAATGCAAATACTTAGCAAGCCTAGCAAGCTTATGATTCCATATGAGACTCCTATAAAATATATTAAATTCTGAATCTTGAGACTTTCAGAGTGTTCCTTTGAACACTATTATGCTATGCTGTCTTGACTTTATTCATAATATTGGATTTCTGCAATCATATTTCAGGTGAACACTTTGTTTTAGGCAATTTTAGGTGACTAACATAACCTATACTTTCTGTTTACTTGAAAGAGGATTTTTAGTCTTTAAAGTCTAGAAAAATATATTCTTCTACCTGTTTCCTTCTGAATTGAGATGTTTTTTAGATAGCATGCAGCCTCTTCATAAATTGGAACGATTTCAAGCAAACAAAATACTACAGTTAATTCAAAGCATGTTCACAGAGCAGCTTAAGATTTGACTTTTTAATATGTCCTACTCTTCAAACTGCATACTCTGATTAAGACAAACCTCTGGTACTCAGTCTCCTTTACATATATAAATATTGACTTTATGACTTCTGCTTCTTTTACATCAGCTATTCAGTCCCATCTTAGATTGCAGTCACATGAAAATCACTTACATTCAGCTGATGGCTATGTAAAATAAAGAACTAGCATGGCCTGGGACAAAGCAGTACTGGCATTCATAACTGACTAAGAAGACATTGTATTTAATTAATTTTTGAAAATATTTTCTATTTCTGAATGGAACTACATTCATATATTGCCTTTGCTCTACAGAGTAGGATAAAAGCAGTCGCAAAACTTTAGGCAGATGTTTTAAAAGTGCACTGCAGGGAGCTGAAAACCAATGTGCTCAAAACCCACTTATTTTTGTTCTGCTTTTCCTTTTTCAGAATGATGACTCTGTATATGCACAGTGTAGCATAGTCGTTACCACCTCCAGTAAGCAACCTGAGTAACTTTTTCAGTTGGCCCAAGCATGTTTACAGCTCTCAGCTGAGGACCACTGGCATTTCCACAAGCAGATCAACCCATTCAACATTTGTGGCAGCTGAGAGGTGGTGGTCCTCTGGCTCCTGCTCTCCAGGTTGGCCTGACCTGGCTCAGCTTGGCTGGATTTGCCCTGCCCCTGCCAATCTCACACCAGCAGCAGTGCTTGCCTCACCTTCCCAGGAGACAACACCACTCCTGAACCAACAGGCAGCCACTGGCCCCCTTCTTCCTGATCCTTGTGCCACACAGAGGTGAGCACAAGAGGTGGGCAGGCTGGGCTGCCGCTGCCAACCAGCCTCATGCCAGCACACGGGGGAGGCCTCAGCTCTGAAATTCCTCCTCTAAAATGCAGGTACTGCACCGCTACTCCACTCTAGTAAACTTCTGTTTGGGGTCTAATCGTGGCACTCGGTTAGGGAGCTCTGATGGCATGTGCTGCCCAGCAGCCACGAACCAGGCTGCCGGAGCCACGCCGTGGCAGCCCTGGGCTGAGCATCACGCCTGGCCAACGGGGGTCTGATCCCACTTCTGGTAATCTAAATCCCATATTACTCCTTTAATACCCAAGGAGGTCCTGCAGAATTAGTCCGCTGTAAATCAGATCACAGGGTGCACCTAGGATTTTAAAGTGCATTACAAGGAACTAATTGCTTATCACAGCAATGTAACAACCACACTTTGTGGGACAGCAGTGCAGAACAAATTATTTTTATTTCTATTTCTAATATACTATTAAAAACAAGTAAAAAGTAATTTGGGGGGAGCTGAGATCAAAACCTGAAGAGTGAATAAGACTCATTTGACAAGAAAAAATGGGGGGGCGGAAATAGCATTCAAATCTTTGGCATCTACCAAACATCCTTTTTTCAAATAAGCAGTAATAACTTCTGATACATTGTGTGTGCAAAAAAGTATACAAAA
Organism: Callaeas wilsoni; assembly: GCA_013398955.1. NCBI lineage: Eukaryota > Metazoa > Chordata > Aves > Passeriformes > Callaeidae > Callaeas > Callaeas wilsoni. The sequence continues at coordinate 96,742 of VWPU01006022.1, forward strand.
TCTGAATGCCTGGAGCATAAATAGACTAGTAGGCACCTTGCAGGGAGCAGGAAATGTTGCATTAGGTATAGAACTGAGGTTACCAAATGAGATCAAAGGTTAATTTACAGGAAACTTGACATAATTACTCACTTGTTGATCCTGCAGTTTAACCCCAACTACCCTGAAGGTGTTCATGGCCGTGTTGTGGTATATGTTGATTCTGCTGAATCCCTGCTGTCCAGGTTTGATTGGCACCCATTTCTTACTGGTATCGTCATAGACCATAACTGAAGCTCGGGCTTGGCAAATACTCTGTTCACTGAGGAGAAAAAACAACAAAACAAGGAAAGAAAACTGTGAATTTGCTGCTCATTACTTAAAACTGATGAAGGAAAAAACCCAGCAGAAACTATCAGTACTACTTACAACACGTTTTATAAGAGATCTGCTAATCCTTTGAATACGATCTGTTAAATTAAAGCTGACATGTATGTGTTCACAGACTTAAGAAACCTCCTGTATGCTGCTGTTTTGAACCAATAATCTATTTTACATAAAACATTAAGCCCTGAGAAATAACCTGCATCATATAAACATTATGAAAACTGTCCAACAGTATGAATGCTCTATTTATTTTATGTATCTATTGGCAAGCGAAGCCTTTCACATTTGCTTGAAAACCTACCAATATTTTACAGCTTACTGACAAAACAAACGTGACACCCACAGCTGAGTTATACATTTAAAACTGGAAGCAAGCAGATCATGAACCAAAAGCCACGTTAGGTAAACTGAAGAAATCAATTAAGTTAATCTAGCTGACGCCTAATACCCAGACCCGCTGACGCACTTAGAAGTCCCAGAATATACGGTGCGAAACACACAGGAAATCTTTTTTCCTTCATCCTAGTAGCAAAGAAAGTGAGGAAGGGGAATCCACAAATGCATGCCAGCATTAAAGCACATAACCATTATTTTGTATAGTGTTAATAACTATTTTTCTCCTTTAGAGTCACAGAAATTCCTTAATACATTACCTCTTGTTTGTTAGTCATATCCTGACTAATATACATGTAGAGAATCATAATAAAACACACCCTTCAAGGGCAATAAATGCCACTGCCAAATGCTGTGACATGTCAATACAGGTCAGAACTTCAGTTCCACTCTTCTTCCCAGACACTTTTCTTATACTACAAGAAATAAAAGCTGAAGAAAAAAACGAATCCCCCAAATTTCAGAGACTTGAGATTTTTAAATGTAACAGGGATTTTCAACAAGCCAATAGAGTACCTTATGATGCATTTGTGATTCAGTTAGTGCATCTAAGTGAAACTATTGAGATCTACGTCCTGCAAAAATTTTAAGTTCATGACTGTCCTGTTAACGTTAGACCCATATATAGGCATATACACCTCCCTTCCTTAGCCCAAGCCATATTAAATAATTTTCGACAATGTTACATCAAGTGGTTAATCCGCTTTGCACACAAATCCTTTTCCTCCCTCTTTCTTTGGGTTTGCCTTCCCAGCATGCACACACACACACAAAAAAGGAGAAGCTCCTGGGTGATGCTAAACCATATTGCTGCACTTCCACTGTGCCAAATTACACCACTTGTAAACTATACCAAATGCTGCACACCCAAACCTGCCTGACCCCATCACTGTCATCATTTTAATGAAAAGGAGCATGTTACTTCAAGTATTAAGAGGATCTGGGTTGATTACAGCAGCAATTTTCAATCTTTTCTGATTTGTGGGTCTCAAAAAGATTTCCAAGGCGGATGTATCCCCCATGGTACACTAAAGCCTACTGACTCTGGCTTGTTTTGTCAATCACTTTGCACAGCCTCCAGGTAGCCCACAGACCTCCTCCAGGCTGTGGGTAAGAGCGTGGAAAGTCCTCACAGCATTTACAGATGGAGCAATGATGCCAGCAGACATCTCTATAAAGAACAAGGTAGGAAAATGTACAATACATTTTATTTTTATTACATATCATGGGAACAGCTAAATTCTGTTACCAGAGCAATATATTCAGATCAGGAAGACTAAACATTATTTTATTTATATTGCTCAAAATTCATAAAATCCAGCTTATGCACCAGTTGCTACAGCTTTGTGAGATACCTGGAGAACAGCTGTGCCTTTGCTGATGTACTTACCCAGCAAACACCTCTCCCTCCTGTTTTTTAAGGTAAGCTAATGTCTCGTGGCAGCTCCTCCATATCTGACACGAGCAGCTGAGGGATTTGAGCTCCTTCCAGCCTGCCTAATCCTCCAGCTGCTGCAAGAGCTGCAGCCTGGCAGCAGTGGCAGCATTGCCTGCATCCTCCAGACCTGCTGGGGGATGCTCAGTCTGCCTCGGATTCACAGATGGGGAGGATGGGACAGAAATATACCAGCAAAAAGGCAGGTGCACTGGATTACCTTTGTCATATGGAAGTGGAAAGGCTAAAAATAATCCCCAGTGCAGTCTCGTGGATGGATGGTGGCCACCTGCCTTTGCTACCAGGTGTCTCGAGCCACCTTCAGCTCCAGAGGTGGGGGGAGCATCAGCTGCCCAGGGCACAGCAATCCCCCGCCCAGTGAGCCTGTGGGCTCCAGAAAAACACTGTCCCTGGGAGAGTCACACTCAGCCAGCGTGACACCACGTCCTTCTCCTCAGGCTTTGCCAAGCACTGCAAGCCTTGATGCACACTGAAGTAAGCAAGAGCACGTCACTGGCTTCGTCAGAGCAAGCCTAAAACCCAATACCATCTCCATTTCAGACGAATTTTGGAATCCACGACTACCACGAGCTGCTAAATTAGTAAAAATTAATTAAATTATCCTTACTTACAACAAAGAGAATACACCTAACCATCCAGACATGAGGGCCTTAACATGGCATGACTCATAATGCCATACCCAGATCCCAGTAGATACGGCAATGTTGCCTTCAGGCTTTGCTGCCACCAAAATCAGCAGCAAAGACCTGCTACTGTCGTGTGACTGAAACACACACACAGACCTCAGGAGCAGTGCTTGATGCATGACAACCAATTGTTACTGTCACATAAAGCAACAACACATCAAGCTCGATCCCTGCTCTCCTGCAGTCAATGGAAGTTTTTCATCACTCATTTAAATGGAAACAGGATTGAGCCTGTTATCTGGCCTCCAGTGAAATGACAGAAAGGAACATAAAACAGCACATGAGGGGAATCCTTTCCTGCAAAGCACTTCATCAATCTTTCAACATCCAAAATGCCTCCAGGGAGCCATTGCCAGCTTGCTGTTTCACCCTAAATGGAGGTGTAACTCTTTATCCTGAAGACTTTTTACTCTTCCTATGAATAAAAGGCATAACTGTCCCACTGCTACTTTAAGAGGCTTCTCTGAAAACAGCCCAGAAAATGTTCCCGTTACAAAGGTCACTGAGAATCTCTGTATTACTCTCCATACGTTATTTTAAACACAAATCAAGCACCAGTGGTTTCACAAAGGTCCAGCAAAATTTTTGGTTATTTTTAGGACCACACATCACTGATACTTATGTCAACTACATGTGACTGGTAACAAATACTGGGGCTTAGTAACACAGTTGTGAGTAGCCACATTCCTTCTCCATGATAAGAGTTTGTTATATATTAGTATTTATACGCAAAATTATGCTTTCACACTTCTAGAGCTTGCTTTATTTTCCTAATACACAGAAGTTACTGAAAATTTGGTAGATGTTGGAGGTCCATCAAGTTCCACATACCACGTCAACTATTGCTAATTCTCCAACTGATATTTTATTTTATATTAACATGCAGTCAGCTTCATCCACCTGAATTCCCACCATAGGTAATTATGTATAAAAATATATAAAAATTTAATTGTAGAGAGGTTTAATTACAAAATTGTTCAGGTTTGTGGACAGCATCTACTCCAATGTGCTACACTTTACTATTGGGCAGATTAAAGACATCTTATTTAAATGTGGAGGGAGGGCGTTCTTCCTAGGCACCCCAAATCCTAATATTCCTCCTTGTTTATTCTGAAAGCATTACATCTGTGGGATGGCAAACCTCTGCACTAGTACCATTTATTTGCCTGAAATTAAAAAGTCTGCTTAGTTTTGTTCACAGGTGATATCTAAAATCGAGTGGTCATTATTGAGATTTACAGAATATTGTTTCAATACTACAAAACCGTAAATTAAAAAAAAAGTTTGTGGATAATACTGTTTATTTCATTCTGTGTGACACATTTTGACTCACTCTCATCCATCTCTTCTGTTTAGGATTCATCTTCAAAAATCAGCAGATTGGCTAAACTGGATTTAACCCTTCTTGAAAGGGTCAACACTGGCCTTTCTTGCCCAGCCCTGGTGAGAGTGGGCAGCCACTTTGAGACAGTGCTGCAGGGAAGGTGCTTTTGTCCTGGAATAACACTCCTCTCCCTTTCCATCTGTTCACAACCTGAAACACGCAGTCCTTTCTTCCTGGCTTTTAATAAATGTATGATTATCAAGATCTATAGCCAAAAAAGAGCCACAAAGGAGTATGGAATAGATAACAACAGGAATCTTGGGAAAATACCTGTATTTTTTGAATTATCACATGACACTTAATGCAGTGGCTTGACATGACCTGGCTCACTGCAAGTAATTAAATAGGAGGAAGAAATATAGGACAAGAGGGGGAACCAAATGACAGAAATTACTGTGGAGGTTGGTAATGGAGGAGCCATGGATCAGACAGAGAAAAGTCCTATTCCACTCTGCCTAGCCCAGTGGGTTATCCAAATATACAAGCAAAAAGCTCAGGCTGGAACCACAAAAGACCTGTCACAGAGAATAAACAGGAAAAAGAGAGCAAACCATCATGTTTGGAGGAGCGTCTGGCTCTGAAGGGGGTCTCTAAGGCTTTTCCCTCTCGTTCCAGACTGAGGAAAAGCCGAGTGGCCAAGCTGCACTGTGCTCCTCCACTGACCTGTTTTCTCTACTTACACGGTTATCCTCTTATGAATAAAACTTTCGCAGAGCTTGGTACTGACTGACTGAGCCACTTCTGACCAGCAGCCCCGTGCAGAGCCTGCCATGGTGCAGGGTTATCCCAGTCCTACCCTGGACCCCCTGTCCAGCACCAAACCACCCAGGGGTCACACCTCTGGGGCAATGGGAGAGGTTTAAAATACTTTCTCCTAGAGCCAGGACAAGGTCATACAGCTTTTGGAGCGTCACCAAACCATGCTCACAAAAGGTGTAACAAATATCCACAATCAGCTAACTTCGGGACCAAACACCTAATTCTGTGGGCTTTACTCCAGCATGCCAGGTGGACCTGGACACTTCCACTATCCTTCATATTTACAACTGTATCCTTGGGACAGACATTCCCTTAGCATAAACTGTGAAAGCTCCCCTATAGAAACCAAGATCTTGTGCTTTGAACCTGTTACGGATCTACCTTGTTTCAAGCTGCTCATGATTCTTTGACCTTCAGAGAAGCTCTTTTCTGGTATTCACAGAAAAGGCAAAGAGCTATTTATACAAACATTTACCTTATTTTTCACTTCTGGCTCCCATATATTCCCCCTTCAACATTTATATTATTAATAATTAAAAGTTATTTTAGACTGATCTAATCATTCTTATTGGTGTGAGAAATTGTTGATATTACTTAGCCCCAGGCTTGTCTTACTTGAGAACGAAACCTGAGCCCAGAGAATGTGGGAGATAACACACAAAGCATTTAATGCATCTTACTCGTCCACTGAGTCTGCCACAGGAAGCCACACTTGTGTGGTTAAACGTGACATGCAAGAAATTGCTGATGCTGTTTTAAGAAGCTGACAGAATACTCTCAATGTCAGCTTGAACAGCTAATGTAAATCCAAAATCCTGAATACAGAGATGTGCGATATGTGCAGTACAGATCTGTGTTAACCTCAGCAAGCTACGTCATGTTCCTGCAGCATTTTAAAGTGTACCTCAAACACTAATAGAGTAATTTGCTAAACATTTTAATAGCTCTCACTTTAATAAATATAATAATAACTGGGATGCAGGGAAAATGTTTCAGTAGTAACCTGAAACAATGGGCATTTCTTTCTGACCACTGCATTTAGATAACAAAAAACCTGAAGAGACCCTCTGAACACAAGGCAGTCAGGTCATTTGGGTTTATACAGACCACGGCTGAGATCTGAGCTCATTGTGGATAAAGCTGCTGTAGTGCAGTGGCTCTCCAGGCTTTCCACCAGAGATTTACCACCAGCTCTGCTCATGACCCCACTCTCCTTGGGAGCCTCATTTCTGCAGCACAATGTCAGTCACACTTGTGACTCCTTCTGGGACCCCCTGTTTCAAAGTCTACTTCCCCCTACAACCAAAACTGCAGCACAGCCGGTGTCACTATCGTTCACCTTTGCCCCAGAGTCCTGAAGAACTTCCTCAAGCAACACAGCAAAACCTTATAGAGAAAATACAGCATTTAGCCACTTGATTACACCAAAGAGCAGCCCCATGGGGGCTTTACATCCAGAAAGGTGCTTTTAATCCTCAATGACATGCAGATGCTTGACTATTTAATAACAGATACTTAAATAGTAGCAGTCACACTCCCACATATAATATGGAGGTGCCACAATGACTATCTCCATCTGTTTTCTGAGCTCCATTTCCTGGCATTCCCTGAAAAACCAACCCATGGACCCAGTGGTCAGGAATTCTCAATTTGCACTTGCTCCTTGTTACCTGCCCGTGCAGAGAGACATACCCAACAGTGCTGCCCCTGCCTCAGTCAGCATGAAGCCCATTTCCCAGAGAAATTGCTATTTTTTGGTCTCCTGCTCAGTTTGCACATTCACGTTGAAGATCTGCCTTTGGTGCTGGGGTTTGTCTGCACTGCCACCGGGAGATGAGCCTTTCGCACTGAGCATCTGCTGAAGGTGCCTGGCCATCACCTTTCTCCACTGCTAAACTCTAGCATCTAAACAGTTTAATATTAAACAGCTACAAGAAAATAGTAAAAATATAAAGCCTCCTTCATAAGCAGTTCTCAGAAAGACTGACACTGTTAAATAAAGTCATGACACACCTGTAAGACAAATACATATTTTACGGAGCAGGAAATGGAAATAATGGTCTTTACAGTGCTATCAAGAGTCAGATGAACACCAGTTTACCTCCATAAGGAAGAATATTCAAGTTACTTTCTGTTAGAAATAAGACATTAATTTTGAATTCCCCCTTATTACATTGGCATACCCAGTGGGAACTGCCTTGTCCAGTATCTGCTGCAAATACCCACAGCAGACACATCAGCTGGAAACCAGAGAAGAGACAGTTTATGAGGCACCCAGGCTGCACACTAAGCCAGGACTTTGGCAGACGAGTTGCTAAATTTGGGAACACGCACGCAATCCTGGCATGACTAGAGAAACTTGCATAACCTTCTTGTCACCCCTCAGTGCTCCTGAGCATGGGAAAAGTGAGTAGAAATACAAAAAATTATACAGTATGCAAAACATGACTGCGGCGGAACAGATGTTTCACCTGGGCCTGACTGTCAGTCCAGAAGAGCTCAGTGCTCAGCACTGCCAGCCAAAGCCCGTGGAGAGCCCTGACCTCTCGGTGTCCGCCGCTGCACTTAAACAGCACATCTGCCAATCAGCGGAGATTTGGGGCCAGCAGAGAGGCCACAGATTGATGCCCTTGTAAGCCGGCACATCTGCTTGGTTTATGTTGCTGAGATTTTTAAACCATGCGATGTTAGTTTTAACCCATCCCTTTTCTGGTAGGTTTTGCAAACTGAAGCGTAAGAATTCAAATGACTTTAAGGGGAACTCCAGTTATCAGTATCTCAACTGAGCATGTTAAGAAACGCTTAAAGAGATCTGCTTTGCAAAAGGCACTTCACTGAGGAAGTGGTGTGATTAAGAGAAGTGCCATTGCTGCTGGGCACAGAGACTCCTAGAGCCAGGCCATGCTCCAGGAAACTTTTCCTTCCAAGTTCCAACAACTGACTCCTAATGGAGTCTCCTAATGGAGGAACTTCAGTGCTCCATTAATGCTTTGAATCGTGCAAAATTTCTTTCTGTGAAGTGAGGTTCACTTTCAGATTTTACATATCACCTGGAAGATATACTTTGGGAATTCATAAAAGTAAGTATCATGTAAATGCTTAGAAGTTCCTAAAAATGAGTCAAGTAAATGGCCTGGAGAAATACTAAGAACTCAATTAGTCAAAAACAGTAAAAAAGCAACTTGACTGGATCACGTTGTTATTAATATAAACTATTTCCCTTCCCCCTTAAATTACAGAAATAAAAACAAGAAGTACCTAATCTTGTAAAACATGAATTATGCAAAACCCAAAACTGAACTGTCAAGTGAAAATGCATGACTGAGGACTCTCACTCATGGGCCAACCATATCTGTATTTCAGGAGAATGATACCTTAAATAATGGCTTTGAAAGATCATAATCATAACTAAAGACCAGGAAAGGCAGACTCGTAAGAGAATAAAGGAAATCAACATAAAGATCTTTCATTAAAGCTGGCATCACTTAGCCTTGGTTTCCCTTCAATCCCAGAAGAAATGTAAATAAACCTGTGACAATTCCCCTCGAGCTGATGGAGGCATATCAGGAATGAAGGAATGCTCGCTTCATCAAGTCAGCTTCTCCCTCACTGCCAGGGGATGCATATTAATGTAGCATTGCCATAAAAGCTTAATTACCATTTTATACAATTATAAATTATCCTACCAAGCTATAACCAAAACACAAACCTTCTGTGTTTATCACAATATGTGCTCTCCTTCACATCCAGTCACGTTAATTCTGGTCAACAAATTCCCTGCCAACAGGCACGGTCCCCAGATACTTACGTGCCTGCCATGGAGGAGGACCTGGTCAGGCAATCCCACAGAGGTATACGCTCAAAGCCGGCACGTGTGCTCAAATCCGAATAGTCTATTTCACCTGAGCAGAAGACAAATTTGGCAGGGAGACAAGCCAAGAGTGTCTATGAAAGCTTATAACCAAAACAGGAAAGGGAAGCGCTATTGAGAGAGCAGGAGGGCAGGAAGTAACACTTATGCAGGAGGGGCGGGGAAGGGACTTTAAAGAAGAAATGTATTATTTCTTATAGCTGCTTTACTGAGCAAAAGTACAAACAATATAGATTAAGATTAGATGCGCCGTTGTTGCCTCATTGGAGGCATGGATATTAAAAACTTTTCGCGTATTTTCTCAAGGCACAGGTTCACTGTCCAAGAAAAAGCAAAAGCAAACAAAGCTCAGACCCAGAAAAAAAAAAAAAGAAGCTGTTATTCATTTATGGCATGGGCGTTTATACAACGCAGAACCAAAGCCAGGGGCCCCGGTGGTACTGAGGGCCCTGCACTGCCTGGCAGCCAACCTGGCAGCCAACCTGGCATCCTGCTGAGGTCCAGCTCCAGCCCAAAACTTTAACTGGCACAGCACAATGCAAAATTTTCTCTCTCTCACCTACTTTGATGCCTTTGGTACATCTGCCCAAGCTTGACCTGGAGCAGAGGACGCAGGGTGCAGACACCAGGTAACTTCCTAAAGCACCCCACAAACGGCAGAGCTTCTTAGCTCTTGAAGAACTGCTGGAAACACGGCCAGAAGCCATGATTTTACCATGGAGGCACACAGACTTCCTCTGGGAGTCTGCACCAGAGGCTCTGAAGTCTCCACTAAAGAGAGCAAAACCTGCAGAACTCTGAGGAGACCAGCCCTGAGGAGATCTCATGATTCCTGATGTCCTTGCAGTGGTTTCAGGGTGCAACGTACATTTGTAAAACCTTAGATTCATGTTTAATGTAGCAAAAAGAGATGTGCAAGAAATAGGCTGAATTTGGCAAGGCACACCAGTTACACAAACCCTTCAGTGCAGTTTCTGCTGGGGAGCAAGGGCTGCAAATGCTGCTCCACCTAAGCAGGGGAGGAGAGCGCTTTTCACCTTCACTGTTTTTCCTGTTACAAGAAATTACTTTCAGGCTCCAACTGAAAGACCTACAGAAACTGCTGCTGAAATGGCACACAGAGAAAACATGGGTATCAAAATCTGGCTGCTCTCATGGTTGGCAGTCCATCGTCTGTTCAGCTGTTGCTTCCGGTTCCCCTGCAGAAAATCTCTGTATGACTGAAGACTTTCAGTTTTCTGATCGGGGGAGTTTAAAGGCCAACAAGAATTAAAGTTCTCCCTGACATTTAAGCACAGCTTTTTCTGTAGTGGTTTTTTTTTTCTTATTTTTATTTTTTTTCTGCTTATCGAAGCATTTTATTATCCCTTTCTTGGGATTTCAGTTTGGCTGCCATTTTCCTGACACTACATCTTTCTATTTTGAGATCTGTGCGGATGTTGGGCACTACCTTGTTTCATTTAAAAAATCCTGCTTTTCATGAATTTAAAATCTGACCTTATTTGGGGTCAAGTGGCAGTTCCTCTGTATAGCTCACAGACTGCTTAGACTACAATTGCAGAGTTAGTCAGTGCAAGTAGTACTTTACTGCATGTATTAGAAAAGGACATAACCTGAAAATGCATCTCCAAGTAAGTATGGACACAAATCACTAATGGCCCAGATCAGCCATGCTGGCTCCACTGTTCTAGGCAGGAGGATACAGGAAGATGGACTAAGCAAAGATCTGAGGAGTCTTTTTATTTCTCTGATGTCATGCGTCTGACATAGATATGGTCACTGATTTGGGGGGAAGGAGACAGCACTTAGGAGATAGAACAGTTTTCCTGCTAAACCAAGCACACACTACTCTCCTTACACACAAATATCAGCTACAATAATATCAGCTAGAAAACTCTGGTTTTAAAGATTTGGTTCTCCTGAACAAACACCTTCGAGCACACCCGGAAACTCCCAGCCTCCCCCCTCCTGCTAGCACCATGCATGCTGAAAGCACAGCAAAGAGCAGGTCACTACTGACACATCCAATGTCACCCTAGGAAACAGTGACAGTGAGTAGGACAAAGCCCAGGGCTGCCTCTCCATGCCCCTGTCCTAAGCCAAATTAATTTCATTAAGCACCACAGCATACATTCCAGCAGAAGTGCCTCTAATCACCTCTTTGCATTGCTAAAATGCCTCCATGGCCCTGAACGAGAAAGGGAACACTTCGAAGGACACAGCACTCTGTGACAAATGACACATAAGACCGAGTAGCTGACTTCTATCCAGTCCTCACAAAGAACCATATGCTGGATAAACAGATTATTTCAGTCATGTGTTGAGATCTGTGTGAGCAGATCAGGATTCCTAAACACAGAAGCAAGGCTTTAGTTGCAATTAAGTGAATATTCCCATAGGTTTCCAAGCAGCATGTCTGCTGGCCATGGACTTGGCTTTCATGTTCCAAAGACTCCCAATTATTGTATTCGCTTTCTTTTGGAGAGTTTCATTACCAGATGAATTGTGATTTGTATAAGACAATAATGCTATGTATTTTCAATCCATAGAGCTATAGGCTGAGCCAGATAGGTGACTGCCTCAGCCTCACAATGACTCATCTTCAAACCCAGGCTATTTTTAAGAATGAAATGCAGCACCGTAGAATGTGTTGCTTATACTATTTTAAAAAATAAAATCACAATCATAATATAAAACTGTACTCACCTCAGAGTTATTTGAAGGTAGACATGATTAAAATATGTTTTTCTTAATAACCATGTTTCAGACCTTCCAAATAACTATTTATACTTATATATCTGTTGGGTTTAGTTCTGTGTTACCCTCAAAAGGCATCATGTTATATTGCACAAATTTCAGAATTTGCATGTGGCAAGTCTTTCATTTAACGATCTCATGATTAAGAAATCTGGAAGTTCCCACTGAAACAGTACACTCAAATTTCAGAAGCTACAAGACAGTTTCATGAATATATGCACAAATGGTACGCAACAGCATATAAAATATGCAGTTATATATTCAGATTTGTAAATCTAATTTCACAGCTGTTAATAGTCTTTGAATGTAAGACATTTCCTCATACACTGAGATTTGCAACTGTTAAACATGCTGATGAGGCAAAAAAACCTCCTTGTCCTCAGAAAGTTTAACCCTGTATGTTAATACACGCTCTTGCTCTCCCAAATCTTTTTTCCATGCTCCCCACTCATTTGAAAGAAGCAAGAGAGAAACCGAAGAGGAGAGTAGAATATACTTACTTACTATTAGAAGAACTAAAAATGTGCAGTGAGGTGTGGTACCAGCTGCCACTTCGACAGCAAAACAATTGATCCTGCACTGAGCATATTTTGCAAATTAGTCTTTTTGGGACTATTAATTTAGGATGCAATCCCATCATTGCTGAGGTCCAAGGAAGTCTTTCCATGGACTTAAGAGAGACTAGATTTAGCCTTTTGTATAGATCCATTCAAGTAGTGATAAATAAACATATGGCAGGAAAAAAAATCTTTTAAAGGCCACGAGTTACACAGGATTTGGGAAGCCCCTGGCTCTCAATTCATGCAGTGCCCTTTGCTAAGATGATTTCATCTCACCCTCACTCCACAGAGGGAACAGTCAGGACTCACCTGCTTCCAAGGGGATGTTTTGGCTGATGCAAACAGCTTAGGTATTGCCTTAAGGAAATAACTCTATTGCAAAGAATTAACTCTGTGGCTGCCTTCAATTTTCCTCTCTATAAACTGTGATGAGCAATGGGCAGTAAGCCCAGACCCCACGGTAAGCAGCATGGAACAAGTTATAGACCATATGGAGAGAAATAAACTGCCACTTCATACACAGGATATCTAGAATGCTTTTTTGCTTGAGTCAGCTAATTGCACATCCGCAAATCAGCACATTTATAACAAATGGAGCATTATGATATCATGGGAAATCTATTTAATATGATCAAAGTCTGCCAGGAAAAGTTCCCCTGAAATTATGAAAGTACTTAAGAGTCCTGAGTGCTGGGGACATTTTACAGTCCTTATTAAACAAACATTTTCACATTGTTTCATGGCAGCTGGTGGTACCAAGGGCTGTATCTTCCAAGCCTCCACGTCAGCAATCTCACTGCAGCCACCAGCATGGGCATCTCCCTGCTGCAGGCAGAAAGCACCTCTGTACCTATAGTTAGAACCAGCCACATCACCCACACCTGTTCCAGCAGCAGGTAAAAGCAGATGCTGCTCCCACTAGCACCTCAGGTGAAGCATACCATCTTCTGTCTTTTCCAGAAGCTGAGATTTAGACTGTTGCAAACCCTCTTCTGTACTGCAGATTTTAAGGCGTGTACTTAGCTTTTCCACATTTGTTAAAGCTCTTTTTTTTATGTTAAAGCTTAGCAATGCCCTTCATCTAAAGAGCCATTAGACACGGTCTTAGTGTAAGTATAAACTTACATGGGGCATCAGCTGAAAAACATTCTCATATTTATGTCACCAAGTCTATGCTATCCCCCGATATTGCTCTACAGCTGATGTATTTTCACCTTCAGCTTGCATTTTTCCTTGAACTTTAGTAAACATGATGAGAGGTTTTAGCAGCTGTAGGCAGTGGACTTTCAACTGCCTACACAACTGTTTTGTAGCTCTTGATTTATGGGGTGGCCATGTAAATTTCTGGGGTTTACATTTGAAACAAGAAACACCAACTTCACCACAGTCCCAAAGAAAGACCAGGAGCTTCTCACTCAAAACTAGCACTGCCTCAAGTCTGGTACTTACCTTAGCTATTTAATGCTATCCACCATTAAGAAATGCAATTCAAGCACCATGTTCTACTGAATAGGTAAGATATTTGTATCATGAGACCCCTCTATTGCATGTTGTGGGCACCATAAGCCCGTGGAAGGGTTTCTGTGACAAGCCTTCACATGGGTGGGTGAGGTACAGCCTAGCAGGTATGAAGATAAGGAGAGGTTTTCTGGTGTAAGGGATGCTGGACTAAAGAGAAGGCATGTAAACACAGCTTAAGAGACTGGAGGGGAAGCAGCTGACTAAAAACTGAGCAGAAATCACACATAACTCTATTTTTATCACTTGTGGTTCTCTAAAGGCATGTGCCTGTCTGATATTCAGGTCATATCATTTGATATTCATTGGGAAAGCACTTTTCAAGACAGTAACCCCATCCCTAAAAAGTCAGGGCTCAAACTGAAGGTTGTGCAGGCTCTAGAAGGCTCGGTTCACACCAAGATGAAGAATGCCTGGCCTTGTTTCTAACCTTATTTCTGATATTTATATTTCTTGGAATAGGACAGGTTGGAAATAATAGCTGACTTACAGGCACAGGGAAATTTCAACTTGCAGAAGGATCCCTGAAGGTGGAATGGGTACAGTCAGCAGTTTTTCATGTCAACTCACCACACCTTTCACTGCCATGTAACACAATGTGGTGCACACATGCAGGGAAGCATCCTCTAACAACAGTAAAGCATCCATATTCCTTCCACATTTTTTCATGTCTTACAATAATTCCTTACAGCCTTTAACAGGATGCTGAGGTAGTTTTGCATGAATCAATGCTTGCATTATCCTTGGTGAAGCTGGTGGCAAAATTCCTATTAGCAATTAGTCATTCTAGCTGCAGCAGAAACCTTTTATATCACCTGTGTCATCAGTTAGGCAGTAAAACAAGGTAAATTATACTGATCTGTTGAAGCCCCATGTTAAATCCAGTGTTTGCAGTGATGGACAATGAATGTGGCTCCGATATTTGCAGATATGCTTTGGCTGGGAAGAATAACAAATTATTGCTGGGCACAAACAACAAGCTGCACAACTGAGACATAGTGTCGATTTAGATTAAGTATCTTCATTCTGACAAAAAGTGAACATTGCAGATTTGACTGTTTGTAGCTTTCTGTCATGGAAAAGGTGAAATCCTTTTCAAGGTGGGCATAAAACAGCACCAAATCTCAATAAAATCTACTCAAAAATCTGTATTAATTGTGGTAATCAGTGTGGGAGGATGTTTCCTAAATTTCACAAGAAGAATAATTTTCAGATTACTTTAGTAAAAATAAACACAAGGTCAGCTAGCAAATGGAGATGTGTAGTATGCAAATCCTTAGTCCAAAACTACTGACTTATTAAAACAAAAAATATCCTGGCAGCCCCTTCTTTTCCCCCTTTCCCTCCTTTGATTATTTATTGGCAAAGATTTTCCCCCACTGCCTGGCAGATAAAAAGATTTTCTGAGCGCCAAAACTGAAACAGGATCTCTGAGCACATTTGTGCACCAGACTTGTTTGTGTGCAATGTTTGTCAAATAACGGCAGAATTATTCTTGCTTTACCATGATTTTTACTCTTTTTTCCCCCTTATCTCTTCCAAAATGATTTTCTTGACTGCGTTACGTCCTCTGTGACTTTCCCATCACCATGCAGGGACACCATGAAGTGTCACTTCTCAGGAGCTGGGCATCTACTAAACACGTGCAAGATGGCAGCGAATCGCTGCTCGACGTGACCACATCCTGCCTTTACCTCACAAAGGACACCAGATCGAACCCCTCTCCTCTCCACCCACTTGGTGAGTCTCATAAACCAGTGACTTTTATTCCTCTATCAAACTAGGCTGACACTTCTGAATCTGCTGGTCAGCTACTGGGAAGGTGGTAGAGAGAAGGAAGAGAATGGGCAGACGGACAGGTGAAGCAACTGCATAAACCTCATTTTCTTAGGACAGCAAACTAAAGGCAGGTTGGTAGGGAGGGTTTCCCAAAGAATCACTGCTCACCTCCACTGGTACCCTCGCCAGTTTGTCCATTTGATGACCACAAACCCTCCACAATGGCATGCAGAGTGCCTTTCAAAATCAGCATCATAATTACAGACTTTTTCCAGAAAGTACAACTTTTTAGTCGTCTGGCATTTTTTTCACTGCATAAAACATGTAGGGTTTTTGTCAGCACTTCAGACTTGTCAAAAGATAACCCTTCCATCCAAAGCTTAACATAAAAGTTTAGCCCTTGAGCCATTACACAGAGTGGGAGTGTTCAACAGCCTCTGTCTGTGTCAAGACGTGCTTTTCATAATAATACCCTGGGTTTATTATAACAAGACTGAAATACTAAAAACTGTTCTTTTGCATTACTGATACAATGTTTTGGGAAAAAAATTTAAAAGAGAACCGAAAACCACTCACAAGTCAACAAATTACAGAAAGGACAGGTAAGAGAAAGGATACAGAGAATGGAGAAAGTTTCAGTAGTAACTCAGCTCGCTGTTCCTGCTAATGGCTTTCTGAACCTTCTACAGCTCCACCATCTCCTAACCTCACAAATTCAGGACTGAGGCCATGGTCACTGAATCATGGAGGATTTCTAAGGAGTAACATAACACCTGCAGTGCATCTTCCACTGGGCCAGGGTTAAGGCAGCCCAGCCTCAGAGTAATGCTAACAGCCACAGCCAGGTGGGATCAAAAAGCAAATTCCTCTTTCAACTGCATCAACCATTATTTCTCAGCCCCAACAGGAATACGGAAAGCAGCATTCAAAGCTGCATTATGATTGAATTGTTAATTTAAAAAACCCAAAACAACACAAGAATTTTGGAAGATTTAATAAATTGCCATAGCCTTGGATGTCTTGCCCTACATCACGCCCTGGCTTCTCTCTATACCCCAAAGATCTTACCAAAATCAAAACCAGTACAGGACCCTTCAGTCAGCTCACAGCAAGATCCCTCACAGTGAACTTTATAATTGGTGTGTTATCAACTGAGCAATGTTGCAGTGTTATTTGGTCTGCTGAAACCAACTCCCCAAAGTGCAAACAGAGTAGAAACCAGGCAAAGCTCTCAGTCGTCTCTTGGGCTGCACACTCAGTTTAGGCAGCTACAGCTTAGTGGATAAAGCACCGACCTCTGAGAGCCCCAATCAAACCCAGCTCGTGTTCCCATGAAGGCCACTGGAACTGGGTTAGGGAGCATAAGCTTCAAAGAACCATTTTCCTAAGAACTGCCTGCAGTTTGTGCCATGAACCTTTCCTCTTCAACATTTCTGCCTTTGTCGCCTGTCTCAGCTCTTTCTGCTTGGGCTGAACTGGCTTCTAACACCAAGACCATGGTCCTTATTCACTTGATAATACAACTACAGCTGGAAATCAGACCATGGATTTGGGGAATGCTCCTCTGAAATGCATGATGTGTGAAAACAGAACTTCTCTGCCTCACTGTGCTGGTACAGTGGCCTACACAGAGAATGGTTTCCAGCTCCCAGCTCGTGGACTCTTTATCATTTACCTGGTTTTCCATCCCTCCCCATATCTTTTCTGGACAGAGGTGTTTTGCTCTTCAGTACTCATCCCACCTGCCTCAGAATAAGAGAAAAGGGAAAACAGAATAAAGCAAGAGCTATGAATTGGTGTGCCAGCACAGCCAGATGCTTCATTCTTCTTGGTTTCTCACTTCCACTGCCACTTAGAATTAGGTTCACACCATTTAGAAAATGAGAATAAGAATAAATCACGCTGATAAAGAGATTTTCTATGTCTTGCTTTCTGTGCAGGCTCTCTCGGTCTGTGCCATGCCTGAGGCTCTGTGCATACTGTTGCCATGCTCAGTGCCCAGCTCCGATTTTGGAATCTCAAGGCACTGCAGTTTTTAATAGAACCTCTCCAGAAAACAGGCAGAATACTTCTCACTCAGCAGCATGCACATCCACACTCACCAAAATGGCTCTGGGACCCAACAGTCCCTGCTACATCACTACTACAATTGCTTTGTTAGCTGGTGCTGGGTCAACTAAAAAGTGTCTGGATGAGCACAGGGTTCAGAAAAGATAGGGGCTTCTTGTTGCAAATTCCATTTTACTGGTGCTATTCTATTCTATTCTACCAGTATCCCTTCAAGGCAGGTTTTGGAGATCAGTCTTTTCAAACTTAGCATCACCACAGGGTGATCTCAGTCAGATGCCAAAAACGAGACTCATGCTTTAAATGTACTTGTCTTAGACCACAGACACTATGCAAGATGGGGTTCAGTGGATGGAGCCCCTTTGCCCTGGGCAGCAGAAACCATGGGCAGAGCTCTGCCCATGGCTGGAAGCAGTGTGGTACCCTCCTTGCAGTGTGGTACCTTTCTTGTCACAGCAGCACTTGCAACTCCAAAGAGGGGAGCCAGACCATGGTTTTATCAGGAGCAATTAATAGTGGCCTCCTGATTTAGTTGGTTGCATAAACGTACAAAGGAAAAGGGAGTGTGATGCAAACCCTTGGAAGTCTCTTGGGACTGAGTCTGCTCTGCTGGAATAGAAACTTTCTGAAAGCAGAGGACGAGGGCAGAATGCCTCTGTACAGCCATGACACCAAAGAGCCAGGAAGCAGAGAGCTGGCTGAACGACTGGAGAGAATGAGAGGAGGTTTGTAGACCTAGATTTTCCTTCACTTTTTCATCTGTACATTTATAAACACTTGCAGTTCTATCATCCACTTCAGTTGTTACAAATAAGTACCTTCACTTACATTTTGACATAACCCAGCTTGAGACAAGGTTAGTTTCCAGGTGCCAAACTAATATTACAGTGTTTCTCAAGCTAAATTACGGCTCTGTTTATAACTGTGAAGCTTTAATAAGCACCCACCTCATTATAATAAAGCATAACACAGCGTGCAATGAAGTGTGCCTTCAGAGACACTTCGTGGAGCTGTGTGAGAGCCAGCACTGCAGCGTGAGGAGAGAGAGAAATGCTTCCTGCTGAGCAGGGTTACCAGCAAATACCAGGGTACAGCCAGCGTGGCTAACACGGTATCTTCAGTGTGAAACCTGTGGAGATGCAGGTTTCCAAAACAGCAGAGCTCCCCAGTGCATTCCTAAAAATACTGGCCAACTTGGTAGCCACCCGTGACCCTCTCTGTGCCTCCTTTGTCCAGAGGAACAGAGAGCATCAATTTGACCAAGAGTCAGGATGGCCCTCAGGAAATACTTGTACCGAGTCAATAAGAGCCAAACTATTATGCAAACTAAGAAACTTATATTTATGTATGATCTCCATATTAAATTTGTTTTAGGCACACACAACATTCACAATTATTTCATGCTTTTCATCTGCAATGTTATGGTGCACATATAAGGACATTCTTATTCTGGAAAAGAGGAAATAGTATGCCTTAGTCTTTCAATTTTTATTCAATATGAAGTGGAAAACCTAACTGAAAGTCATTAATTCATAGGTCTGTGCTGCAGTAATGAAAACAAATTAAGCCCAAGTCTGTTATTTCAGTTTCATTTGGTTTTTAGCATTAAGACTGGGATTTCTAAATATGTGTTAGGTAACACTCTAAAATCCAAGGGAGACTTGGCACCTGGTATCCTCTATCTGAGCTTCATTATAGGAGCAGTGTTTATATTGGATGTGTGTTGGATGGTTTAATTCCAGCCTACTGAAGAACAGCCTCCAGGTCATAGATCTGCTGCAGCTAATTTGGCAGAAGCAGCACTGTCTCTTCAGAAAAGGGCAACATAAATCTGCAAATACAGCTTCTGTCTGGGGTAATGAACAGCTTTAATTTTCTGCAGAATGACGGTCACTGAGCAAATGTAAAAAAACCCAACCCAACCCAAAAAAACCCCAAAGAGCCATGGTAATAAAGCACAGATACTCCAGCACACGGAAAATCTCCAGAGCTTCAACTCCCCTGAGATGTCAGCGCTGTGCTGGGGGCACAGCAGAAAGAGAGGAGACTTTTTTTCTCTGCAACACTGCCATCACTTTCAGCCATTTCAGGTTTCCACCTACCAATTCAATGTGATGAGCCTTCCCCCCTCCAGTTAAAAGCATGTTTCAGCACCTTGCAGGGTGTTTAGGAGGTGGTTTCCTTTCCCAGATAACCTCGGGAGAGGCAGAGAGTTTGAGCAGTACTTTTGGCAGGCAGCGGTGGGAAGGCAGCAGGCAGACCCCTCCACACCATCCTCTTTTGGAGGAAGCAGAATATCCCAGCCCATGCCCCAGGGACCAATTACAGGCAATTCCTCGGACAAGGCAGCCCCAGACAAGCGAGACATGCCCACCAGTGCCCACCAGTGCCACAAGGCTTTGGGCATACTGTGTGCTCAGGGTGAGTTAGAGGAGGGATGATGGAATACTGCCCTTTATGCTCTCCTTCTGCTTCAGGTTTGCCAGAGGGTAGAGGCAAAAGAATATTTCATCTGTAAGGAGTCACTCACACCACCCTGATCTGTGTTGGGGCACATGGCATTGTAGGGAAGGGGAAATGGGCAGGAGAATGGAAAACAAGTGGGGATGCCAAATGCTAACGAGAACAAAACACAGAGAAACAATACCCAGAGCATTTACTGTCCATCTTTCCTTGGCACTGTTCTTCAACGCGCTTGTCTCTGAGGAGGAAAGATTGCTGTGATCTCCTCACTACTGCTGGCACTCCCCTTCCAGAGAAACAACCAGCTAAATTAAAGCATATACAGTAGCTCATGCCAATGTTAGCTTATTTGACTATTAATTACTCCAAGAAAAAATCCTGTGCTTCTGAAATCTGAGCATTTCCACTGGAGACTCACCAGCTACTTATCCACTAAAACCCAAGATCCCAGAGATAAAAAATATATATATAAAAAATCAGTTTGTTAAAAATATATTTAAACAAAATTTTAAGTTTTTTTAAAAAATTAAAATAAAAATATTAAGCCCATAGTCTATTTTAAAATAATTTTCTATGTATTTCAATAAGGCAATTTCAGTTTTGCAAGATGCATAGTGCATTGGAAGAGAAGAAATCAAAGACGTCAGAAAAATAAATGGGATGATCTGTAAATACCAATTATATCTTTTGGATATTCAAGACAGACAACACTATTTTCCTGATCTTAAATGGAAGATTTATCATTATGGAAATTATGCTAAATTCTACTTAAAAACAAATGAGAAAGGGCAAAACTGAACTGGTGCCTCCAGCAGAGAACCCAAACGAGGACGATGGCAATTTTTCTTTGCATCAGTTTTGAGGGATACCACTATATTTCTCTGCTTTTATAACCTTCTACAACTTACAGCACTATTATAATTTAAACTCTCTGGAAGCCTGCTTTTCTTGTGTTTGAATAAAACTAACGCAAGGCACTCTCTCACGCAGGCCAGACCCGCGGCCGGCTGGGATTGCTGGGGAAGGTTTGCTTTGCAGCTCGGCCGGAGGAGGCTGGATCGGTGGAGGGACAATCTCTTCTGTGTATTTCCCTTTCTGCAGTCAGCAAAAATGCCCCACTCTGAAAACAGCATTTGTAGGCTGCCACAGGATAAAACAAACCTCAGAAACATAAATCAAGCTTAACAAAGGAGCTTCTTCTTAACATGGTACTGGCTCGGGTTCCTCTGCAGACAAAGACACTGTTTGACCTACTGCTCTAATTAGAGGAGTAGTGATGTTGACATTTGTGTTGTATAAAGCAGACATGTTAACAGCCAGAGGGAAAGCTGTCAGTGCCTCTAAAGATCACAGCATTCATGGCAATGCACGATTCAGCCTTTAAATATTCAAATAATCAATTCAATGCTCAATTTCTTTTACTGATAATAAGAAACAACTCCCAAATCAGAAAAAAACAAACCAAAGCAAACCCACCAAAAACCAACCTCAGCTTCAATCAGTGTTAATGTTGAAAGATTAACAGACAATGCATGAATCAATTTTATTCTGCTGAGTATAGTGTTTCCTTTCAGGTTTATATAAGCCAGTTTTGTCATGAAGAAACACAATTTATACTCCCTGGGCTTTTCACTTACTATTAAAATAATACCAACCACCAGAGACTGAGGTTTGTACATGCACATGTGTCAGGTTCACCAAAGCAGGAAAATGGACACCACTGCTTATTTATAAATACATGAAATGTGTTTTAATTTAGCTATGATCTATTGCACCCCATTCCCTTGACATGAGACGCACCACTGCAGGAGACAGGCACTTCATGTCTTACAGATCAGAATCCCTGCAGTAAATCCTCTCCTTGAGCACCCAACCACCCTAGAGTGACAGTGAGCCCTTAGCGCTGCAGCTCCATTAGCTCCAAACCCCTCCCAGATTTTTTTCCCCAATATGTGATGTTCCCAAACCCACTTTTACTCAAGGTGAAGCTGAACACGAAGTACAACAGACTGACAGAAGGTTTTGTACTGCAGTCCAAGACCGAAGTTTTCCATTCTCACCACCTCTATCCCAAGGAAAGGGATCTCCTAGAGGCACAGAAATGGAGAGAGGCTCAGCATCACTCACCACATCCCACAACATGGTGCTGGCTCGACACTACCCATCCTGGACACTTTGAGAGCCTGTTTTGTAATTAATTTCTGTAAGTGGATAATTGGCTCATTAAGCTGAATTAGAGCAATATAACAATGCACAAACCAAAAAAGTAACTGTTATTTATCTTGCGTTCAGTCCAGCCTTCAAAGCCACTCCAATACAATTGCTACTGCCAATGACTTCTGAAGGAAACAATTTAACACGGCAGGCATTGTGCTGTCCAAACATTTAAAAAGTTAAGAAAAAAGACATTTACAATGGTATACATTTTGTTTATACATAGATTGCACAAAATGCTTTCCACTCCTTTCATAATGCTTTTAATTTTTTCCCCAGCTTTTAAAGACTGTTCTACTTTCCTTTGCATGACATCTCATGTGGCCAGTATTGCTCTAAGGGAAGGCATGTGAAGATTATCTGTCTTCCCCACACAGCTTCAAACACAGCACAAGGACATATATATATGTGTGTGTATATACATATATATGTGTGTGAAAGGTAACAAGATGCACTCAAATGCGTTATGGTGAAGGGATCTGTGAGCCTACAAATGTGCTTGGAGGATCAATTATGAGGAGACACACCTCTGAATGGCAGCAATGTTTTGGGTCGCTTCAGTGCAGTAAACTCTATACTTTCTTTTTTGATAATCAAGAAAAATCAAGCTTGAAATGACTCTTGTATAAAGAAGATAAGGAAACAGGACCACAGTACACTATCCACCCCAGCAGGGGAGGGAAAGTTAACTTCATGTCATTCACTCTTCACTGCACAACTGCTGCTATTCCCTATCGATCTCCACAGTAATTGTAAGTAGCCACAGAAAGCCATTTCCAGTGCCAGGACAGTGCTTACCAGAAGCAGTTTTGCTATTTGCAGCACTTTAGGGAAAAAGATGGAGGCATGCAGAGGAAGGAAAGAGATTCTTCCCCCTCAAATTTGTTTTATACTGACAGAAATACATTGATTTTGTAGGAGGTTTTTTCCCTCATTTGCAAGGACAAATTCCACTCCATTCCCTGAAATTCCCTGCTCCAAAAAGCAGATTACTTAGCATAATTTTGGAGCTCTAGAGGCAGATACAACCAACACTAGTGCATAGGGCAGACACAGACATGACAGCAACAAGACATGAGGCCACAGCAGAGGGTTTGCATCTGGCTGGGCAAGAAAAGGCAGCCAAGGTGGGTGACACAGCAGGTTAATCAGCACTAAAGTGACCCAAATGGGTGAGGTCAGAAATGCAAAACTCCTGCTGTCCATGGAGTGACTCTTCTGCTCTCAGAGGAAGGTCTCCTGAAGAACAGAGCTGAGACCATATCTTTGGAGAAGGGGACAAAAGCAGCAATCACTTCAGAGCCAACAGAGACAATATTTGGGTTGAAAGCTGTAGATGAACACTGCAGCAGAGAATTCAAGGATGATGTAAACACCTTCCCTGAACATTTTCAGGAATCAGGCTGTGAAAGGACGGAATCAGTGCATCAGCTCCCATGCACAGCTCAGTTAGGATATTTGGACAACGTTCTGGTGGTGTCCAAGACCCACCTGCCACATGTCACCAGCCAGATCTCTCATAGGCACAGCAGGCTCAGCACTAGCAAGGAAAGAAACAAGCCACAGTTATCCTAGAACATTTGCAGCTCCTGATGGATCTAGAATACACTATGGGGAAAAGAAATAAACACTATTTCCCAGTACTTCAGTTAACACTTTCACAAGTGTTATAATACAGCACCTGACGTGATAGTGCTCTACTTAGTCCCTGAAGGGACAGACCACCACCTGGAAGAACACAGGGAGGAATCAGCCTCTTTTCAACAGGAGTTCCAAGAGAATGATACCTCAGTAAGAAAGCTTTGAAAATTCTTTGAACAAATCTGTACTCTCTTTGCTCTTTATCTGTTTAGCATGTGACTGGCACGCAATTTCCAGGCATTACTATAAAGCAATTCATTTCTCTAGACAATAGGAGGGAGCAGTAGGTTTCTGCAGAGCCATTATATGCTCCTGCTCTTAGGCTTGGCTAAATGCAACCCGTGCAGACTGTGGCAGCTGGCAGGCTCAGCCACAGACCCGGCTGTGAATTACTGCTAACAAACACATTTGGGTTTATTAAGCCTTTCTTCCTCCTCCAAGTGTTACAGTCATGGTTCTGGAGTAATCACAGGCATTGTTTAGAAGCATTTGGGGAATGAGTGTTTGAAAAGCCCTCGCAAGGTTCAGCTCAGAGCTGTTCAGCTTAGGGATCTACCAGCTGCACCAGAGATGTACCTGCAGCCTGTGGGGTCTGATGCTTCATGAGGGATTAGCCTCAGCTCCATAGTCCCCAGCTGCTTCCTCCAGGGTGCTCCCTTTCCCTGTCAGGATCCCCACCCATCCTCTCTACCCTGGCAAAGGTCTTCCCTGACAGAAATGAATGTTCAAATTCAGATTAAAATGCAGCAGCTCCTACTGTGTGTGCTTGCAGACCAGCTCAGCTATGAAATGGGGACCACATATGAACAGAGACCCTGAGCCTGCAGCCAAGTGGGAAGGGGGTGGGGAAATACACAGGAAGAGTGACAAGCAAACAGGGCTGAGGAGGGGGGACTGGTGCTGCTGGATGGGGTGCAGGATAACAGCAACAAGGCTGTGAGCCTACTGCCCTACAAATGGATCTGCTTCTCCTATTGTCCTGAATTTTCAGGCTTGGTTCACACTGTGTCTAATTAAGGTTTGAAGCTTTCTCTTTTTTTTTCCCAAAAGCCAGTGTTGAACAATAATGCTTCTGATTAGCCAGCAAAAGAGATGACTGTGCTATTGGATTGAAAGCTGTAAGGCATCTGTAAAGTCTCAAAAGGTACCAATCTGGGTACCAATCTGATGTAGTAAAGGAAAATATGTAATTTCAGGCTCATATATTATAGAGCCAAAGCAAATTACCTGCTGCTGATGTCTTTTTATAGCATTGATGGTGGGGGTGGAGTAATGGTTGCCAAATGAAAACCCGCTCAGCCTTGGGAATCAACTGATGTTCCTAAGGCCAGGAATCGTTGTTGATGCTCACAGCAGATGGAAATTGATGACTGTAATCTCCATGAGGAGGATGGTGGCTGCACTAAGGCACCCCTGCTCCCCACCCCATGTGGCATGGCCATCAATCTGATGTGTGTTGTAAGCACAATGCAAGGCTTCAGACCATTGCTGGAGAAAGAAATAAAAACTCCATAATGAGCAACTGCTGAGGGAAGCAGAGAGCGAGGATGGCAATTTTTGTCAGTTCACTGGATGAAGATATGACCCTTGAGCAGTTCTGAAGTTAACACCTGGGTATCAGACGGAGACGAGGACGCTTCTGTTCCTATAGCTACACGGTGTGGCTCTCTCTGTCTGGCCCCAGCCCCAGTGCAGCTGCTTTTCACAACGCTGGCTCCCATGAAGGGGGAAGAGCGACAGCGGAGATGACCTGAAGTGTGGCACCAAAGGTGTATCGTGAATTGCTGCGTTTCCACTCAAGCCCTGTTCAGCTGATTGCAAGATGGTTCTGTGAGACACTGACATTAAGAAGGGGGTGGCTGGTGCTGGGCAGGGGTGCTCCACGCTGCATCCAGCTGCACGAGCATGTGCAGCACACCCGAGCCTTGTGGTCGGCACTGCCAGTTCAGGGGATCCAGGGCCGCCTCCGTTCCTCTGACTTTCTGGAAAAGACAGAATCAGGCCAACCAACTTTTCGCCATGTGCCGCATTTGCTGCCAGCAGATTTTCTAGCATGTGCACAGCCACAGCAGCAGCCAGATTTTGCTCATTCCCCTTGCCCCCATATTTCCGTGGATAAATAACCCAGCATACATCAAGATAAATTTATCTTGGGTGTAACCTCTGGAATGTCACTGTGGTAAAAACAGAATTATGTGGGCCATAGAGCAGATGAATCCATGTCACTGGAGGAAATAATTTCAGATGAATTTCTCATGTAATTAATAGCCACTAACTTTTTCAGAGGGAAGAAATGTTGAGAAGATTTTGCTAAATGCAAGCTTAAGAGAAAATAGCACATTGATTTTAGGGAATAATTTTCAAATGCTTGTAATGATATGATATTCTTCTGATACGTAGTTCACAAAACAACCCCAGGCCAGAGTAGGTGGAGACTAACATATTGATTTCATTGAAGCAGACAGAGTATGCATCCCTTTGAAAGCTGGCCTTACCCTTTCCCTTTTTTCAGTCAGTAGCAGAATGGCATAACAGGAAAGAATTTTTAAAAATATCCACTGTGGCTGATACAGCTGAAAATATGCTCTGAAACAGCTCTGATGACATAGAGAGCGATAGAAACACTCAGAAGCCCAAAATAAGGTACACAGTTAGGTTTGTGT
Source organism: Callaeas wilsoni (assembly GCA_013398955.1). Classification (NCBI taxonomy): domain Eukaryota; kingdom Metazoa; phylum Chordata; class Aves; order Passeriformes; family Callaeidae; genus Callaeas; species Callaeas wilsoni. The sequence continues at coordinate 123,319 of VWPU01006022.1, forward strand.
TCTTTCATCTTGGTGTTGGTAGACACTGCTGCAGTGTTAACCCTTATCGTAAGAGGATGGTTTGTCTTTTCTTCCAAGCCTAGCAGCCGTGGCACATTCTGCTTTCAACAAATGGTCCTGAAAGGCTGCTTTGCTCTTGAAAAAGAATGTGAGGGGACTGCTGAAGGCCAAATCAGCTTGTCCTGAGCACTGTTTTGTAGTGAAAATTTGCTTTCCAATTGCACTGAGATGCTGTGGTTGAACCTTTTCCAGTGTCATCCTCCACACAGTGGTCCTGCTGCCAGGGCTGACTGATCTTGCTTTCCATGTCCAGAGCCAGGTGCAGCATCAAACCCAATGCATTATTCAGCTACCAGATTTCACTGCAGATCTGGCAGTTTGCTAAGGTACAAAGGTTATTCAGCACACATTATTGCCTAGGGATCATTTGCCTATTCATAGCATGTCATTTACATTTTCTGGAGTTTTTTAGCAAGGTTGTTCTGTGCATAGTAGATATTATAATAAAACATTCAATACATATTGAAAAGTCATCAGCTCTTGTTTTATTTTTGCAGATTGGAGGGGACATTTCAGGACAGCATGAAGCAGATGTGTAATTTTTTATCCCTTGTAGTGGTCTCAATCAAAGAGTGAATGACCATTGTTTAAATCTAATGGCAAACTCTATCCAGCAGCAAAGACATCACTCCTGCATTGGAGGTACTTCTGAGGATGTTGCAAGATATCCCCATTTGTGCCTTTTTATACCCAGCTCTTCTCCTCAGAGATCCTTTTGCCCATTTCATAAATTAATTTTGCATCCACCTCGCACATCCACACCAAGTTCAGTGTCTGAACCTGCATCTCAATCACTCTGCGGTCTAGAGAAAGGCTCTCCCCCTCTCCCAAACCAAGGCTGATTGGTATTTTCATCAAGCTAAATTTAAGTGGAAATTTTAGATATAAAGCCACAAACAAGAAATCCAGAAAGAAAATCACAGCAGTACAGCATCACAGTGAGGTGTGCAGACTAGCCCTAAACTGCAAAAAACTGTTGTACAGGTCATGAGTCCTTTTTACAAAGCAGAAAGGATAAAGTTTACACGATCTTACAAAAAACATCCAGTTCCTCCTGTGAAATCTTAAGTCTTTGAATGTACACTGTCCTCTCTGTGTGGGCTCCTCTGCCTCTGTGTATGGGTTTATTGCTGCCTCAAATGCCACCACATCATCCCATGTTTCCAATGGAGCAGGAACTCTACCACCAGCAACCTTTCAAGGTACAAAACCTGTCCAAGTGTCTGATGGCCTTCTGGACTTTTTCCTTTGGAGCCAGCTAGAGTGAAAAACTACTTCTGCCACACGCAGCCTCAGTTTTTCAATTTTGTTTAAATTAATCTAGGACCAGCCCAGAACACTCCATTTTCCAGAATAGCATTTTCCAGAAACAGGGAAGGGAACAGATCAGAGAATCCTTCTCCTAAATGCATGACCATCCATCAAAAAGGGCTCCTCACTGTTGACACCTCTCAGGGATGCAGTATGGGAATGTTGTTAATTATTTGCCTCTTGGCTGATGTGCTACAGTCTTTGCTTGGGAAGAGCAGGTAAAGAAGCACGGGAGGAAACACGTGGTTTGTGGCAGTTCTTGGCACAGTGGTTTTACTGAGGGTTGGGTTTTTTGTGGTTTGGTTTCTTTTGGTTTGTTTTGTTTTAATGAGTCTCTTCTGTCTTGCTGTCAGCTCTGAAGCAAGTCTTCCTGCACTGAAAGCCTAAATTTTCCGTTGCACAGAGACATGAGACTACACCACCCAAGATAAAATGCTACATGTGGTTATTTCCAGCTGGTGATGCCGGGAAACTCACCCAAAGCCACTGCGCGGGTGAGCGGCGAAGCCAGAATCAGACAGGAGCTCCAGACCAGATTATTGCACAGCTCCTCCTCTGCTCACCCTTTTTAGTCAAACCACTATGTCTGTGTCTCACCCCAAGCCCTAGACAGCTACATATGGCAGAAGGAGAAGGGAAAAAGAGAAATGTAAGTACTAACAGGTGACAGCTACAATATCTGAACTTTTACTGTCTGCATGCTGTAATTCCTAACAAGGCTCCTCCATAAAAAGAAAAGCCTTTTTAATGATGCTGAGGATTAAACCCCAGTGAAACCTGACAAAGGAAAGCTTATTCAGAAACTCTGATTTACTTCTTGGGGATTAATGACACTTGAAAGCAGAACAAACCATCATACCACAATAAACAAGCATAAAGGGAAATCAGCACATAATGGTGATTTATTTCTCTATACAGAAAACAGAAAAATTGAACTATAACAGATGAATCAAATGAAAACCATCATTTTTGGCTATAGCAAACCTTTTATTTCTAATTAATGTAGCAAGTAAGTGTTGTGTTCCAATTTGGGATACTTTAAAACCTTTCTAATAAAAGCAAAGGCCATTTTCACAGGGGGACTGCAGAGCGTGATTTCACAACCACTGTGGAAGCTGCCTTGGGTCTGTGCTGCAGATCTCTGTCCTGGCCAACTCTCTTCTCTGGAAGTGAGAAAGTCATGCAGAGGCGCAGTGAGCTGGGGTGGGTGCTGCAGCCTGGGGTACCACCTCCCTGCCCACTGCCCAGGCTCCTTCCAAGCCCACCTTCATTTCCAAGTGGGCCCACAAGTTGTTCTTGCAACAGCAGTAAGCATTAACTATCGTGTAAATCAGTAAGATTAATTAAAACAGGGTGTCCTGCACTATTGCCATTTTGGTTTGCATTTGTGCCTTTTAAAGTTATTTTCCCAAAGGAAACTTACTGGTTAGAAAAAAGTTGGTGCATCTTTAGGTGATCAGCAGAATACATTATTCAGTATTGAAACGCAATAAGCAATTACACAGGTTAACCATATTTGTATTCAGAATTTTTAATTTTTACATTAACTTAGGCAAAAAAATGAATGACGTACATTTTGCATTTCATAGCTTTTTTTTCCCCCCTGTTTTGATTTGTCACACTGTGTAGTGCTGGAAAATTGAATTTTAATTCATAGCACACAAGAATAAGTTACAGAACTCCTTAAGTTTCACCTAAAAATTAACTTTAAAAATATAAAAAATAAATATAAAGTATCATCTGCCATAACTCCAAGCTGACCGACTTTAAGCTCAGTTTCCTCCACAGCTTTAACACTACCAAGTTACATTTTTATTCATAATTCTATTCATAATTAGAACATGGAAGGGGAGAGAAAATGAACCCCAAAACTTTACATTCATTCTATTCAGTCTGCAAATTTTGAATTCACATTGTTTAGCCAGTACAGGAGAACTAGCAGGAATTAGTGCAATCCTCTCAATACTTCTGCAGGAAAAGGCTATGATGGGTCAACAATTAAACACAAACTACTTTCTGACTTCCACTTCTTCTGTAAGTAGACATTCTTTTTAATTTCAAGGGCCAGCATGAAGACCTTCCTAAAATGTTCTTAATGTAAGGTAGATTTTAACAATTCTTTTTTAAAGATATAAAACTAGCAGAGAAAAACCTTCGTCCGTAATTCAGTTAATGAAGATACTGATTTCTGATTTCATTCGCGATTTTCCACCTGATGCTGCTTCTAATCAAGTAGAACTTTCTCCCAGTCTCTGAAGGCTGCTCAGCCATACATTAAAATGTAGCTACAGAAGTATCCCAACATCTGTAGCAAGACTTCAAGGAGAAATCTCTCACATCTCCCACCTTTTCCAAACAGCGCTCAGAATAATGATCACGTAATCAGATCCACTGAAGGCAGAAAATAGTCTAATAATGGCTTTGTTGGCCTCCAGTTTCTCCAACATCTGTTTTTCCTGCTCTGTTTCATATTTCAAACCCCTTTTTAAATAAAAAGTTCTCATTTTAACCACACCTGCTGAGTATGCCATTAATAATGTCCCATTAACAGAGACACTGGGATAAATACAAATAATTTAATACATACTATTCAAGATCAATTTTTAATCTCAGTAACTCCATTACCTTTTCTGTTTCCCATTTAAATATCTTCTTTAACTGTCTGCTCATTTTTTTTATTTATCCAATCATAATAAATCCCGAAAATAAAGATTTTTCTTTTTATTTCTTAACTCAGTCAATGCTAGACAGGTGATACCCTCCCATCCAAGCAGGTTCATGCTGCAATACAGTTGATGGACATGCACGATTGTTCAGTCCCCTCTAGGAATAACCACCTGGAATAACTCTAATGGGTCCTTCAGTAGGACTTGAAGATGGAGTTTCACTACCAAAAGACAACTGCCCAGCCAGCACATGCAGTCCAGGAATGAGACCTGCCAATGTGCTGTACCAGGGTCTTGTGCTTCTCAAGCTCTTCCCAGAGTCACATGCTGGTAGATCCAGCATCACAGGATCACTCCCACGGTGCCATCCCAACACTTCTCCTACACAACTCACTGGTGTGAGCACAGAGCTGCTACACCCGTGTGCCACAGGAATTCACCTGCCTCTTGCAACTTTTCCAACAGTCTTTTCCAAAGGCAGCATTTGCTTCCTGGGATATCTAAGTGGCAAGAAGGCAAAATCATTCTGGGGTTACTCCAGACTAGCAACTGGTGTGTTTGTAGTTCTGATCCTTGTGGCGGGAGGAAGAAAGGAAAAGATCAGAAAAAGAGAGTTGGGAAAAGATAAGGGCGCAGGACAGATTGCTGAGAGACAGAAGAGAAGGGGACATTGCCAGTTAGAAAGAAAACAAGTGGGGTTTTATTGGTGTTGTGTTAATCTAGTTGTCCTGGGTCAAATCCAGTGGAGGCTGGCCAGCTTCCATTAGCTAAGCAGCCAGCCCACTGCATGTCCCGCTTGGGGATTGTTGTCTCATTTCTAGAGGCCTTAAAGACACCTGCTAGGGCTCTCTGCTGCCGTGGCCAAGCATTGCGCACAACTGAAAATATGCTTTGCTTATTTAAATGGAACTTTAACAGACCGAGGAGCTTGTGGACCACTGTCAACAGCAGTGAATCTGTTTACCCAAAAAACAGGTGCAATGGAAGCAAGGGCTCTGCCCTCCCTCGGCACATAGCAGGACACTGGGAGCAGAAGGAAAGGGAAAAACCCATAGGATAAGAGAAGTCTGATGGATCAATAAAGCCAAGATGGAGATATTTCAATGTCCCCTCCCCAGCCCCTTTTTATCCCAGAGGATAAGGTCCCACATTCACTCTTGAGTGTGAGATAAGATGATGCTCTTTGGCATTAAGATCTTGCTAAATTATACATTTTTAGGACATTTTCCAGTGCAGTAGTCTCCTTCTGGACCACATCCCAGCATTTTTCCTGCTCCACAGCCCCACACTCCAGCCATGCTGGATGACTGGTACACATCAGCTGCAACTGTGGGATCCCAAGCTGTGAGAAGCCTGTAACATGCTGTCCAAAGCATGAGTCACTCGTTCCCCATGCAGGCTGCACACAAGGGGACAGGCCAGCCTTCATTCTTCTCTTTAACCACTGCATTAACTCGCTTCAGTTTGGAGTTAGCCACCTCTTCCACAGGCAGGAAGTACACCTCTCTCTGAGATAACCCATGATGGCAGACAGATAATCTGTTTGGGAGGAAAGGCAAGGAGCAAGAAACCTCACCTTGCAAAGAAGATTTTGTGACTGAAGTTCATTCCTCCAACATAAGCATTTGGAGAGAAACACAAGTCCAGAGACTCCACGTCTGGTCCTCTTTAGACAAAAAGCCAAAGAGATCCAGGAGCAATGTGCCATGGCTTGCAAATCAGAACAAAAGTTCCAGGAAGAAGGAACAGAGGCTTCTTGTGTGTCCCCACAATTCCAAATATAATACCCACAGGACTCTAAAACACACTACAGCAAGAGTATGAATGGATGTTTAAATAGACTGTTGTCATCTAGTACATCTAACAAATCTAATCAGAAGTAACAAATACTGCTAAAAGCCTGCTGCAATGGCATCAGATGTAGTATTTAAGAGTCAATTTGCAAAGGCTATCAGTTTCTTTCTTCCTTTTTGGATGTGTTTTGTTGATGTTTCGTATCAGATTCTGCTCCTGTCCCAATCCAGGTTTACCTCAGTTTGTGACCATAAAAACACCTGTCTGTCAGACCTCCTAATTGCCAAGGGCAACAGGGTAAGATTCACTGGTAAGAGGTGCTCAAATACAAATCTAATGGATGCAGTGTGAAATCTCAAAAATTAACAGTAAACAGGACAATTTCCTGGCAAGTCAAAAAATCTTTATCTAAACTGCTGCTGTGCCTCATGAGGGCATCTGCAGGCAGAACACTGCAGCGGTAACAATCACTTTTAAGCACAAAGATGCACAGGAAATGTCAGGCACACATTTGGGTGTGTTACAGTTAAGGATATGGCACAAAGCCTGCTGAAGCCAGTGGGTCTGAAAGCAGTCTTAGAAATCAAAATTTAGGTACTTTGGTGAAAAAAATCAAAAAAAAAGATGCATGTATTTGTGATGCATGACTGAATACAGCTAAATACAGCTAAAGGGAATGGCTTTTCCTAATTATATTTATCAGGAGAATCTTTTTGATTTAAACACTTGCATAGCTGTAACAATGTTATCTAATTTTGGCAGAGTAGAATGGAGTAGACTGACTAAAATTAGGTTTGCAAACATGCAATAAGAGACTCAAGGCTTCACATGACTCATCTACCTCTCTACTAACCGCCTCCCTGATAGACTAATGGAGGGATCCTCAACAAGGGATCTTCAGCAAGGATGATAATTTTCTCAATAAAGGCAGCAGATTTAAAGTAACCATGCTATGAGCAATAAGAAGATACTGCACTTGCCCCGAGGCAGCACATTCATTTTCAGGATGTCTAGCAATAGAAAACCTCTTATGTGGAGAAGGTACTTCTAAATACTTTCCTGAAAAGGTAGTTAAATCTGAATGAATGTGTTAAAGCCCATATATCCTCACCTCCTGCCACAGGTGGGCTTTGCTGGCAAGTCACATTATAAAACAGTGTGACATGGAAATACAGATGTAACTTTGTCCAGGACAGATCATTCAAAAGAAAAATGCCTGAGTAGAAGCTGTTTCCAAAAGAGGAGTGTTGCAACCTTAGTAGATTTACACTCCAGGAGGCTCCCTATCCCCATTTTGTAGGCAGTGAATCTTTTTGCCCAAGAGATCCCAGTGTTAGCACAAGCCTAGGAAGAAACCCAGGTTTTCCCAGGCCCTGCTCCCAATCCATCCACCACATCCCACCATCTTCTTTCTGGAGCTCATCCTGACTCTGCGTCTCCATAACAGTGGTGGGAATAGGAATAAATCTGACAATGTGCTGCACTGAAATGGTGAAGTTGCTGAGCTCAATACTTTCCACCTTCATCCTTCCAGCTCAGAGAAGAGTTCCTACATGCCATACATGCCTCATGTCCTCTAAAGGCTGGGAAGACACAACACTGCTAGAACAAGGCTCTTCTTATCGGTGCCTCCAAGACCATGCCAGCAGGCAGCAGGGTTACAACACTGAGACACAGGGGGGCTCTGTCATGATGCATTCTAGAAAATGTAAGCAGTTAATCAAAACAATACTGGGTGACGCACATCGGTATAGGAAAGACAAATTGTTTCACTGACAAGGATGGCAGAAGGACAAACACTGCGCCTCTCCTGCAAACAAAAAGTGTGACTTCAAGTTCAGTGCGTACAACTCAGTCAAAATTATCATGGCACTAATAAACTGGGATCATGCCAACGCAGACACGAAATTCAGCTTAGTCAAGTGCTATCTGACCAGATGAGCTTCGTAGTCTCTGCACCACCTCTGCTGCCAGGAAGCATCAGACAACAGCCTATTGATACACAGGAACCACAGCCCCACTGACAGCTGAAGGTCTGAGTAACACTTGAAGGCAATGACAGGTAGCTGATGGGAAGGAAAAGCAGGCAGAAATTACAGCCCTGGGGCTAAAAGTGGTGAACTGGCAGTTGGAACAGCTCAGGGAAGGAGATAAAATGATCTGCACTACGGGAGGAAACCTTGGAGGCTATGGAAGAGGGCAGAGTGGTTTGTACTTTCAGTCACAGACTAAACTTTTCACGCCTCTTACCCACCTACCTTCTATTCCAGGCTAGACTCCTGCAGCTTTATTCCAGTAATGGCTTCAAATTGGGCAGCCAGGAGAGGGAAGGAGAAAACACCCACAATTTCTGGTTTTACCATACCTCAACAGGTTCAACTACTCTGGTGCCCCTAGTCCTCCCTCTCCGCTCAGGCTCTTGGGTATCTTCTGTGAGGAGCTCCCACCTTGGGAACCAGGCAATACAGAACTGCCCTGGTGTTTGCATGGCCAGGGCGGGCTATGAAGAGCTTCTGATGCTGGAGGCTGCACTAGAGAAGAGGGCTGGGTAAAGCAGGAGCCTTGTGATAACAAGGAAAGTTACTATTTAACTGATCTAATTGGTGTAATTGGAGGCACTGTGCCTCATTTTATTACAGGAAAATGAAATAGTCACGTCTCATTCTCTCTCCCATCTTATACCTAGAAACATAGTGGCACCAAGATTTGACAGACTGGGAACAGCTCCATTTTCTCTGCAAGCAAAAAGTCAAGGAACTTTGTATTTTTTAAAATGAAAACTGAGATTAGACTTGACATTTAGGAGCTTCCAAAACTGGCAGGCCCTAGGGCCAGGGACTTTGCAGTCCTGAGAGGGCAGCTGTGCAAATTCAAAGAAATGAAGTGCAAGGAAATTGCGTAAGTTGACCTCCTCTTCTGCAGCGGGGAGAGAAAGCCCAACACTTCCATGCTTCGCTGGGCAGGCGTTCATGAAGATGAGCAAAATATTATGATCAAAAGCTGTCTCCACAAGGACACTTACTGAGGCAGCTGGTCTCCATCCCAGCTTAAAAATTCAACTCTGCTGGTCCCTGTAGAGGAGCAGGACCCTGACACAAGCATGTTACCTTCGGCTTTCTTTTCTTATAAGACTTCACAACACTTATGTCTGTAGATGAATGAAGCCTCTTTGCACAGCCACTGCCATTTCACTTGCAGACTCAGGCAGCAAACTCAGAGCAGAATTGAGTCCAGCAAGCCAGTGAATGCATCTTTTCTGTCTTAAGGAACTGCAACACAGCATTTTCTGCCAGAAAGAAGGCTTGGTTGTTCAGCACCTTTTGAACACATGCTTCCAGATGAAAAATATCTGCCACTATAATTAAGGGTAGGGTGCTTAACTAAATATTTCTTTTGTCAGCCATTCATTTTAAAATGCGAGTTTGTTGCCACATTATGCCATTTCAGTATTGGATTGCCCTCAACCAGAACATCTGTGTACTTCACCAGCTGCTTTAAACAACTGCCTTCCTTAAAACTAAGTTAAACAGATTATCTGTTTTATTATAGTCAAATTTCACTGTGAAGTTCATTGTCTCATGTGCCACAGTTGGCACAAAGAGAATTATCAATTCACTTCCAAATTAAACAAAAACTAAAATCCAAACCTCTCTTACTAAAGGGACAGCAACTGCCACCTTATAATTCCAATAAAGATGTTAGCACAGGAAGATTTAACATTATTTACATATTCATCTGCATAATATTTGGCAAGACATTTGGACGTGTGCCCCAGGAAACACACAAGTTCAGTCACTCTGCAGCTGGCAATACTGGGGAAGAAGAGATCAGCTCCCGGGACATGTAGATAATTGTAGCCTTTAGTTCAACATAGGCTTAGTTGGAATAACTATTGGCTCAGGGTATTCATGTGCACTTTTCAGTGCACAGCAGTATCTCTCAGAGTAGTGAGATACAAAAGCTTAGTCAGGTGTAAGAAGGGATATGGGATTTCTTGTCCCAGAGCTCAGCTTTTAAAACAAAAAGTTATCAGTTATCATTGTGACAAAGAATCTAAAATGTAGACTGGATGCAATGGGCCCATCTGCCCAAGTTTTCAGAAAGCATGAACCATATTTAAGGTCCATCCTTATTCCTTATTATTTCCGTGGTTAACAAATTATAAGCCAGATCTAGCACAGGAATGAAGTAGTACTGCATGGAGAACATCTACAGCTACTCTACAAAAAGCACAACAATTTCAGACTTTGACAAGATCATGTAAACAGGAGCACAGGGATTATTTCTTGAAGGGAATTTCCTTTTTAGAATTTGCAAACTACTGCACCAGTGAAACCAGGCTGGTCTAGGATGACATTTAAAACAAAGCACTTCATAAAAACAAGTGGTTTCAGGCAAATGTCAGCTATCCCAGCTTCATTATCTAATTGATTCAAAGCACAAAGACAGTAACACCCAACTGAGATGACAAAAGTTACACATTATCAATGTAAGTCACAGACCAGGAAAAGCTCAGATACACTTTGACATGTCCACTGTTTAATACACCAGGAACCTTTTGAAGTCCCTTGCAATTCTCTCCACAATTTCTCCAGCATCCCAAAGGGCAGATAGGTAGAACATGAAGGAAGCTATTCTCAGTTCTCCTCATTTGGATGGGTTTTACTATCCAGGAACTCTTTGGACTTTTAAATACCTCTTTCCCTTGGAAAGCTCCAGGACATCTCAGTACAGAATTTCAGTGGTTTGGATGCTATTGCATATACATAATAGAGCCAAAGCACAGCAAAATCACAAGGCACATCATGCAACTTAACATAGAGAGAGGGATTTTATAAATAGCCTGTATGGATACACAGGAGCACATTAACCGAAGAATACTGATGCAGTAGTGCTTTGGGTACCCCTGTAGAAGTGGTCTTCAGATGGCTGTGTAAGCATCACAGGCACTGCATTCCAAATATATTTCAAGGAGAATTTAAAGTAAACTGAAAGAAAAAGAACATCCCAGGGGATGTGGTAAAATCAGGGTAACAAAGAACAGAACTCCTAAAATGCTCCCTACAAGAGGGCAGTAGGTGATCTTGTTGGAAGAGGTGCTTGTACCCCAATCAAAAGTCAAGTTCTGTCTTGACTAACATCATGTTTTACAAGGGAGCTTATTTACTCCATTTCCTGCAATAAAGAGATGCATTCAAGCAATAAACCGAATTCAAAGTTATAAACCGAATTCAAAGCTATAAAACGAATTCAAACCATTCAAATTCAATGACTCGGTCTCACCCAAGTCATTGAGATAGTACCTGGGTCATTCCCATGTTTGTACTCTAAAACTGTAGTTAAATATAGCGGGCATTAAAACACAGGGGCCAGAAGCCGAAGTAAAGACGATAAAATGAAGTGTGACACATGCAAAACCCCACCATAAAAAAGATACACTCCTGTAAGCCACAATTTGAGCCAGACAAAATATTAGAGCTGCTTTCACTCTTCTCAATTCTGCTTCACCTTGTCCAGTCCAGACAACCTCTAAGTGTCAGTTCTTCATTTGGACTACCTTAAAATCAGAAGAAATAAAAGTGTTTCTAGAGCATGCTTCATCTACTCCTAAAGTAGGTGGCTGAAACAGGTCAGATGAATCACATTAGCAGCAGTTTTTTCTCTCCATTGATTACACAAGGAGCCTACAGGGACCAGGACGGATGTAGACATTCAGAGTTAGGAGAAATGAAGCTCATCTCAGACATCTGCACGACTGCATCCACAGCACTACTAATCCTCTCATGGCTGAAAGTGGGACTAAGTGGGACTTTTTCTACTGCAGAAAAAAGACAAAAGTAGAAGACAAGCAGCTGTCTGAAGAGTGATCTCAAATGTGAATTCCCAACATGGCAAGGTCTTTCCATTTCAAACAATTGAATTAAGCCCATGGGTTGAAAGAGTCTGAGCCTGTTCCCTGTTCTCAGCACTACATCTAATCTGGAATCTGACCTTTGGCACGTCATTTAGCCTTACTTTTCCTACTAACAGCAAAGTAGGGATCATTTTAGCAACTCTGCCAGAACGCTGAGTTACTTGATGAACATCTTTAAAGTGTTCTGGGATTTCTGTGCTCCTCATCAAAACAGTGATACTATTAACTATTATAGGAACACTATCATGATTACAATTACAAAGACAGCATTTTCCTGATATTTACCTTTAAAACAACTGATATTACTTCTCATGTGCTTTTCTTTGAACTGTCCTTCTCAGTCATATTCCCATGCCTATTTCTCTGGAATTTGTATCTTCTGATCTGACACTGTGCAAGTTTATCACTAAGTTCCCTTTTCCTGTTGCCAGTTAAAATCATGTACTAATGCAAAAAAATCTTTCTTTCTTTTCTGCCTAAATATGTCTATATATAAATAGATCTCTCCATATATTTATAAAAGCCCACACATTGTCATTAAATGTAGCAGACAAATAGATTTGAATTGAAGTAGTGTAAACAAACATGCAGCCTTTTGCCAAATCTAATGGACAGATATAAATAAGTCCTGTCTAGAAGCCACACTTGAATCACTGTACACAGTAACTTGGGCTAGAAATCAAAACAAAGTGTCATTGTTTTCATCCTCTATTCTCAGAACCCCAGCAGGGAAGGTTCAAGGAAAGTGCTCACATAATACAAACTTTCATTTACAGAGCAGTGTAGAAACACACACACAAAAATACCTAAGTATGTTTATGTACATATACACACATAGAGTCATGTTTCAGAGGGAAAGCATCCTTGGACAAAGGAGACCCATAGAGCAGGGCTTGGATCCCTCTCATCAGTGCCACCCCCAGGATTTAGGACACTCTGTACCTCAGTTTCTGTGCCTTTAACAACAGGTCTGGGGACAGCCCCCTGTGTCTATGGGCACACAGGTACCATGTCTGGCAGCATCTGCACTAAATCCCAGCATTAAAGACAAATCCTCAGCTCTGTGGCACAACTGCCACTGTCAGATCTGATCCCCCCTTGAATTTACAGTGATTTTGGACTGAAGACTAGAGTCTGCACGCTGGACACTGACTAAGGAAACCCAGATGACTCCTCCAGCCCAAGTTCCTGGATGGATGGCTTCCCCTGACGCACATTTCTGGGGATTGCAGTGAGAGGCTGCAATTGCAGCCAGCTCCGTGCACCTGCACCGCCCCACCTGCCCACCAGCTCTGACCCCGCTTGCCTCGGCTTGCTTGAACATCGAAGTAAAACTCGAACTGACAAGCAACACCTGTTTCCAGAGCTATTTTCCACACCCAGCTACATCTAATCTTTGCTTCATTGCCTTCTTTAAAGTTTAATAAAGGTTTCAGTGAGAGGTCTTAGTTAAGTTTCTGACTCTTTTACTTAAGGCTTCCATGACTGAGCTCAGACATCTGAAGGAATCTGGGTTTAAGAAATCTGCTCACAAAGAAAGCCCTGGAAATATGCTTTCTGCTCATCATCACCTTAAACCACTGTGCAAATCTGCAGTATGGTGCATTTTTCCTATGTAGCAACACAATGGCACGGTTTTGCTTCCTTTGCATTGGATTTTCTCAACAGCTCCTCTCCCAGATGGACTCAATATAAACCAGGATATATATCTCAAAATGCATTTTTAAAATTCAGCTTTCTATTCATGGTACCCACCAAAAGGCTCAGTATCATTCTTTTGAAGTACTGAGAAACAACAAAGATGTGTCAGAGTTTATAGATTAGTTGTTTTAATTTAAACACGTGTAATTTGCAAGCATGCAATCTGACTATAAAGATTTGAAAACCTCAGAAATTCTGAGAAAGCACCAGAAACTTTATTTTGGTGAAGCATGGCCAGCTGAATGCTGTACTTGAATCACAACACATACTGGGGAAGGTGAAGGGGTAAAGCCCCAAGCAAGATCTTAGCAGGCTCCTGGAGTTTGGTGGGACCCCAAAGGGGTCAATCCCTGTGTGTGACACCAAGGCTGAGCTGGAGCTCTCATCCTTGGCATCGCCAGGCCAGACAGACCAACTTCAGATACTTCAGACAGAATAAAACAAAAAAAGCAAAGGAAAACACATTCCAGAACTCAAGAGCCAAATTCTGCATCTACAGGGAAAACCGGTCCGTGTCTGACCCCTTGCTTTCCCCTCACCCACACACACAAGAGCAGCCAGCTGAAATCCCCAGTATTTGGCCGTCGAGGTTATCCTGACGCAGACCCGGAGCACACAAGTGTGGCTGGAGCTCCGAAGGAACGTGGGAAGCTTCGGGGACTGAGCTCACACCCACACCTAATGCTTGTGCACTTGCAGGCACAGATGCGACCCTTTCTGGGGAGAGAAAATTGTATCTGAGATGAGCGGAACTGCAGTGGGAGCTGAGGTGATGCCAAGTGCCCTGTCCCCCCTCTGAACAAACCCCTCCACTTCCTAAGTCTTGGTGCTAGGAAATCACATTGTATTTCACGATTAATTTTTCTCTTACTTCGACCTTCAAAACTAGGATATTGTTATATCTTGGCCAGCGATGTCAGGATTTTCCACAATAAATCAGACATCTTTTTCATGTCAAATTACTGATATACCTTACATGGACTGTACCCTGTGGGCACTTCGTTTTCACCTTCTTCTATAATAGCAGGTTTTCCTTCTTCTCCTTTTCACACTGAACTTTATAAATAGTTTAAATAAATGCCTATCTTTGTTTAATGAGCTTGTGCTGTCTAAGTGAGCTTTGAAAATACCATTGGTGATATGGAGTAGCTAAAAATTACCATAGGGGATCTACTGACATGAGTGCATTACCTCTTATTAGTACTAATAATCTTGCCTAACAAGTCAGTACAGTCTTTGAAGTGTCATCCTCAAGCTTTGAGAGTGATCCTCTGTCAAAGGTGGTGGTGAGTTTTTCCCCATCCTTTATATTACTAGTACTTAGGACTCCTAAATCCTTTGCTGTTTCTCTTGCAATTGGACAGAATTGTCCCAATACCCTAACAGGACCAGTCCAGCTGCACCACACAGCACAGTGTTAGGGTCAAAATGCTTGCTCCCCCCATTCTGCAATACACACAGACAAGCTTAGAATCACATTTTCCACACTGTTCATCACTGAAAAACAAACACAAACTTTCAAATAATTCAAATACTCCACATCTATGTGAGCCTTTAAAGACAAAGGCCAATTTTCTACATAAATAACATCCAGCTGGTCCTCCTCCCTGGAATAATCAGAGCTGATACACGCTCTTGTGAAAATCTGATCCATGTAAAATGAATTTTTCTTCATTTTTGAAATATGGTTCTTAGATTTCCATTCCACAATTAAAACAAGAATGTGACTTTGATCTCAAATAATTTGCAATGCATGTCAAAAAGAGTCTTATCTGTTACTTCCATTTTAATGTCACTTTATAAGAAAAAAACCCCTTGCCAAACAGCAGCTAAGCTGTGATGGCTGGGCAGAACAGTGTTAACTACATGAAATGGCATCAAAAACTGCTGTCTCATGAAGCAAAGACAATCTGTGGAGGCAAAGCTGGCAGGAATACTTCTTTTATTATAACAATTCTTACATTCAGAAGAAAGAACAAGGTTTTTGATACAAAACCCTCCTTCGGTCTGAAAAAAAAGTTTCAATCATCTCTTTCCTTAAATTTTTATCTATCTTTTTCTCCTTTTATTTCCTTTCAACCTGTTTTTCTCCCCTGTCTTCTTCCCTCTCATGGACAAATTTAATGGGAAGTTAGTCTGAGGCTTTACACCACTGAAAAGAAAAGCAGAAGTTTTACTTCCGAGGTTTATCTTTCTTCTCTGTGGCTTTGATATTTTCTGAGTTTCTTAGTGAGAAACTTTCATTTCAGGTCTGTAAAGGGTTGTGTAACCATAATCTTGCCTGGTTTTTGCAAATGATAGAAGTCGGTTTAATAAAACATTCCTTCTCCCTTCAAACACTGTCTCATTTAGATCCCTAGCGGATGACCACTACAAGAGCACCAGAATAGCATGTTTAATGGAAATACCTCAGTTTCCTTAAAGACAATCTCTCATGCTCTGTAGTAAATGCCTAAGACACTTGCCTAGGATGTGGACAATCCAGAGTTAAACCCAACCTTGTATGATTGTATGAAGAGTTTTTCATCTCAAGTCATCAGACAAAGTAGAACTCCAGTTTTAGTCTTCATATCCGGAACCAACAAGGGGACACCACACTGCCGACCCATGCACACCAAAACGATCGTACTGCAGCAGAGTACTGAAGTGTGTATTTCCAGCAAAGAAGAGCTGGAAAAGCTTTATCCAGGTTCAGTTTCAGATTAAAACCCTTAACTCTACATCTGGGAAACAGAGCCATCACCCTCGAGCCCAGCCTAGCAACCATCTTTTCTGGGCCATTATCCCCAAATTTCTTGGCACTTTGCAATATCAACTCCATCTGCTACATGCATCTTTTGCTAGGGAAAGTTTTCCTCTACATTTCTCTCACTCAGGTCAGTTCCTTTCCTCTTCAGAGCTCATCTTTGCTTCCATTGCACCTAAATGGAAAGAAATGGGCTATTTCACAGATTCTTCAATCTTCTCACCTTCCCCTGCTCTACATTAACTGTAACGAAATCAAGCCAAGTGTCAGCTTTTTCTACCTGCTTTTGAAAAATAATACTGCAAACACCCAACGGTTAACTTTTTCTTCTCATAACCTTACCTGAGCCATGTTATTGTCTAGGAGGAAGGGGCAATGGTTTCTAAAGGAGACAGACTCAGTTCACTGTGCTGTCCAAACCATGAAACTAAACCCATGTTCCCCCAGTGTGGCATGGAGAAGCTCTCCAGCTGCTGGTCAGTGAGTAACCTGCCATTATAGATATCGCCTTTAAAAGAAGAAACTAAACAATTGACTTTAATTCTGTATAATCTCATGCATCAACACAGCAGCACATTAATGTCAACAAACCTCAACATTTGTTTTGAAGTTTGATTTTTCAGCTATCCTGTCACCTCCTTTTTACCTTTCCATGTGTGTGCTTTAACAAACTTCCATGAAGCTTGTATGAGCCACTTAAATTATGAGGTTTTGAACCTCATTTTACAGGTTGCTAATCTAAACCATATGTTTGTATGACCCCAGTATGCAACAAGTGAATGGACATACCTTACACAGAAAGTCTCCAAGGACAAAAAGCACCAGGCTCACAAAAATCTTACAGCTAAAGGAGGGTTTGAGATACAGCTGTGGGCACAACTCTTGTGTAGGAGTAGCAGAGAGCAACTTTCCCCAGTTTCTGCCTGTTGTCACACAAAGTCTCAAAGGGGAAGGGAAAGGTTTGCTCCTTACAAGAGCAGTGAGTTCCTCAGATGAAAAGTGATTCTAGTAATGAAGCATCACCTTTAGTGTCAGTGTTGTTTTCCCTCTTAAGCACTGTGTCTTCTCCACCTTTAGCTCATGAACATAGCGCTTCTGAGGATGGGGTTTTGCAGTCAGTCTCTCCTAGCAGCAGATGTTGGGAAGTCCCACCCTTCCTCCTGTGCACAGAGAGGCACGGGTCACCCCATCCGACTCCTGCAGGAATCAAACTGGCTCCCAGGACAAGAAGGTCAGGAGTCCAGCCCTATTTATGCTGGAATAAAGGGAAAAAAATGTCTTCCCCTTCAAAATCAAGCACTGACCTTTAAGGATTAAAACATATCATTGGAAGAAGCCTCCATATCCTGTACCTACCTTACGAATAGCAGAAATAACAAGACCAGCAATTTGATCCATCTAGCCTTGCTGCACAAGAAAAGGCAAGAGGGAATTTGGACATCCACGCTGTCCTGTAGCTGAAGATAGGGACAGGGACAGAGATAATGAGCATCTCTGGGAGACACCAAGATATTAAAACCAAGCATCCACCCCTACGAAGCAGGCACTGCAAGTACGAAGCAGTGGGCAGCAGCTGTTTTACATGAAAGTTTAGCTGAAATGCTTCAAATCTTTACAGACTTCATACTAAGGCTTAGAAAACACAGGACTGAGAATGACTTGCTCTAATGGATGCCCATAGGTGGATTTAAAAATTATCATAAATCCTGTTATTTAAAGAAACCATCTGTGCTCTCATTTGTTTTCATTTTAAAGACTGACATCAATTTCCATGTGTCTTAATAACTACCTTCAGTTGTGAAAAGTGTGTCTGGATCTTCATTAAACAACAGCAGACACTTCTTATTTGTAAATATTACCACAAGGTTGGTTAAAAAAAGGAGGGGGGGGCTAAACATGTTTTGGAGATGAGAGAGAGAGTTAAAAAAATGCAGAAAGGGATAAACATGTTTTGGAGATGAGAGAGACAAGAGAAAAATGCAAAAACAGGTTATCATGCCTAGAAGGCAAAGGGCAGAGAGAGGAAATTCCTTGGGTTTGGAAATGAATTACACTGCAGTAGATCTCAGGTAGCTGAACCAAGCCTTGGCACCAGTGAGACTGGTGCTCTGTGGGGTTTACAGTTCAACAGGAGAAAAGATGGGAATACTCTTCCACAGACAGCCCCCTGTTTTAGGCACAAATACACACACCACAGACAATTTACACTGATTTAACTGTGACTGGAAATTACCTCCTAACACAGACAGTGGAGCTCCTCCAATCCAGTGAATATCCTGGGATAAATCTCCTTTCATATTTATATTTGGGATAAGATTATATGCCCAAGCATCAGAATATTTTCCCCTTAAAATCTGGCCAAACTTGACTCCACCACCTCTAACAAAGAGTCTGTATCTATTTTCCTCTTCAGTAGAAATATTTCAACATAGCCACTATGAGAATAGTATGTGCTTATCTTCATTTCCAGCAACAGCATTCTCACGTTACTTTCTTAGAAGCATTTCTCTCCTTCTCTTCAAATGTCTCTGTGCTAAACCACAGAAATATGTGGCAACTGCAGTGTCAGTTGTCACAGGGAAAAATATGTCAGCAAAAACATTTGATTCAATCTGCTGTTTAAGGAAGCAACATTTCCTCAGGGTGTATGCCTTGTGTAGATAAATAACAACTGTCCAAAATCCAAGGATCTAAAATCAATTTTCGATATCAAAGAGCACATTTGAGGCAATCACCTTCAGCGAAAGAAAAATGCAAAACTAGTTCCTTTTCCTCCTTTTTTAATTTAGTGCAAGTCTCTTTTGGAAAAAAAAATTATAAAATTTAGTCTCTCAGTCAAAAAATGAAGGGTGAAGGATTATGCAAAGGTTATTATAGATCTTATTGGGACCATAATTTGCCCCCCGGGCTTGTGCATTTTCTCTGATGAGATGCGTCATACGGAATATTCACATTTGCATCTTGAACAACTAGACTTGCCAATTCCTGCAGATAATCAAAAACTTCTGTCTCAACAACGTGTTTTTATCAAGTTTCGCATTCAGCTCTGAGGCTTCCAGCATAAGGTCATCAGCCTCTTGGAGCGAGTCCAGAGGAGGCCATGAGGATGATCTGAGAGTTGGAGCACCTCTCCTACACAGACAGGCTGAGAGAATTGGGGTCGTTCAGCCTGGAGAAGAGGGGGCTCCAGGGAGACCTTAGAGCACCTTCCAGTACCTAAAGGGGCTACAAGCAACCTGCTAGAGGGTCTTTTTATAAGAGCATGGAGTGATAGGACAAGGGGGAAGGGCTTCAGACTGAAAGAGGGGATGTTTAGATTAGGTATCAGGAAGAAGTTCTTTACTGCGAGGGTGATGAGGCACTGGCACAGGCTGCCCAGAGAAGCTGTGGGTGCCCCATCCCTGGAAGTGTTCAAGGAAAGGCTGGATGTTGTTTTGAGCAACCTGGTCTAGTGGGATGTGTCCCTTCCCAAGGCAGCTCGTTGGAACTATATGGTCTTTAAGGTCCCTTCCAGCCCAAACCATTCAATGATTCTATGAATTTGCGTGTATCCATGACAAAAGGGAGGAACAGAAGCAGCTGGCTCACTGGTGGACACAGTCTACTGCAGAGAAAGCATTGAGCAAGCAGAGACTTGGCCAGCCTGCAGCTTCCAGGTTCACACATTTGTGGTTATTTATTAAGCACCTACAGGATATTTTGAACATGATAATACAATTGGAGAGTTCAGCTATGCAGGTCAGAAGATCCTGCAACTAATTATGGTCTGCCAAGATACCATCCTTGAATTTTCTCCATTTTAAACTTGCTTTCTCTCTTTCATTTTAACACCTTTTGAACTCAGAAACAATTACTCCTCAAATTTTTTCCCCTCTTGTCAGAAAAGATTAACTGCACCATTTGGTGTATTTTTCACTAGCTGCTCCAGCTAACCTGGAAGGTCAGAGTCACCAATTTGGAACAACAATTTGTTCCACTTCTCTGTAGTGCTGCAATCCCATTATACCTCTACACAGAAGCTACACTCCTGTAGCAACTTGAAATGGTCTTTTGGCAACTCTCCTGATGCTTCTTACTCTTCAATATGATCATATTTCTTGCAGCAAGGAACAGGAATCGTTTTCTATTGTCATAGAGTCATAGATTGGTCTCAGTTGGAAGGGACCGTAAAGATCATCTAGTTCCAACCTCTCTGCCATGGACACCTTCCATGTTTTTGGGATTGCCCTGAACCAGGTGTAGGACGTTGCATTTGGCCTTGCTGACCTTCATGAGGTTCACATGGACCCATCTCTCAAGCCTGTCAAGGTCCCTTCCCTCCAGTGTGCTGACTGCACCACACAGCTTGGTGTCTCTGGCAAAGCTGCTGAGGGTGTACTCAATCCCACTGTCCATGCTGCCAACAAATATGTGAACAGTGCTAGTCCCAACACTGACTCCTGAGAATGCCACACATCACTCACCTCTGGTGTCCACTCTCATATCAAGCTGTTGACCACAGCTCTTTGAGTGTGACCATCCAGCCAATTTTTCATCCCTCGAGTTGTCCATCTGTCAAATCCATGCCTCTCCAGTTTAGAGTCAAGGGTGTTGTGCAAGACAGTGTCAAACACCTGGCACAAATCCAGGCAGATGATGACAGTCGCTCTTCCCTTATCCACCAACACTGTAACCTCTCTGCAGAAGGCTTCCATATTCGTCAGGGACAATTCGCCCTTAGCGAAGCCATGCCGGCTGTCACCTCACCTACAGCTTCCTAAAGCTGCTTGGCTATTCAAACTGCAGTGTCACTTCTGAAAATTGGGATTATTTAAAAGGCCTCCTTCTTAGGAATTTTCAGCAGGAAAAGCTACTGGAGACAGGCCTGCATACCTTCAGAGCACCAGCCTTATGTCCCTTTGATAAATCATCTTGCTGTTTGTTGGGGAAGAGGGAAGGAAAAGTCTCCTGCCTTTTACTGTAATATCTGTCTCTACAAAATGATCATGCTTGTCCTTTATACTGTTCTTTAATAAACATGCTATATACCCTGGAGATACCTAAACTGTCAGCAGCGAAATCAGAGAATCTTAGAATAGCTCATGTTAGAAGGGAGCTTAAGAATCACTGAGTCAAATTTCCTGTTCCTCACAGGACTACCGAAAACTAAACCATATGACTAAGAGCATTGTCCAGGCACTCCTTGAACTCTGACAGGTTTGGTGCCATAACCGCTTCCTTGGGGAACTATTCCAGTGAACCACCACTCTCTCAGTGAAGAATGTTTTCCTAATGTCCAATGTGAACTTCCCCGACACAGCTTCATTCCATTTCCTCGTGTCCTATTGTTGGTCACCAGAGAGAATGCTGCAGTCAAAGTCAGAGCAGGCATTTGATGGGCACCTGCCATCAGAATTCATTTTTGCAGAACCATATTAAAACCAAAATTCTTCACTAATTTGGCGTATTCAGGTTTTCTTTGCTTGGCAGCAGCAAAAGAACCTTAGACATCAGAATTTCCTGTGCTGATCCAATTGTGCAGCTAAACTCAGCCATGAAATGCTTATAGGTACAATAAACTCAGTGCCTTCATCTGCCCAAAGACCCAGGGGATCGTCTGCTCCCAGAGGACATCTCCTAATGCTGCTGCTGCTTTGGGGATCAGCAGGTGAGAGGCTCCCCATGCACCATGTCACCCAAATGCTCTACGTTCATTCTGAGCTTTGCTTTCTATTGATCGGTGGGTTTCAATTCCTCTGTTCAGAGCCCGCTCGCTTTGAGAGACTCATTTTCCTTCCTGTAGCGTTCTCAGTTTTGCTCGTTGGATGAGGGAATAGAAGATGTAGTTAAAAATACTGCGATGCTGTGGTGGGCGGTGTAGCAGAAATAGACAGACACCAGCTCGCTGCAAAGAATACCAAGTAATATCCCAGAAAGATAAAGGCATAGCAACAAAAGAAAAGAAAATGCATTTGTGTTCTGCCACTAGAGAGCTAAATCTGGGCGGAAGATACCAAATGAGGAGTACTGCTCGTGGCCAAGTGCACCATCCTCCTGATGGCTTCACGTGCAAAGTAATCTTACAACAGTGCGGTCAGCAGTGGATGATAAAAGCACGGCTTATGGACAATCCTGCCTCCAATTATAACCCAAATGTATGTGAGCTTTGGGGTTTTATGAAGACAGTGCAGAAATCAGCAATAAAATGGGCCCAACCCGTAGCACACAGAAACCAGAAGCACATATGGACTGCGAGGGGGCTTAGCTCCATTAACCCCTGCTTTAAAAGCAATCAAAGTTTTTCAGGGGATATTAGGTTCTTTCCAAGAGGAAGATAAACCAAGCTTGGCTGATACAAGGAGCTATGAGATTATTCGATGGATTTACTCCCTGTTTTTTCAGAGGCTTAAGTCTCTCTTCATCCAGCCAGTAACCACATGGGTAAGATTTCATCCCAAAGGGCTTTACAGATAAGTTTTTCACAAACAGTACACCAGTTTAAGTGAGACAATTCTTCAGAGAGGTCCAGCAGCTGCTTAACACTTCACAAAAATAACCTGGCACCGTTTCACCAGGGAAGTGAAGATGGCTGCATCAAAATGAAATCACTGGGGGAACTTGGGTGGCCTGATTGCAGGGATGCCTCTTGGCATGGGCTCGGGATGCCACACCCCGCACCATCCATCTGGGGAATCCTGCAGGTCTTTAAGACCTGGTGTGGAGGCAGGACAAAAAAAAGCAGAGTAACACATACAGAGATGTCATGGATGGGTCTGCATGAGCAGGCACCGCTGGGATCAGCAGGATGGGTCTGCATGAGCAGGCACTGCTGGGCTCCCCTCCCCACTTCTGGGGACACTTGGGTTCTCAGGGCCTCTGGGTGCACGGGCAGATGCAGCCCTGCTGCTGCAACACACACCTGAGCATCCGCTTCAAAGTCAGGGTGAGAGCTGAGTGCAAGCCTGTGTTTTGTGCACATGGAAGACAGGAACCTTTCAAAGAGAGTGGGGCAACCCTGGAGCAGGGGCCCCTAGGCCAGAGAAGAGTGCCCTCTGCTGCTACAGCCACTTTGCTTCCAGGAGCCCACGGGAGGGAGGCTTCTGCCCCACTGCTCGACTAGACCCCTTTTTAAACTTTATCTTGCAAGATGTGTTTTGATGCCATCAAAATCTAAAATAGCCACAGGCACGAGAATAACCATGCCATAAAAAAAACCACCAACGTGCACATGCAACCTCAACAAAACACCACGGAAATTGCTAATAAAATAAATGTCGTTTAAATGCTGCTATACAGAAACGCCAGCCCTACCATTGCAGAAAATTTAAAAGAAAATGTCTAGCAGTCTGCACATCAAATGTTAATATTATTTTCAAATCAAGTCTAAGAGAGGATGACAAGTAATTTAATAAGCTTAATGGGTGTGTAATCAGCATCTGACCATTCCTGCCATAAAACTAGGTGTCTTTCTGGCCCAAGATGTCTAGGAAAGCCACTGAAAGACAGCTAAGGCTTTTATAGCAGACTTTTAAAAACATATTTTTCTTTTTTCTCATTGTAGATTTATTGGGAATTTCACTCAATTAAGAATAGGACCCAACCAACTGATTGAAATACAAACATCTCTGTGGGCATAGTAAGTGGCACAGTAAGTGTGGGGCCCATTTATACCTTAATTTACTGCCAACAATCAGCAGCGTCAAGATTCCAAGCATCTCCTGACAGCCCTGACAACAGCAGTTACACAGCATTATCTGGTCTTCCAGTAAAATCTTTCCCCTCAGACAGCATTCATGCTGCATTTCACAACAGGAGGAGTATACACAGTCAGCCTGGATCTCCTCAGCCCTTGCAGCTGGAATCAGAACATTTTGGGCAGTGGGGGTGTCCTATACCCAATTTTTCTGCTTTTGCCACCACTCACACACAGAACCAAGAACCAAGTCACAAAATAATGGAAATTGCCAATATATTGCCTACCAAAAGATAGAAATAATGTTAAAAATATCTCATCTAAGGGTAGAAAGTTTAATTTTAAAGTATTTGATAAAGACTGCTCACTGTGTATAGAAAGAGAATCCATCATCTGCTCTAGTTACATACTTTGTAAAACAATCCATTTTTTTGAATCAAAAAGAAAGGGTAATATAAGATACTTTATAGTAGTGATATACAGACAAATGTATCATAAGGCGATGCCCAGTGCTGTTTCAACATTATCACCATTTTAGCTGGACAATTTTACAACACAAGTTATAAGAATTGAACACATTAAGCAAAAATTTTTTACAAAAAGTGAGACACTCCCTACCCCACAACTACTGACCAGATTTTTTTCAAGTCCCAAACTGCATAGGAAAATAACTGTCTGTTAGTGAGGGTAGAAATTCTGTTTGATGTTTTCAAATATCTGTTAGGGTTTTAATAGACCTCAATACTTGCATAAGGATGGAGTTATACTGGGGGTGGGGAGGGAGGAGGAGAGGGGGCAGAGGCAATACTGAGCAGAACCGATATCAAATAAAAAGTGCTAATTTTATATTCTAGCAATCACAGTTGCTCAAATGTTTGCAAACAACAAACCAACCCCAACAAACTTAACAATATTCTTATTTTAAATGTAATTCATAAAGAATTCTGCAGCTACAAGGTTATCAAAAAGACATGTATACTCTGCAGCAGCATAAAATATAATCGTATGTACAACCCAAGCATCAATTTTCTCTTCTCTATCACCATCAGTATTTTATCTTGAAGGAGCATCTGTCAGATTCTCCAGAACTAAAAATAGCAAAGACCCTTTTAAAGAGAACAGTTTCTGGTATATATTTATAACTACCCTGTACTCGCTGTTTCTGGCTGCATGGCTATGAAATTTGTGCAAGATGTAATCAATTACCCAGCTTTGCACTTCATCATGCAGTTAAGCTACCATTACCTGCACCGAACCCTTCAAGCACTTCTCCCCATGCACAGGGTAGAGATTCTAAAACGCAATAAATATCTGCACATTGAAGAACTAACTGTAGAGCTGACTGACATTACACAGCAAAAACCTTGTGAGAACAAAAACCGAGCACACTGATGTATAAAACAGAGAGCCTACCTGAATTCTTCAAATGCATACATGGCCTAGCAACTACCCAAATGCTCTGAAATTTAAAATAATCTTCTTAACGTGCAGGAGGACCATTTAGTTTGTCAAACTGCAGCAAAATGCATAATGACGAGATAGTATGTTTGAAATATTCTGAGGAGAAAGGGTATGCAGATACTGGCCTGCAGCCTACAGCTCAGCCAGCTGCTGACAAGCAGCAGCTAACAGGAAAAGGCGATAGAGTACCATGTGATCATTCCTGCAAGTCTGATTAATGCAGTATACTCCAAGAATACAGGCTGATATCTTTATTATTCAAGCCAAATAAGTCAAATGTGGTATGCGACAGGCTTCACAGCTAAATTATCATTCACATGCTACATCAAAATCAGCAAGCGCAAGCAGAGGACACTAAAAAACTAAATATATATTCTAACCGAAGAGATTAATTAGGCCCGTTCAAGCTGTTTTTCTTACCTTGTAGTGATATTTTAGTCTGTTTTTATTCATCTAAACCATCAGTGATGGAACAAAAGACTGCATCCACAAACCTCCCCTTCCATGAATGCCAGAACATTTAAAGTAGTTTATCTGCTAGAAATCATTTCCTCTGTAGTCTATCCTCAACCACTTTAACTCCTTCAGCCCTGAACTCATTGCCATAAACCCTATTTGCAGTGCCATGCGGGCTTTTTAGGGTTTACAGGGTTAACATCAAGAAATCGCAGCAGTGCAACTGAATGAAGTGGGATAAGAGCCAAAGGAGTCATATCTGCGAGATCACAGAAGGGAGATAGGAATGAGGAAAGTTGAGCATTTCGTGGCATTGCAGTGTGCAGGCGAGGATGCTTCAGCTGCCTAGCAACAGCGCACGCAATCTCCATGGCAACAGCGCAGCCAGCGCAGGGGGCAGAGCATCCGCCGCGCACCCCAGGGGCGACACACGGGGACAACCGCGCCGGCACGGCCACACCACCCTGTGCCGGCCACCCCGCACCGCTAAAACCCACTCCCGGGGGAACCGGGAGCCACGAGGCAGCCCGGGATCAGGGCAGTAGCCTGCACCCGCTCTGTGTGGGGAGGTCCCACTGCTGCGGAGCGCGGAAGCACATGGACGAGCTCCTGGAACAGCTGGACATCTGCACATCTGCTCCTCTGAGCTGCCGCGGCCCGGCAGCGATGCATGCGGAGGTTGAGCAAACACAGCTCACAGTGCCGGGGAGCACACCCCAAACACCAGGAGCCAGAGCTCACCATCCCCCTAGCAATCCCTTGGAAATTTTGCACGTGCAGGAATCACGGGCTGGATGACTCCCATCACCAGTTTGCTTAGGGATTGCACGGGTGTTAGCCATGGGAGACACTGGGGAGACTTTGCCCAGGCAGCCAAAGTCGGCAGCGTAGTGGGGAGGGCCAGGGAGAGGTTTTGCCCCGGGGCTGGGCACACTGCGTCAGCCCCAGCGTCAGCCACAACGGCGGGCGGCCACCCAGGGCTGCCGGCACTGGCCAGAGGGGCTCAGGCTCTGCCAGCCACTTGCTGGCTAGGGAGATGAAAGGTGAGGACTGCGGGAAATGAGGGAGATTCAAATCCCGGGAAATCAACCCCAGCCCTGCAAAAGAGAGAGAATGGGGCAGTGGGAGAACACGCTGCCTGGGAAAGTCACAGGGAGACAGCGAATTCACAGTTGCCCCTGGGGCTGCTCCCCACCTTGACTTGCCTCTTTTACTGCTAGGGCTGGTTTCTAGCATAAGGAAACACAAGGAGGATTCTGGCTGGAGTCTGAAATATCCAAACCCAACTACAGCTCCTGAGGCTCACTGTGCTCTAGGGCAATGGCTGTCCCACTGAGCTGCGGGATTTGAAGGCTGGAAAAGCATCCAAAGTGTACAGACTGCCACATCTCCTAGACACAGTGATTGGGGACAGGCCAGGGTAATTGTGGCATCTGATCTCATGGCTCTGAAAAATATAGGCAGAAAGGGCTGGAATGAAAGGAAAAGGCACTCATGACAAAAAACTTCAGCACTGGAAACAAAAAAAATCCACATTTATTTGAGACATGGTGTTTTTAATGTAGTAGTGACCTTGGGTTTCATTTTATTTCCCTTAAACAAATGCGACAGTGTTAAGTGACAATAAAGGCACGCTGTAGGAACACTAAAACACATGCAGTCACACCATCTGACAGAAATTAATTCTTCCACAAGCATCCAGCAAGAGGAGGACTGAGAGGTAGGTGATTCTGGGTACAGCCTAATAAAAGATTAAATTTGGCAGAGAGGAGAACAATGCAACCGTCAAGAGAAGCTGCCTTCCCTATTTAGGCTGAACTTCACCACAAGCATGCTCACTGTATACAGCACCCAGGCAGCTGGGCACGGGAGAGGAACCCCTTGCAAGCAACTGCTCTGCTACTGACTCTGTAGGAAAGCATTTTATACCTTCAGAGCTAGCCAAGATCCCTCATGGGGGAAAGAGGGAATTCTGAACTTCTGTTTTCTTGCTCACCACAATCTTCCTCTAACTTGAATCAAGTGGAAGAGGGCTGGTTTTCACTTGAAACGTGTTTCTTTTTCATGCTGTTTATCTAAAATAAAACCTTTCTAGAGAATTAAGAGGAAACACTGCTTCCTCTAAGCATTCTTCTAGAAACAAAGTTGACAAAATCACTGTCTGGTCTTCCAATTTCTGCAATTTCTCAAGAGTCACTATGCAAATAAATAGTCAGCTGTTCAAGTCAAGGCTTTTGGCATCAATGAGTTCACTGTGAAGGACTAGAAAAGCAAACATCCTCCACAAAGTTTTCATATACAGTAGAGGTCAGCTGTTGAAAGGTTTCATTAGGATAACATTTTAACTTTTTTTTTTTTTTGGCCAGCACTTTCACAACAGCTGATAGCATTACAGACAGAAACAGCAGGACTTCTGTCTTGTAAGACAACCAGTAGTCTAAATCTTGGCTAATTAATTAGTAGGATTCCCATATTCAACAGTAAGATCTGAGACCATCACGTCCTACTGTAGACATGAATGAGGCTCAGCATGAAATTTTACCAAACAGAACTCACAGGGGCTTCAGAAAGTTACATGAACACATGCAATGGCCAAGCACATAAATAAATGCAAGGCTATAATACCTCTTCATAACTTTTTGGCAGAGACTGTAACTTCTTGTGCCCTGAGCCAGACTGAAGGTCTTGAGAAGCAGACAGAAATTATGTCAGAAACCACAACCAGCAATGAAATTTTTTACAAGAAGTTGTTCATGCCCTGCCTGGCAGTGTAACCAATCCAGAGCTTTGATGACAAATGTCCCACACTTTATCAAAAACTGAAATTACGTCACATGAAAGAAAAATTTACTAAACATTGGGTGGGACAATTAATGTAATGGGAACTGTGGGACCCAGAGCCCACCTTCTGTCAGAGGCCAAAAAGATGTGTCACACATTGAGTGTCCCTCCCACTGAAGACAATCAGTAGCTTTTGGGAAACAATTTACAATTTTAATGCTGGGCTCTAACAAACAAGTGAGACTGTAATAGAAGTGGTTATCCGTGATGAAAGCTTGTCAAAACGCAAAGGATGCAAAATAGCCTGGAAATATGACAAACCAGAACAAGGCAGAGAATACTGGTGAAATTTCTGGCTTTATCTAGTATTTCACTGGCATCCCAGGGCCTTGTGCTGATACTCTGCTAAGAGCCTGGTTTCCCCAAGTGCAACATCCTGCATTATTGTTATTCAGTGTATCAGTGTATCAGCATTTGTCCTCCTGACCTGAGATTCCACCAAAGCCGTTGCCAGATGCTTGGTGACATTATCCGATCACAAACAGACTGAGATATTTTAATGAGGTAACTGCTTACTCCCTTGCTCAAGAGAGGAAGAAAGCCACTAACACAGTGGACTTCTGTCATTAAGCCTGCATTATCATTATGCTGAAGTGATATTCAGACCACTCTAAAAAAAATCCCGCAACTGTGCTGAAAAATTCAGCATTCACTTCAATTCATGAGGAAGAAAACAGAAAGAAGAAGGGAAATGAGCCAACAAGAGCATATCTAATGAGTGTTCATTCACTGCAGCTCCGAAATTTCTGCACAGTGGAGAATGTGGCAATCACAGGCAGCATCCTAGAATATGCTGAAAAATCTCCTTTCAATAGGATTGTCTCCAAGTTCAAAAGTCTTTCTTAGGCTTAAGAAAATAAGATTTAAAATGTTTATTGAAATAGAAAAGGAGTGGCTACCTTGTTCAGATACTAGGGAAATTGTGAAAATAATTGCAGTGCCCTAAAGTTTACTGAACGAGGATATATTCACTATTGAAGTATTGACTCAAAGCTTCAGCTGTTAAAGGCAAGGATGGGTGGGGCAAAAATGAACTTTTTTTTCCTCCTTTTATCAATGGGATTTCTATTATGTGTTCCCTTAAAGTATAATGTTAATTTTGATGCAGAAGAATAAGCCAATACATTTCAGGCTTCGGCTTTCACTCTCAGGTTTTCAGGTTGACCACAAAAGTTTGATTTTCTGATGTCAACCTTCATCAAAAAAACCCTACCTCATTTATATATCTTGGAATTATCACGGCACATGAATATTTGCACAGAAAAAATCAATTTTCTCCCTTTTGACTTTGGCCCAAGTATGCTTCATGCTTTGCAAATCTCAGGGCTTGAAATTCCTGATCACAGGATGGCTGATGCCTTCCCTAGGTTCTTCTCCCACGGCTTCACTCTTATCATACTGGGAGTATCACCATTTTCACTAACAGATACCCTGTACCAGGTGCAGACGAGCGCACAGCAACTCACAGGGCTGAAAGGGGATGTTTTTTCCAAATACAGCCTCATCTGCCTTATTCTAGTGCTTTAGGGAAGATGCACTGGAGTGAACCAGAGAGAATGGGATTCTTACTGATTTTCTATCAGCCCTTGGGGACAGCACCAAGTCACAACTAGCAATCCAACAGAACTGAGCCAGTCGGGGTGAAAACTAAAAGCTCCATACGGATTATTAAGTTATCGATCACTGCAACAGTGCCTGAAATATCCAGTCAAGTGCAAGACTGTATGGTGCTGACTGCCATAGAAAGCTGAAAATGGAAAAGCAGTTTACATAAACAACAGACAAGGATAGATGAGATAAATTCAAATTAGTAAAAGGAGAAATATGGTCAAACCACCAAACACCTAAAACTAAGATTCAGTCTGTATAGGTTGCAAATGTTACTTGATATGACCAGGATTATGAGAAATTATTTAAAATCATACAAAATGTAGGGACAGAACAAGGGACAACTGCTTCAAACTGACAGGTCAGTTAAAAACAGATATTAGGAATAAATTCTTTACTGTGAGGGTGGCAAGGCACTGGAACAGGTTGCTCAGAGAAGTTGTCCCTGGAAGTGCTCAAGGCCAGGCTGGATGAAGCTCAGAGCAATCTGGTCTGGTGGAAGGTGTCCCTGACTGTGGCAGGGGGGATAGGAACTAAGGTCTGTAAGGTCCCTTCCAACCCAAACCATTCTATGACCCTATTGATTAAAAAAAAAAGAAAAAAAATCCCTTCCAAGGAAAGGGACAAGGCTACACACATTTGAAGTACAAGGCAGTAATGTACTCTTTTTCCTAGATAAACAATTATCAACCTTTTTTTTTTCAGTTCAGCAGAGATAAATTTGAATCACGCTGCAGACAGAAGTCTGCTTTCTAATAATGAATTACACTGCCTCAATATTCACCTGACAGCCACAGTATCTTACAGCAGCTACATCTTTGCTAATTAGTATCTGTACAAACACAGAGCAGAACACAGAAGACACTATCTGAGAAAATAAAAGGAAATGTATGTTGGAAACTTCCTTAAAGCTAGCTGAAATTAGTCAATTTGACTTTTTTAAAGTTGTGAGGGATTAAGTGAGGAAAAAAGGGAAGTGAGAGGCTGAAACTCGACCAGCTTTATCACCACTATCAAATGAAATGTCAGTGGAACTGAAAATAGTGTCTGAATAAACCATGGTCATCCACAAAAGGGCACTTCACAATAAAACATTTGGACACTCATGTGGGGTGTACACCTCACATCTCAACAAACACACACCTGTGTACTTCAGACATGAATACAAATACACATACCACCACAAACACCCTGTCTTCTTGTCATCTCCAGGGAAGCCAGTGGCCTAGATCCTGTGAGTGTTTCAACTGTACGCTGGCATGCTCACAGTCAAAAGCACCATGGACCAAGCAACCTCCCTTACACAAATGGGCACATTATTGCCTGAATTTGTGACTCATTATCGAGTATACTGGCAGGACAGAAGCCACTCTGCATGGAAAATATCATGGAAAATATCATGGAAAATATCATGGAAAATATGTCTACTAGACATCTTCTCTGGTAAACATTAGAAGAGTATTCCTAGTAACAACTGGGTCTTCTTATTGTGAGAGACTGAAACAGTCAATAGCTTAAATATTTCTAAAACCATAGAGGGTTTGCCCACCGGAGCAAACTGCAAAGAAACAACCATCCACCTGCGACCACCCCTGAAGTCCACACCTCCCCAAACACGCCTTTCAGTTGGAATTTGGACTGTGAAGGGAACACGAGATAAGATAATGGGGATACTATTGTCTAATCATCCCAGGTCCGGGGAGGGGAATGCATCCCCAAGCGGTACTGGGAGGGAGACGGGAATGCTGATGGCTCAGCCATGCGGGGGAAGCTGCCGATGTGCGAAGCAGCTGCCCGGGCGCAGGGGCGAGCCCAGCCCTAGAGGCTACGGCGGTGGCGAGGGGGTAAGCAGAGAGGCAAACCCCAGCAGGCGGGTCCTGCCTGCCCGTCCCTACTGCAGCGAACTCGGCTGCGGTAACGCCCCTGCCGGGCAGCGCCGGCACGTTCCACGTGGCCTGAGGGTCTTCATCTCTGCTGATGGGCCGCAATGGGCCATAATGGACTCAACTGCACTGGTGCAACAGGCAACTGTAACATCTTAGAAGGTGTCAAAGACTCCCACAGTGTCCCCGTGATCCACAACACTACATCATCTGGTTTAAAGTCCCCGCCCCAAGGAAGGTACCTGGATGTTCTTACCTGGTCCCGAGAGAATATAGCACCATCACCACCACCACCTCCTGATGCTCCTGGAATCAGTGTGCAACCATCACTTTGACCAACCAACATCAGAGATAAAATAACCAAGCCTCAGAGTGAGGCCCATGGGAGGTGAGATCTTTCTATTCTTATCCTTTCTTTCTTATATATTTTCTTAAGTGAGACTTTTCTGCTTTCATATTGTCATATTGCTATAGATAACAACAACCAAAATGGGTACAGACCTGTTTTCCTGTGCAACCAAATTTTTTCTACAATAAACTCTACATATGTATATTTACACTGATCATTCAGCATTGTTTCCCTCCAATCTGCCCTAAGCGATCTATTACCAAGAACTTGGGTTACCCTTGCCTTCTAGGGTGGGTGGTAACACTCGTACCTCTCCACTCTCTAGTTAGATGTTAGGATGCAGACAAGAGAAAAATGAAGGCTAAGTTTTATAGTTCTGCTTCTTGGCCAAAAGTCACCACGTTGCAGTGGGTGAAACTCAACGGGTAAAATGTATTTGTTGAGCAAGCTCTCTGCAGCACAAGATCCCAGCACCCAGCTCTCAGGAGCTGTTGGCTTACGGGGATTTTACATACACATAACGTGAAAGCTCAGATCGGGTCAAGACCCAGAACTTCGCCTGGAACATAGAATGCTTTGGGTTGAAAGGGATGTTAAATATCAGCTTGTTCCAAACTGTGCAGTGGGTGGGGACACCTTCCACTAGACCAAGTTGTTCCAAGACCCGTCCAACCTGGCCTTGAACACTTCCAGGGATGGGGCAGGCATAGCTTCTCTGGGCAACCTGTGCCATCCTCACAGTAAAGAATCTCTTCCTAGTATTTAATCTAAACATCACCTCTTTCAATTTGAAGCCATTCCCCCTGGGCCTATCACTACAAGCCCTTGTAAGAAGTCCCTCTCTAGCTCTCCTTTAGGTACTGGAAGGCTGCTACATGTGGAGGTTACCCAGTGTAAGGCGCTGTTGATAGAGAATCTGCCAAAACTGAGCTGCATTGCTATCACATTAGCATGTATTCTCCCTTTTCTTCCTACAAAAAGACAAAAAAGAAAAACCTTACAAATTTTTCTTTCCCTTGCAACTGATGCAAAAGATGTTAGAATAAATGTATGCAGGAATTATTCACACACACTGTGGAATTCTTTGTTCATAAACAGCTTCTGACAGCAGCACCAGACCAAAGCTGTGGCAATTTCAGAACAACATTTCCTCACTCCCATGAGAACACACAAAGTTCTGATTCCTCCAAGGCTTCATTACAGCCTAGCACTCATCAGAACTTTTGCACACTAACCCAAATGACCTCGCTGGCAGGAGGGAGATGCCAGGGTGTGGTGCCGCTGGAGCTGTGCTTCTACCCAGAGAGGAGTGACACCATTTTCACACTGGCCAGGTTCTGGCCTACTCTGCAGACAAGTCTTGAAACCAGTAAGGCTTTTGACATCAAATCATTATAGACACATTCACTACTGTGTAAAAAGACACAGTGGGGGAGTAAAGAAGACAGCCAGACTCTTCTCAGAGGTGACAGGACAAGATGCAACAGGCACAAATTCTGAAATACACGGAAGTCAATTCAGAAATAAGAAAATTCTCTACCATGAGTGCTCAAACATTGGCACAGGTTGCCTGGAAAGGCTGGCATCAGCATCTTTGGGGACATTCAAAACTCAGTGGGACAAGGCCCTGAGCAGGGGTTGGACTCGATCATGTCCAGATGTTCTCGCCAACCTCCACAACTCTGTGGTTCTGTGAGCAGGACCTTCCTATCCCTTGGGCATAGAACAGTTTGCTCCCGAAGTGTGTCTGGCTGCTACAGCAGATGTTCCACAAGCAACACCAGGTCATTCCCACAACCTCTTCCCTTTGGATATCTTGTGTGGAATTTACTTACTGACAACGCCTGCTCCCTAAGGAAAGCACACATAGGGGAGGAAGATTATATATCATCTTTAACGAGACTCACTGACACGATTAGACCACAATGCCGAGACTTCATGCTGCCTTCTTCCTTTAAGGCTGGAGGAAAGTTAGAGGTGGCCACAAGTATATTCTACAAGCCAGGAGATACCTCAGGGTATTCTGTGAAATGCATGTGGCTTGGCCATGCTGACCTCTGCAGAGGGTCAATGGGTATGTGCCAACTTCACCAAATCTCTTCACAGAGCATCAGTAAGACCCAATATTTTTGAGCCAGACCTAGCAAGGAGAAATGTTTTGTGATATTCTATGGCAAATCAAAACCAAAGCAGGAAGCTATGTTGCAAAGTATTGTTTTGAATATCATGTTTCTATCCTTCTCTTGTTCTTCACATAAAGAAAGACTGAAGATTGAGAAACTGTGTTTTTTTGGTTTGTTTTCGTTTAAGAAGCTGAGAAATATCACCGTTCCTGCTATTTGCTGCTCGTGCTGGACTTGTTGGAGAGGATGCACTGGCTTTTTCAATGAAACAGTACTAGGTCTGACACTTTAATTAAAGAACATGTCAAAATGAACACAAAAATACCTTTTTAACATAAGCTGCATGTTACCCTGTAGAGTCAAATGCATGAAAATTACAAAAAACACATCACAGCAAAAGCCTTTATACAATCCATGAACCCAGGCAGCATTTAGGACCCCACATCATCTGAACATCATCAATTCTCCAGTTTCCAGTGGTAGTAGGGCTGAGATTCAATTTCCTAACAAAAGGACAAGCACTAAAATTCATAAAAAAGCAAAACACTAACAGAGACCCCATGTTTTGGGCAGTTTGTTTTGTGTTCCATAACCAGAATTTTCCATGCATCTCCTAATCTTCCTGAATCTTCTCTAATAAGAACAGGATTTCTGAGGTGGTGGCTGGAACAGTGAGTAAGCCTCACTATTTGCTTCAGGACTGTGTAGCAAAGTTACTGATGAGGTCTGAATTCTCATTTTGGCTCTGTCAGCCAATGCCGCTCAATGCACAGTCTGAACTAGGGAAGTCTTCAACAAATCAAACCATACTGTGACCTGTCCCAGCAGCCCTAAGCACTGGCCATCCACCACTTCTCTTCAAGACCCAGCCAGAAGGAACCAGGACAGCATGGGAGGGAGAGCAGAGCAGGAGGTCACACATACACACTACTTGCCTGGCTAGAGTTGCATGGCTTATCATTTCTCAACTGAATTATCCCATTTTCTCACTCTGTCTTTAGAAAAACTGCCTACTTAGCCCACACAACCGTGATTAACTACCTATGGTGGAGCTAGTAGCATTTTTACAGCCAAGTAAGGAGCAGTAGTACAAATTGCCCTCCACTACCATGAATCAAGCTTAGTACAACACCAATTGCCTCCCTACCTGTGCTGAGGGGGCCCTTTTCATCACTTAGCCTAGACTAAGAGGCAAGCCACAAGAACACATCCAATCTGTCCCACAATTAGGTCACAACCTTGGGAAAAGCAATGGGATACACTTTTGTCCATCTCAAAACTGCACAAAGGAGGTATCCAGGACCAGGAAAGGACAGAAGGGGAAATCAGGAGTGGGTTTTGCAATCACAGCGATCTGGCTCTAGCTCCACTGACTCATATTTGTACACCAAACCCCACAGCAAACTGCAGCAAGCAAAAGCTTTTCCGTCCCAGCAGGGCTCTCAGCTGAAACACTGCGTACTCCCGCTGCCATCCTGCCTAGCACTGCTTGGGGTTCAAATCCAGGGGTCCAAGCGTGTGTACAGTGTCTGGCACCCAGCTGGGCTCTGGTCATGGCCATCATCCACACATCCAGCACTGGGATACTCCAGATCATTTGAAATGGAACTGGGCACCAATTCAGTTCAGACAACTGACTCGTATCTTCAAGTATTAAATATTTATTCATGCGTCAAATCCTACTTCCCTCATCTTTGGAGGGAAAGAGAGGTGAGCATGAACTGTCCTTTAACATGAGACATATTTGTCTTTTCAAGTATGAATGACTTCCTGAAGCAAACGGTTCAGGTCATCCCAGATAAACATCCTAGTCAAACCCCAGCTTAGCTAATTTCTAATGAATGAAGCTATGGAGTAACCAGGGCATCCCAATGACCTTGAAAGGGAAGACAGAAATAGCAAGACTCTGGAAATCAATTCACAAGACTCATAAAATGAGAAATGATCACAAAACCTCAAATACTATCCAAAAATTATTCCCTTTGCTCCCAAAATTCCTTCTAAGTTTCCAGCCACAGACAAGAATCCCTGTTCTTCAACATTTTTAACTCACATTTCTCTCCCAGAGCACTGCACATCAGCCTGACAGGTGCTCCTTCCAGCCTCACATTCCTAGATGCATTCCCCACATTGGCTGCAAATAGCTCAAGCTCTCTCAAGTTTCGCCAACCTTCCCTTCCCATCCACTGCCACGGGCACTGCCCCTTCTGCTACCTCAGGCTGATATTAGATGCACAATATTAAGTGATATTAATACTATGCTGGATGCTTGGGTTACTTCTGCTCCAGGCACTCTCCCCCTGCCCTTTTGTCAAAGACACACCAGCAGCAGCCAAATATTACCCCTGTCACTGCAGTGCAGGGCTGGGGACAGAGCCCAGCCTGTGCAGCTGCCTCCCCACCTCCTCAGAACAGAAAGGCACCGGGCAGAGCAGAAGAGAGCTGAAATGTGCGCTGGGTCCGTACAAGCACAGGAATGGCAAGAACAGGTCAAGGGAAACCCGACAAGGACGCTGGAGGAGAGGATTCAATATCCTGGGGAGCAGGGTATTTTGTAGCCTTTGTAGGAAGCAAAATCAGGATAGGTACTAGTCCCACAGCCAGACTGTGCCGGCCTCACCATCTTCCTCCTGACTTCTCAACTTCCCCAAAAACTATAAGCTCTCATTATTTAAGAGTATTGTTGATGCTTGAGAGTGTCCTTTCTGGTAACCGTGTTGTGACAGATCTATATGGCATTGCCCATCATTGTGCCCCAGGTCTCCAACTTCAGTGTGGCCTGAAGGCCCTTTTTCCTTCAGAATTCACCAAACTGTGCAGCTTAAGTCTCTGAAGTAA
Source organism: Callaeas wilsoni (assembly GCA_013398955.1). Taxonomy (NCBI): domain Eukaryota; kingdom Metazoa; phylum Chordata; class Aves; order Passeriformes; family Callaeidae; genus Callaeas; species Callaeas wilsoni. The sequence continues at coordinate 160,742 of VWPU01006022.1, forward strand.
TTTTATATTCCACTTCTATATCATATAGACAGAAACAGCCACAGTGACTTTTAGGTTACAATCACACCTTTCTTCTCTAATTCCCCTTTATCTTTCAACTACCTCTTCTGAAACCCTTTCAAAATGCTGCTGAGAGGATCTCTCTCCTCCCTCTTTCTCCCCAAATAACTCTAAGTCTAAAATGCTTCTGTCTCTGACACCCGCCCTTCAGTTTATTATTTATCCTTATCATGCAGGCTCTTTTATCCCACCACAGTTCCCAAGGTGTCAGGAACATAAAGGAAATGTTCCCAAGGAGTGTAAGGATCAAAAGTGTGATGTCAGACCAGATTATTCCTAAACAATCCCACACTTACATAAACAGCAGGCAGCACTCGACAAATGAGTAATGAGAAATAAAAAGGATATAGAGAAGTAAGTATGATAAAAACATGCGAGTTTGCTCAGGAATACTGAAATACCAGGAATTTTTCATTTGATCTTTGAAAACCTGCTTTTTCTCTACATACTTTGGACTAGAGAGGTCAAAAGGGGTCTTTGGCCTCTTTTGATCAACATATTGGTTTCTCCTCAAGCAAATATTCCTGGGAAGGTATATTTGGAAGGGAAAAGACACACACAGTTTGTGCAAGCTATCACTGCACAAACCCAGGAGATTCCTCACTGAAGAACCATATAAAAGAAAACTGTCACGGAGCCAAAATATTCTCTTGTGACAGCCAAGCTTCTTGCAAGTTCCCAAATAAGGCCATGGCTTTAAAGAGTATGTCTTTTCAAAGCCTCATTGATTTTCATTGCCTTGTGAAGAAGCACATTGTTTACGTGTCTGGGTGTGCTGATATTCAAACAGGATGAGATGGGCACAGCTCGGTGGTTTCAAAGCCTGGTGTCCAGAGAGAATGAACCAAATAAGCACAGGAAGCTTCCAAAGGCTGACAGCACTGCTTTGGACACTATTTGGGAGTGATTCCTGGTGAAAACTCAAATTACAAGGTGTGAAGATGCTAGCAGGAACAGCCAGCATTTCCTAGTACTCCAGGGATAGACCTCAAGTGAATTTTGAAGCACAATTATATATGTATATGAATATTATATATATTATATTCCATCTCACTTTCCAAAGTTCAGAGGTTTTTGCATCAAAGTTAGGGTTCATGTTAAAGTTCAAGACATGTTTTGGAGAGTTTCTCTAGTCTTCAAATACCAGTTTATTTTATTTATTTATATATTATACACAATTATAATAATATAAGATTATATATCTAGATATTATATACTATTTATTATATATATTATTATTCAAATATCAGTTTATTTATTTTATTCTCCTATTCAAAGAAAGAAAGAAAGAAGAAACCCAAGCTATGGAATTAGACAATCTTTGCTCTAGCTAGTTCATATTTACCATCCACTCCTCTCCCCAAGAGTCTCCAGTATTTTCTTGGCAAATTGTTGAAAATGATCAGGTGCTTCAGTTCAAGTTTTACACTTGAATCACAGCACTGTTTTGCACCATTCTTTGAAAACAAAGTCCATCCTTATGAAACACCCTGCACCTGAGACACTGCAGGTCTCAGCCACTCCAGCTATCCCATCTTCACAACTATGGTGTGTCCATTCCCTTAATAATCACACAGCAAAAAATGCACTCACAGAACTTCAAGGCCACCAACAGAAAAGGAAGGAAAGCAGTCAGAAAGTGGGTCAGGAGAGCTTGTGTGTATTGAGGGCACGAGCTACTCGGGTGATGCTGCTCAGAAGCCACGTGCTGCGTAGTACTACTGAGGCACAAAGGACACAAAAAGCCAGAGGGGAAGAGTACAAGCCAAAGCCAAGCAATACGTCACAGCTGTACCTAAACACCAAGAAAATCAAATTTGGTGGTATGTGACTTTAAGCAAATCCAGCAAAGCTCATTTCTTCTGTCCATGTGCTGCGTAACCCAAGAGAGTGTGGGTGGAAGCAGGGTGCCTCTTACACACAGGGTTGACCTGCGGTGAGTTCCCACCCCCTCCACCTTGACCACACATTCACACTCCTGTCTTCACCCTGTGGAGCACCACGCAGCCACAAATCAGGTGAAAAGGTGGCTAAGCCAACAGAAAACTGATAAATTTCCTTTGCCTGGATTAACAAACTAACAAAACATCCCACAACAAAATGCTCATGAATTGTGACAAGAGGACAGGAGTGGGAAGGTCCTTCTAGAGCCAAGGGGGAATAAACACACAATTACACCAGTTTAGGCACAACTAATAAACTGCCCTATAAGGTTTATCTACATGAGTAAACTCTAGAAAGGAAATCTGAATTAACATTTCTGTAATGAATCAAACCACATTAGATCCCTGCAGACACACTCATTATTAATTAAATCAACCCTATTTCATATTTAGTATCATTTACTTTGATGTGAATTAAGCTTAATCAAATTAGGGTCACCTGAATGCTGAATCAGATAATATATACAATGGTTTAATTTAGTTTACCTAATTTACTTTACATTCACATTTTTGGTGTTTTGGATTAGTTTTCTTTCAAATCTTTGTTCAGACAGCTAAAGCTGTCTGAGAGAATACAGAGAGACGGCACAAACCTGAGGAGATGCTGGAAAATTCCCCCCCAAAATCAACAGTTTTGAGCTGTCAATGAATTCACCCCCCCAGGAAAGGGGTTCTCAAAGCTGTGTATCCCACTGAGGACACACTGTTAGGGCTGCTGCATGCTCAGTCTCCACGAAGGCTCTCCCCTGTCTCTGTCTTCACTAAAGTTCCTCTGGTGCCCAGAGGCTGGAGAGAAAATCAGACCCTGCCAGTCTTCACTTCATCCTCCTGCATGCAAGAGCTGAACAGATGTTGATGGGCCATGAGAAATGCATGTCCTGAAGGAAAATGAGACAATCCTCAAGGAAGCTGAAGCATTTGATGTGGTTATTTTTTAAATAGCAGGTCATGAAAATATTTGACATGTTTTTTACTGTTGGGAAAACACAGCAGTTATCAAAGTTCTTGTTTGTAATGAAATAACAAAAAATCATAAAAGCCTGCTTCTTTAGGCAGACATGTTAAATTGAGTTGCCATGTTTATTCACAGTTTTAAGGTCTTCTCATTTTGCTTACCCTGCTCCAACACTTAAAAAGTCACCACTGAGTCTTCTAGCAAACTCCTTTCACATTCCCCTTACGTGACTATGCTTTTTACCATTAAAGAGATTTTTCTGTATACACAGATGTGTAGACAAATGCACTCTGTCGTATTTAGGGCACTAGTCATCTAATATTTTCTGTGATGCAGGTACCATCTGTGAAACTGAACTGCAGCTCAGGCCTATCATACTGAGATGGGTGTTGGGGAATCAGAGATGGAAATTGATATTAGATTATAATCCCACTGCATTCAAACAGAAGACAAGGGCTCTAGCAAGGTCGAGCTTAACCTTTAATACCCAGGCATACCTTTAAATATCTTTTCAGGGAACCTTTAGCTGTGTTGTTTGTTTTGCAGTGTCCACTCAGGATTATCATCTTCTAAGGGTCACAAAAGGTGTCCAAACCTCTGAAGCAAAAGGATGATGAAGAGGCCCTGACAGCAACAACAGATGACAGCTGGCATCAGGGTGCAACTAAGGTTGCAGTGACAGACTTTGACCAAAGCGACAAAGAGATCAGAGACTGGAGACCATAGAAAGCATTCCTGGGTGAAGAAAAAGGACTATTGTTTTAGCAATTTAGCATGGAAGTCGTTAGCAAACCACCGTGTTAATCAGACCATGCAGCGATCTAAATGCGAGCTCTTGCACGGATGAAATCAGCACTGCAAGGAGGGTCAGACACGGAGCATCATTTCCACTTGGGCTGCCCTGCTGCCTTGTGGGGCACTGCAGCCTTCCCTGCCACTCCCACTGGTGTGCTGCCGACAGACATTTACACAGCTCCTCGGGGAACCGATTCAGGAGACTGAGCCAGCTGGAAACCGGAGAACTGACTAAACCAGACCTGCACTAGTACTCAGGAGAGCGGTAACAGCTAAACGCACACGCGAGGCATTCACCCCGCGCACCTCTGAACACACTTCAGAGCTTGAGAAATGTCCTTGTGTGCATTTAATGCTCTTACAAACTTGTTTCCACATTCCCTAGCTTGCTGGCTCAGTGTCCCCTCTGCTATTTCTGTAACACTCTCATATTTAATACCATGAAATTTTAAAATAGTATGCTGGCTCAGGTTTTTTGAGATCCTGCAAAGGGTTGCAGTGATGCAGTTCCAGCACTATTTTTGTTTAGCAAGCCAGGACACAAGAGACAAGCAGACCCTTGCGGCTCACCCTTGGGTCACGTCTTGAGGCATATAAAATGACGAGGCATTCCCTGGAGTCAATACAACAAGCCCTGGGGGACCCCCCAATAAGACACACACACTCCTCAGCTACGCTAAACACTCTGACCTTCTGTTCCCTTCTTATTTCTGCTTTTGCTTGTGAACCCCTGAAAGGGAAGGACCCACCTCACCTGCCCTGCTAGGATGGCTCTGGCAGCCCCAGTCCCCCAGAGTTTCCCAGCAAACCTGGACCACCTGCCCGCATCCTCTGCTCCCCCAAGGGCTGGGGTTGTTTTTGACTTACTGACAGGTCGTCAGGTAGTAATTGTTCACTGGGGGTGGGGGGGATATTTCAAACAAGATGCTTATATTCCTATTTGTCCATGTTAAAGGTGAGGACTTCTATGCAGAGGACAGGAATAACTTTCCTCCTCCTTCCTAAAAGCTACAAATTTCGCCTGCTGAGTTCTGCCCTCAAATGAAGAAGACAGTCTTCACTGCTCCATCAGACCCCAACCCCTTCAATACTTGCACATGTACTCAGATTTGTTACGGTCAGTGGTCTTATCACAATGGCCATTAGGTTCAGTAACATCAAGGATGCTGTTCCCAGTAATAAGGTCAAGAATGTGTACAAGTCTTTTCAAGATTAGGGCCTTAATGCCGTAGCATCAGCCGGCTTTCTCTCTGCCTCCAGCATTAGATATGGGCAGCTGAAATCCCCAAGGATGGAGGCTGATGGCTCCAGGCTGACTTGCAGGTACAGGCAAGTGCCTCTGGACTGCTCCTGGGTGTGTGATGAACCAGATACCCCTGGGCATCCCCCCTCACCACAGCAGCCTTGGAGGCAGCTGTGTGTGATTCCTTATGCTGTGAACTAACGTCTGACAGTTCAGCGCCAATTAAAACAAATAAACACAAAGCCAAGAGGCAGCAGGTCAGGTTCTGGGAGGACCCATCACAACACTGGACTACCAGTGGAATCCGAGCTGGTGTTGTGAGTTATGGATCACCTCGGTAGTTGCTGACAAAGCAGCACCTCTAATGGACAACACTGCACGTGCCAAAGTGTGATGGAGAGATGTTACTCCTTGTTCCACCTACTCACAGATGGTTCTTACTACCAGACAAACAAAACAACAAACAGGGGCAGATAAAGCACATTTTATTAAGCATACAGGTAAAATGAACAAGTAAGTCCACGTTTTCTCGCTTCCACTTACTGAATAGTCAAAGAAATTAATTGCCTGAGAAGGCTGCTTTATTTGGATGATACGACCCTTACTTCTCAACATAACAGCTGTGGGATCAAAAACTGACTTACATTCATCTAGGTGATGTATTTAGTTAATTAAAAGAAAGATTAGCATGCAAATGTGTTGCAGCACTCAACACTAATTCATGATGAAGTCATAATATTAAAGTTACCTCATTCTGTCAAAATATACTTGCCCAGTATTTCTCTCATTTTAAATCACAAATCCTTTTCAAAAAGAAATTCACAGATTATCTCAAATCCCACTACTGTTTGGCAGGTGGGAACTAGAATGACAGACAAAACAGAGCCATGTAATAAAATTATTTTAGTATTGTATTTTAAGTGGGTAATAAGAAGACCCAGGAGCTAACGGGAATAGGTATGCACATAAAAACTGCATGAAATATGTGCACATGGGCATGATTTTAAGCTGCCCTGTTTCTGATTTTTAAAATTTTTGTAGGCATTTTTTGATCTCTCTTTTGATGTCCTCTGGACAGTGAACCATGAATTGAGCAGTGCTAGTCTGTTCAGTGCTGAAGACATATTCCTACCCATCCAGCACACATGTAACAGGCATTTCCAATCACAGCTTCTACACTTGAATTTACTTATTTAAGCTATCCTTTCATCATGAGCATTCAGCAGCCCTGGGTGTGTTTAGCCATTCCTGTTGCATGCAAACACACACCCTCGGAACATCGCTGCAGCCAAGCTCCTGAACCGTGTGCAGCCGTGGAAAGAAAAGCATTCAGCGTGCAATTAAAGGGATTATGGTGGCCACGGTCCTGCTTCTTGTTAATGCCATTTCCCCGTATTTTCTAGATCTCCTCATTACTGAGGGAGTGGCTTACTGACGAGGGATAAAGGAAGGAAGCAACACACATGCTGACTAAGGAGTAGCGAATGATGGGAAGGGGAAAAGAAGAAAGGGGAGGAAGGAATGAATGGATGGCAATATACAGTGAACTTTGCTGTAATGCTTAGCATTTACTATAAATATGGTTGTCATCCTCAGAAATGCTTTTTGAACAGGAGACTCCAATCTAGCAAAGCAAGGACTTCGACAGGACCAAACTTAAGCCTTAAATCCTGTGCTAGACTGAGACCCAGCTACTTAATCATCTTAATTCCCTCTCAGGTAAGAATTGTCATCCTCCAGCAGATAAAGCAATGATGCCAAAAAGGTTAAGAGATTTAGCAGCTGCAGACCAGCCGAGGAAGCACAGCATGCCTGCACCATGGAGCTCACCCCAACAAGGACTGGGCCTGACCAGCCTTGCTGCAGGAACACACACAAACTGCTGGAGCATCTCCCTGTGCCTGCACCCGTGGCACACCGTGAGTCACGGTACTACACAGCTTGCTTTTTTTTTTTTTTCTCTTTTACTCTCTTCTCACAGAAAAATATGTCTATCCATCCTGACACCTATGTGAAGCTGAAGAAAGACAGAAATACAACTGTGAGATCTCAAGTTGCAGGAATGACACCTACTGCTTGGGAAATGAACTGCTCACCTAAATGAGATCAAACTCAATGGCGAGGAACTTCCACAGAACAAACCAGCACATGGACATGAGCCAGCAATGTGTGCTCACAGCCCAGAAAGCCAACTGAATCCTGGGCTGCATCAAGAAAGAGTAGGCCAGTGGGTAGAGGAAGGTGATTCTGCCTCTCTACTTCATTCTGGTGAGACCCCACCTGCAGTGCTGCATCCAGCTCTGGCGTCCCCGGCACAGGAAAGACAGGGACCTGTTGGAGTGATTTTTAAAGCCCCTTCCAACCCAAACCATTCTGTGATTCTACAAAACAGGTCCAGCCCCAATGCTGACTGTGAGGGTGATCACATGAAAGCCCACAGGAAATTCAGTCAGGGAGGGAGGTTGAGTGATTTAAGAAAGGTGTTTAATTCCTAGTAAACAGTATATATAACTCAGGGCAGGTAAAAACACCTCCATCATGAACTCAGGTGAAAAATACCTTTCCTGGACAGGGAACATGGTTAGTAGCTAGAAAATGCTCATCCATACCAACAGCTAGGCTACACAGTTTGTACCTCAATACACTAGGGAGCCTGCAGTGGGAGGGTCTGCAGAGTAGAGGAAGAGCAGGAGCAGCATCTCAGTAAAAGAAATATTTTAATTTGTAGTAATAGCATTCCCTGGAGAAAGAGTTTCTTGAGCGTTTCTGGAGTCAGGGAGCACTGCCACAACCTACCTTATACATACACCCTTTGCATATGGAAAGGGAATTTTCTTTTCTTCTATCTTTCTGTGTAAAGACTTCATGACCCAGCTCATCCTACCAAACCACAAGTGGCTAAATTGGCACAGCTGAAGGGAACAAGAATGGGAACTCAGGAGAAATATATAAACTAACACTGAACTTGAAACAAATGTAAGGCTAGAACGCCTGCATCAAGGAGGAAAGTCAAACGTTTCTGGCAGCCACATGTCTCTACGACTTTAGGACTGTGAAATATCCAGTGAAATGTAATGCTTCACTGGTTGTTGTGGTATTACAGAATGGCACTTTGCATAGTCAGAAATATGAAGGTTTCCAGGCTCAAATTTTTGGTAAGGACTTGCCCACTCTGTGTCCTCTGATTAATAAAGATAGATATCCAACACTTCTACAGCTCTCAAATGAGGAATAGTTTTGGAAAGACTGTCAATAATATTCCAAACATTTGCTCAACGTGAAGTCTCACAGGAAGAAGCATTCTGCAGTTCTAAGTACACCAGAAATGAAGGGAGGGGCGTGGGGGGGAATTAAACTGTTTTCAGTTTCACAGGGTCACAACCTGGACTGAAACACACTTTGAGTGTTACTGGGTGATGTGCATCACACCCAGGAACCCGGAGCTGTCACCGGGAGAATGTGCCGGATGAACCATGAGGTTCCTACAGCGCAGGGTGGAGATGTCTCCACCAGCCCAGTTACTGGGAAACAGCCTGCCCTTGCACTGCAAAGCTTCCTGTGGGATAATTAGCCAGGAACAAGGTAGATTAACCCAAGCAAGGTCGTGTGCTGCCATGACTTGCACCCCGGGGGCCTCCCAGCATCCTGTATGGAGTTCTGGTGTCTCCTCCCTGGGCGGCATCAGGGATGCTGTGAGAGGGACAAGGGCTTTAGGGTGCGCCCATTGAGTGTGCCGTGGTGGTTTTCGGTCGTTTCCCCTCATTACGGCACATTAGATCAAAAAGCAGATGAAATGGAAGACTTGGGTAGGTGACTGCAGACAAAATCCGCCTGAGGCTGAACAACGGGCCCAGATGAAGAAACGGTGGCACAGTTACTCCCCTGCTCCTGAGAAACAGAGTCCAGGCCACAAGGCTGAGAAAAAGAAAAAGGAGGGGGAGCACTGTGGATCCCTAGAGTTCTGCAACGGCTATGAATAAAACAGAAAATATGTGGGGACAATACAAACGTACAGCTAGGGCAGCTTTTGCTGATTACCTACTGCAGTGAAGGGCAATACCAAAACATCAGTGAGATTTTCTTAAATGTAAATAAAGAGTAGATGAGATTATACTATGGTTCTGATTCTGCAAAGAACCCTGAAACATTTATAATGGCCTTCTCAGATAAAGACAACCTGCAGCTTATTCAACTTATTTTATTTCAATTCAACTTATTTTATTTAAATTCTGTAATTATTAGGATTGAAAACTAGTTACAACTAATTTCATTTTGTCAGTACCTTTAGAAATATTTTCTAAAGAGATTCCATACTGCTCCTTACGCAGTGCTCAGAACTGAGCGAAACTATGACATAGCAAGGAAAAGGAAAGAAATCGCAAAACTGCTCACTTGCAAGATACAAGAAATTACTTGAAACTGAATTATGTTTGCACTTTGGAAGGATTTTGATGATTTCTTACAAGAAATACAAGTATGTAAAGTAAAAATACTTCAGAAGAGGGAAGTATTGTACTGCCCAAAGAAGCACCCAGCCAAGTGCAGACAGACTATGCAGACACCTTTAATTGTGACACACTTCTAATGGAGCTGTTCTGCATTAGGGTATCTGCTGTTTAACATGGCCTGAGCGACCCAGGAATGGACAGAAGGGACACACCACACAAACCCACAACATTGAGTTAAACACACCTGTGCACATTTCAAAGATTATCTTCAGCCTCAGTTATACCACTACAAAAATACAAGACAAGATACCCAAAAAATGAGGGAATGCACAAAAAGCTGTCCAGGGTCTATGTTTTATTTTAGAGAGAGGAAAATAAGTTAAAAGTATACAGAATAACAGTATGAGAGGCACAGCTGGCCTGCCTGCTTGCTCCACGGCCTGACTGTCAGGGTACACTGATGGAAACGAACCATCGCCTGCGCCCGAGAGAACACCACTGCTGCCTTTACACGGCCACAGGCAGCGTGGTGAACCTTCAGTGGAGCTCCAAAACCTGCTGACAACGAGTTTATCTGCAGCTAGAACTTACCTAGTCCTCTAAAGATCAAGACTGAGCTAACAAAAGCCATTTTCTGTCAGCAGCATAGTACCCACACTTGGGATTTTGCTGACCAAACCATGACATGCAAAGGGCTGGGTGTTTTCCTGTCAAGAGACACTGGCAGAACTGCGTGGCACAGGTTCAGCTTGGAAGGCTGCAAACCTAAACAGATCCGAAGGCAGGGCTGCGGAGGGTGGTCCAACAACTCCCAGCTGACTCCAGGAACCCACAACCAAACACACCATGATGCCACAGCACACAGGAGGAGTTGGAACGTGGCAGGAGAGAGCCTTTGAATTAAACAAAAATTAGCTAAGTTACAGGCATATTGCTCAAGCTCAGAAATCAATTATTAAGTGATGAGGTTAAATGATATTTTATAGACAACTTGATTTTATTATCCACCTCAGGGTGTGCTCCTGCTTTTCTGCTGGAAACACTGAGCTAAAAAGACCACCAGTCCAGCGAGGTTGGTAACCTCAATTCTGATGACATAATAATTAAAACATCATGTTGTCTCTAGTTTTTTACAGATGCAAACAGAAAGAAACAGTAAAGAGAGAAAAGTTAGAAAAGAACACTGCATACATACAACTCCAGTTACCCTCCATGCAAACTGAAAGAATTGGCAAGACTCTTGAGTTATTTCATGAACTGCTTAGTGAATAGAAAATGGAGAGGACACTGAAACGCTCGACACATCATGTTTATTGATATAAATGTAAAGACTTTGCTTGCTTATGTCTGAAAACAAAAGGGTTAAGAAGAATGATGTATATACCTTCCTGTTATTAAAACAGGTTTGTACTATGCATATTCAGTCCTCTTTTTCTCAGCATGTTGCTCCATCCATTTAAATTAGAGTTAAATACAACATCTTTTTTGGATTTCCAGTTGGTAGCTATATAAAAACATCCGAACAAAAAGGCTGACTTTAGCTAAACTTTAAGGTGCTTAGTGACACTGTTTTCCCCCATAATTTCTGTGCTGAACTCATTAGTTTGGCTTGGATTAAAGCATGTGTTACCACAAAAAAAGTAAGGAGGTATAGTTTTAATCTGAATAATCCTGTTTAGAGGCTGGTTCCATCTCCAGATATTCACTGTATGTTCTGTTAAGAAAAAAACTAAGTGCTAAAAGTGAGAGGCTTCCCCCCCATCACTGCCACAGGAGCACAGCACAGACAGCAAATGTACACTCACTGCAGCCATGGCAAAGAGAGAGATGGATTTTTTCATGGATACACTCAAAATGCTATATCTGGTTTTTATTTTTAAGAACAGGGACCACTGAAACACAGATGCCTTATAAACTACAGGTATGACTAAGAAATGAAAGGTTACACCTCTGCTAACAGAATGTAAAAATTTTATTTTCACCTACAGTGATATTCATAGATATTTTCCCAAACATGAGCTAATTCTATTATTTCCAAGAATAATTGAATATCTGCTGTCAAATAACCTCTACATTTGTTCTACTAAAGCAGTATTTTTATATACTAAAAAATAATAACACCTCTGTACTCTAACATTTTCCACTCAGGGATCCTAATCCACTTTTGAGACAGAACATCTATTACAATCTGTTTTATTACTAAGGTGTGTGGTACACCCACTATTCACACATTTCATACCTTTGAAATGAAGACATAAAGAATTATCAAAAAATGGGAACCATCATGCAAATGCAATAGTGCAAAGAACAGCACTGTAATCTACTCACCACAAAAAGGGATATAAATAAAACACACATGGCTAAGCAAATGTTTCAAGGAGGTTTTTATTAAATGATTATATAGCCTGCCAGGCTATTTTCAAATTATACAGCCTTCATTTATTAAACAAGAATTGTTATTGGAAAAGGTTTTAGGTGATTTACAGAAATATTTACTGACAAGTACAACCTATTCAGTAATGTCTGTACATGCAAGGGAAAAAAAATCAGTAATGGAAGCCTTTAAAAACAGGAATCCATTTTAAAAAATCCAACAAAATAATAACATACTTTAAGTATAAAAGTAGTATTTATGGCAAAAGACTACTTTAAGTGTGACACACCTGCAGATGCCAAGTGTCACGTGGGGGAAGCAGGAAAGGGCAGCTGCACAAGGACACGTCCAGCAGCACACGCACACCAGCTCTGGCCACCTCACCTAGGGCAGAGGCAGCCTGGGGTGTCCAACTGAGAGAAGCACTCCTCTATCATTGTCAAAAGTGAGGATATGGGGAAGTTCTGGAGCCTCTCCTGGAGTTAATCTGCTTTTTCCTTCCAAAACACCCTGTGGCTGACCTCTTCTGAAAGTGCCCTAGCTCTCCTGGTGGGGCTTACTTTGGGTACATTACGATACCCTAATTCACAGTCTGTCTTGCTCTTCCAACAAAAAGTGCAACCACCAACTGTGGAAGTTCATGTGGAGCAGAACATCCTCAATGGGAGGAATCCAAAATCACTGCAGCCTGTCAATCTGCTCATGGTGCCTCCTTGGGGTGAATGTTGGGCTTATGAGTCAGTAAGCCAGCTTTGCCTCTTCCTGGGGAAAGAGCTCTAGCAGCCCTTCTTCATGGGGCAGGAGTTCTCCCAGCCAGGCTGCTAACTGAGCAGGAAGGAGCCAGGGAAAACTTCCCAACCATCTGTTGTGTTTGATGACTTTTCCCGGAGGTCTCTGACTCGCATCCTGATCAGACCAGGTGAGACTGATGCAGACACACCTTCTGCGAGGAGACCACAGACCCGTGACCACCAGACACATGACACAGCAGGTTTGTGTGCTTTTGGCCCTCCCCAAGAATGCAATTTTAAGTGAGTGAGAAAAATGAATGGTAATGTAAATGGCTAAAAAAATCGATGGAGCTCCAAGTCTTCAACACTCATGATAGTGCCAGGAGTAAATGTAACTGTAAATGCAGGCAAAGGCTCTTCTGGACTCCCACTGCACTTGCTAGGAGCAATGCCAACCTTGCAATTCAGGAATTAGGCACCACAGAAAGATTTCTGGCTTCAAACTATTTCCATATTTAACGTTTCCCAAAGCAATTTTACTTTGCTAGAGATAATAATTAAGTGGAAAAATTCACTAGTATTAAAGATGAATCAGGGGCTGGGTTGCTTCAAGATACTGACAGCTCAAGCGAAATCGAATAAATGAGGAAAGAGAGAGGTTTGGACGAGCATAAACCAAACCAAATAACGTTTCCCCTCCATCCTTCCACCAGGAAATTTGGTTGGTGGGGCTGTTTTGCCCTTCCTGTTCACAATTGACAAACTGACCTCGGGAAAACTACGAGTTGTAGCACCCGCTGCCTGAGAGGGAGACTCTGGGAGATCCGGCACGGCCCGTGCTGGATGCTCTTGAGAAATATCCCATCTCCGCTTCTGCGGTGAACTCCTCGTTCCCTTCCTCGCACACTGCTCTCCCCGCCCGGGGGTCCTTCGCCCGAGGAAGGTCTCGCCGTGCCCCTGGGCTGCACGGCCCGGCACGACCGGGCGGATCCCGGCTGCGGGGCCCGGTGTCACCGGGCAGATCCCGGCAGCAGGGCACGGCATCACCGGGCAGATTCCGGCTGCACGGTCCGGCAGCACCGGGCAGATCCCGGCAGCAGGGCAGGGCAGCACAGGGCAGGATCCCTGCCTGAAGGACACGCCAGCACCGGGCAGATCCCGGCTGCACGGCCTGGCAGAACCGGGCACATCCCGGCTGCAGGGCACCGCAGCACCGGGCACATCCCAGCATCAGGGCACGGCAGCACCGGGCAGATCCCGGCTGCACACCGCGGCAGTTTCACAGGCGCTCACAGCCTTTTGTAACCGCGAGATAATCTGTCAGATGGACTTAGGCACTGACAGTCAAACATGCCAAAAACGTCACCACCCACTCGTACTATCCATCCGGTGAAGGACTAGGAAGCGCCGCATTGCTTAACCTCTCCTCCGCCTTCCACTCACACAGGAAATCCCCACCCCCCACGGCGTGACACCGCTGCGGGGGACCCGAGGTCCCCCCATCCCTCCGGCGGGAGCTCCGCGGGCGCGCTTCCCGCAGCGCTCGGCGCATCCCCGCACTCACCTCATCTTCCCGGCGGGGCGCGGCAGCGGCCGGGGCCGGGGCCGGGG
>VWPU01006023.1:0-227748 GCA_013398955.1 Callaeas wilsoni
GGGCCGGGCGCGCCCGCCCGCCCAGGTGTGCGCGCGGGGCGGCGGGTCCCCATGGGCGACAAGGTATCTGTGAGCCAGCAGTGTGTCCTGTGGCCAAGGAGGCCAGTGGTATCCTGGGGTGCATCAGGAAGAGCATTGCCAGCAGGTTGAGGGAGGTGATGCCGCCCCTCTACTCAGCCGTGGTGAGGCAGATCTGGAGTGCTGTGTCCAGTTCTGGGCTCCCCAGGACAAGAGAGACATGGAGCTCCTGAGTGGGTCCAGTGGAGGGCAACAAAAATGATTAAGGGACTGGAACATCTCTCTTACCGGGAAAGGCTGAGAGAGCTGGGCCTGGTCAGTCTCAAAAAAGAGGCAACTGAGAGGGCACCTTATCAATGTATACAAGTACATATATATACACACACATATATACAGTATACACAAGAGGGGGTGCCAAGAGGATGGAGCCAGGCTCTACTCAGTGGTGCTGAGCAAAAGGACAAAGGCAATAGGGAGAAACTGATGCACAGAAAGTGCCACCTGAACACGAGGAAGAACTTTGTTACTGTGTGGGTGACTGTGGGACAATCTGAACAGATAGTCCAGAGAGGTTGTGGAGTCTCCATCAATTAAGATATTCAAGAACTGCCTGGATGCAATCCTGTGTCATGTGTTCTAGGATGACCCTGCTTGAGCAGGGGAGCTTGGACCAGATGTCCCTTGCAACCTGACCTTTCTGGGTGCTGTGGGGCCTCAACAACCGCGGCCTTTGATGCAGAGAACTCCCTTCCAGAGGATGCACTGGCGGGATCCCACTGGTGATACCCTGGGCAGAACCCAGAAGGACTGCAATGGTGGAGCAGGTGGCACTGAGGGCCAGTGCGTGTGCCACTCCTAGGGGAGTCCCTGGCCGCCCCTGCTTCGGATGCTTCCCTCTAGCCCCATCCACGAAGGACCACCATGGTTCTTGCCCTGCTGCTCGAGTGGGAACTGCTGTACCCTCTCCCGAGTGCCCACTGCAGTTTATAAACTGTGTGTGTTCTGTGCTTCCCCTCGCACCACACGCCACAGGTCTCGCTGTTTCCACACTCGACGCCTACACAGCCAACCACTCTGGCCTCTCGAGGTCACAACGCCCGAGCAAACCTCGGCCCCGGGGCGCTGGGGGGCTTTTGGCCCGTTCCTCACGCACCGCCCGCGTGTCTCGTGCTGGAGGGGGGCGGTGGCCGTGGGGATCAACCGGCAGAGAGCCCTGGGGTTCGGGTGACTTCCGAGGGCGGCGGTGGGGGAACAGTACCCCCGGCCCGTCTCGCCCAGGCAGGGAGCGAGGGGCCACACCCGCGGTGCCGGGACAGCGGCCGCCGGTGCGGGAGGCGGCTCCGTGCCCGGGCGTCAGGCGAGAGGCGTCAGGGAGTGGCGGCCATAGCGCATGGGCCGTCCCCGGCCGCAGCTCTCGGGCAGGGCGTCCCGACCGCCCCCGCCCCCCGGCACCTGGCGGATCCACGGCCCCGCCGGCGCCTCCCGGACTCTGCCGCCGGGGACTCCCCGCGGGCCGGGGCGGGGCGGGTCCGTCCCGGCGCTAAGATGGCGGCCAAGGGCTCGCACTCGCACGTGAAGCTGGAGGCGGAGATCGAGCGGTGCCGGGCGGAGGGGCACTGGGGGCGGCTCCGACACCTCGCACAGCAGCTGCTGCCGCCGCGGCCCCCGCGCAAGGCGAAGGCGGCGAGGGGCGCGCAGGACGCGGGTAAGTGGTGGCGGAGGCCGGGCGGGGTGGCCGCCGGTACCGACCCACCGGGGCGTGAGGCGGTGGCGGGGCTGGCTGCTCGCTCCCTGACACCGCAGGGGCTCGGCAGCCCCGCGCCGGTGGGCTGGCGTGGGCGGGAGCTGCGGCTGCCCCGGCTCCTGGGCTTGGGGGAGCGGGCTGGGCAGTGCCGGCTTGCGGGGCGTCGTCTGCCGTCCCGTGCCTGCGCCCCGGCCCCGCAGCGGCAGGGAAAGAGGGATGCCTGGGAGAGGCGGTGGGAGCTCAGGAAGCGGCGCTCAGGAAGATCACGCTGCGCTTTCTCTTCGTGTCGGCGCTGCCGAGCCCGCCTGGCAGCGAGGGGCGGCTGCCGAGCGCTCGGGATGCCGCCCCCGCCGCGGCCGGTTACCGGGGCGCAGGTGGCGGCTGCCCCGCTCCGAGCCCGCCCTGGGTGCAGCCAGCCCGTCTGGGCTGCGGCCGGGCCGCCCCCGTTTGGAGCGGTCCCTCTTCAGCTTCTCGACACGTGTCATGCTGCTTCTCTCTTGCCCCCTGCCCAGCGCTGTTCTTGGGTGGGTGCTCCTGTGTTACCTCCCTCAATTTCCGAGGGGCACTGCTTTACTTAAAGGCTTTCACATGTAAAACAGGTTTCATAAATAGTAAATATATTAGTATTTTTTTTCCCTGTTACAACACACTGCTTTGCTGCCTTTTTTTTTTTTTTAATGAAATAGTTTGTAACAAGTGAGGCAGCATAACTCAGTCTGAGGTCAGTAAGTAAGTTGTGAACAGGGCCTGATCCTACCCACAGTAGTGGTGCCAAGGGTTCTGCCACTGAAGTCAGAAGAGCTGCTTCTGGGAAATAAACCCCCTTCTTTACAGGAGTGTGTCCAGAATGTGGCCCTAGCGTTGAAGCTTTCTGGTGTGCCTTGAACTTCACAGTGGGAACCAAGATGGGAGAGATGTTGGTAGTTTAATACATGTTTATTTTTGAGGCTTTCCAAGTGTGTACATGATGCAGATCGAACCCTGTGCTGAGAACCACACGGCCAACCTTTGAACTTTAGTCAGGTTTCAGTTGCGTTTTCTCAGGTGCAGAGATCACCATGCTCTTTAGGGGCATTAGTAGTTGAAGAGTTCACAGTAGTTTCTTCCCTTGTAATTAAGAGGTATAACAACAGTTTGATTGCTGTAAAAACATGATTTGTTAATTTGCTGCTATGTCATCATAACTTGCTAGTTACCTAAGAGTAATGCTTTGTTATTGCTTCAGAACTTCTTTCAGCAGGTTTTGTGCTTTTAGAAATGATTGTGTGACTGAATGGGATTTTTTTAACAGTAGTATTTGCTTTGTGAGGTTATATATATTTATTTCTTAATTGTGTGTGATCTTACCTAATTCCTTAGGTTTGATAAAGAGGTTAATGACTACCTGAAAGCACTTCAGTGTATAGAAATGATTGCATGCAAGTTGGGGGGAATATTGTTGAACACTTACACTGCCCATTTTATGTACCTATACTTTGTTTATGCAAGTTAGTTGCAGGCCTGCAGAAGAGCTATGTTTATAATTTGATGTGCAACTGAACACTTAGGCCACAACAACAAAAAAGTCTAAACCACCACACAGTTGATTATTAATGTTGTATGTGGTGTATAGGTAGAAAGCGGGCATAAGGTGTCCTCTGGACTGAAAATACAGAAATTGGTACGCTACTGTGTTTCACTTACTCTCGAATTTCAGACTTTGAAACATGGAATATATATGAAATGTAGGGCTGGGTTCGTCGATGTTCAAAGATTTCCTTACCCGGCTTGACCCACTAGTGTGCTGATGGAGATACTGTTGTTATGATTGAAGGAACTGCAGAAATGGGCCTGTTGTGTAGGAGCTCCAAGTACTCTGGTAGATGAAACTTTTTTTTTCTAGCACGATTGCCACATTGCATGATGCTTTGTGCTGTATCCATTGCTGCTACCTGTGTATGAGTTTCTCTTCTGTGGAACTGTGAACAAGGATGGATTTTAATGTAGAAAGCGTTCTAGCTGGCATGTTAGTTGTGGCAGAGGATCAATCCTTGTATGTCTTTAGTAATAGATGTGTAGAATGTGTTTAATTTATATTTTTAATTTTTTTTCTGTATACTTTCAGGAAAATTGTAAAACTTTCTGATGCAATTGCTACTATCACTTCTGTATAGTCTAAAGCATTCATTTTATGCTTGTACCTTTGTAAATAAAAAGCATTCACTGAAATGTTTGCAAAGTTTGGTCTTATACTTTTAAAAGTGAGTTTTGTAATGAAAATTCTTAACTGTTATAGTAGTGACAATGTAAGAAGGGTTAGGGTCAAAATTAAAGGATGAAGGGAAAATCTTCAGTCAACACAAGGAAGTGTTGTTCCATTTTTCCATATACAAAACATGCTGTTTCCACTCAGTAGATGTTAATGGAATTTTTTTTGTCTATTAGTTCTTCCTTATCCCCTCATTTGAGTTTTTTGTGTGTCTCAAAGCTGTGTTGTTTTTTTTTTGTAATTCTGTTTATCATCAGTATGGTAGTAAGCAATGTTTCTTATTGGTTGGTGTGTGCTTTCAGAGGACCAAGGGAATATGCTGCTTGCAGAGGCTCTGCTGGAGGAATGTTTGAAGGAAAACTTTGCCAAACTGAAGGACTCCATTCCACTGTCAGAGAAGAGTGAGCCCAAGCTGAGTGAAGCTAAACAGTATCTGACCAATATCTTAAGCAGAGGGAAACTAAGAGTAAGTGCTCTCTGTCATCGTAATTCCTGCCAACTGGATACTTCTTTCATATGATTATTAGTCTGATACAGGGTGTGGCTGTTGCCTGTTCGTGTCCATGGATGTACAGTGCTGTATTGTAGGTGATATTAAGAGACTGATAATTCCCATGGGCAGGATCTCATGTTGTGAGACTTGCTTTTTCATATGCAAAGAAATTATGTGCTACAAGGACATGTCCTGTTTCTTCTTTTTTAATTGGAAAGAAGCAGGATAAATATTTAGAATTTCTCTTGGGTGGTAGGGCGTGACCACATAAGGGTGCTGTCAGACCGGCACATTGGCGTGACCTCCTGCTGCTCCAGATCTGAGGGAATTGTGCACAACTGGTTAGCTCCTGATTGGAGAAAAATGCCACAAGCTGCTGTCAGGAACTGAGGGTTGTGTTGTGAGGACTACTGCCTTCAGTGTCTATCAGAAGACTAATGCTTTTATTTTGTTTTGTGGTCTGAGTGTGTGGCTGGTAGCTGCTTGTCAGCTCAGTTGCAGAGCTTCAGGAGTGTTTTAGTACTCTGCTTTGATGGCTGCTGCTGCGTCAGTGTCCTTTGACACACAGTTGCATGACACACATGTTGTTGTTGTTGTTTAGATGTAAATGAATTACAGCAGTCTGTTCTAGGCTTGTTTTACTTTTGGTCCTGAAATTACCAGGCTAGTTTAGTTAGGTTGGAAATGTATATTATACTTTTATCATGTTAATTTCCAATGAGCAAGGTCAGCCTATTTACAGCATAAAATGGAGAGAGTAAGTAAGGGGAGTCTGTCCAACCCTCTTTTAGTTTAGCCCCATTAATAGTCAGAAGTACTGAATTCTTCCAGTTCCTTGTGTTTAGTTTGGCTACATAAATTGCTATTACTGTTTCTTTGCTAGTGATGACTTAGCTACTCATGCAGTATTGACCCTGTGTTGATTGCATGTATTACAAAATGGGTGTGAAGGCTTAGGAACCTTTTCATGCTTTCCAAAGGGTCTGAACAGATGTGTTTTACTGAGGTTCTTTTACACATGTTTTCAATCCTTAAACGAAATCTTAGAAATAACAGGTGTGCCTTCTTTTTTTTCACTGTTGTGTGAAAATTCTTTGACAACTAAAGAAAACTGGGGAGCTTTCTCACTCTGATTAAATATACAGAGGAGATGGGAGCACTTGTCTAAAAAGTGATGTTTACTGTCTAGTTTAAAAGCAGGGGTTTTTCTTAGTGTGTGTGTAGGTAATTCTGGCAATGCCAGCCTTTTTTATGTGCTCTCTGTGGCTGGTAAATCGATAGAGCAGGTCAGCTGAGACCAAAGAAGTGGCTTAGTAACTGTATATTTCAAAACTGAGCTCCAAAGAAGGTTGCCTAACCTTCATTGCTTACTGCTGTCATGAGCTTACCCCTTGCAGCTGTGAGAGGAAAGCATTCTGAACCTGCCTAATTTGCTGTGGAGTACTTCATTCTTCCTGTCTGGTATTTCACCCTGTAAACACTTTTTCTCTCCCTGCACCATTTCAGCCAAAGTATATGAGAGAAGCTATGCTGATCCTAGGAAAGCTTCATTATGTGGAGGGATGCTACAGAGATGCCATCAGCATGTATGCAAAAGCAGGAATTGATGACCTCTCAACCAAAGACGAACCTCTGTACGTGCTGCGTTTGATAACTGAAGCCTTTGTTATTAAAGGTAAAGGACCATGTGTATCTATTTGAAATATGCTGGTTTTAGGTTGAAGCTGTTTCTCCAAGTGATTTGGTTGGAGCAGGGTTAGGGCAAAGATGTTTGCTGTAGAAAATCTTACTGGGTATGGTCTGTATAGTTTCAAACTTAAAGGCATTATGGAGTCTTAGTCCATGGTTTTTAAATTTGGCAGGCTTGTGAAGAAGAGCTTGAAATTGGAAATCTTGTGGTAACTCTTGGCTGTAAGTCAGCGACATGCTTGAGCTTGTGTGTCCATTTTGGGAAAATCTAAATCAAGCCTTCGGCTGAATTTGGGCCAATGCTTTCTCTTAGAAAGAGTTCGTCTACTTGTACATTTCAGTGATTTCTATGAATTAAACAGGGACCATGTCTCCAAGTTTTAAACTTTGGACTAACAGAATATGTGCTTTCAAAGCAGGTAGTATATTTTTGCAATGCATGTCACACAGTATCAGACCTTATGTACAAACAGGAATCTCTCCTTCCCCTTGTAACTCTACAGACATTGCACTGTTTGAGAGATTCTAATTAAAACTACCTCTGTGGGTAGTGAAACTGCATTTCCTTTTTGAGAGGGGGAAAGGAAGACCCTGTCAGTTTTTGACTTGGGGGGAGAAAAAGGTCAGTAATCTTCTTCTTCATTTGCTTTCGGTTCCTTTATAAATGTTGCTCAAGTACTGCTACCTATCTACTGCTTTCTACTCTTTTCAGCATGTCCACCAGCTAATTAGGTGAATGAGAACTCTGATGATCAGATACCTTCAACTGGTATGTAAAAGAGTGAAACCAAATCAACCCAAAATACTGTTTGACTGGGCTGCTAGTATTACTGATAATAATTTGAGTCATTCTGCTTTTTTTGAAACCCTGTTTGTGCTGCTTTGCTTGCTTTGATTTTTGTTTCCTGTGGTACTGATCGAATCTGCTTCATTAATGAGCTTTTGTGGAGCAGGACTAATTTACTTGTACCTCACACTGACACTTGCATGACGCAGAGGAGCGAGTAGCTGCCAGTGCGTTCTCAGCCGTGTATTTGAGAGCAACTCCTGGTGCACTCCAGAGTCTGAAGGAGATGCACTGTCCTCATTGGGAACTGGATATGAGCCTTGGTGAGGTGTAACGATAACGTGTGTGTGGAAACTGCTGGAATAACCTTGGTATTATAAGACCCTTGTATTGTGTTGACTACCTAACTTACACATGAAGATGTTGGAGGTGCTTGCCTCAGAGTGTCAGGCTTTTTGGTTTCTTTCTCCACGTGGTTTAGCATGAAATGTAAATACTCTGTTGCCCTTGTAAACCATATGGAGCCTCTGCTGTTGCAGAGAAACCTCTGTGCTGTTAAAGTTCCACAGTCTTTATCCTCCATGATGATTATTTTCAGATTAGCTAAGATATCAAGGGTATAGCAAGTCACTCAGTATTCTACCAAAGTTTCTGGCAGAAAGAAGTCCAGCAGAGTGGAACTTGTCCAGCTGAGTTTGGAGAGGGCACTCACTGCTAGGTTCACTGTTCCCTCATGCCGTGTTCCCTCAATCTCCCACTCTTACGTTAGCACTTTGTGCAGGTAGCTATGGCAATAGCAGTGTAGATTTAAATTTTCATTTTAAAACATGTATCCAGGCTGCTTCTGCAGGGCAAGTAACAATGTGGAGTTGAATTATTTAAAATTTGTTTATACTTTATGCCATAGATTTTTGTTCTTCCTCTTTTTAATTTGATATCTCTCCAGAAATTATGTTGATCCATACTATATTACTGCCTTTGGTTGAATTACTGGTTGTTTACGCAATCTGGAACCTTCTTTAAAGATGCTCTTGAATGTTGCTGGTAGTAAAATTTTTGTAGGGGTCATTTAGGCAAATGTCCAGAAAAGCCACAGTCCTGTCTATTTCAAGGCAGACGTTAGGTTCCCCACCTAATTTCTTGTTCACATTTTCAGAAATGGGAGAAAGCAGTTGGTTTAATAGAATATCCCTGTTCATCCAGCATTAGTTAAATCAGCAGAACTTTGTATCACCTCATAGTGTGAACTTGAAACTACCTCAGTTTTGTGTAGTTAATGCTGCTGAGTTATGCCTGTATGCAGAATGTCAGCATAGGTTTAGGCTGGAAAGGTCATGGAAGAAGGAAAAGTCAAATAAAAAGCTTGTATTTTTAATGTAGACACCTATCCTTTTGATGTTGGAAATGAGCAAAAACATAACAAGAAGGATGTGGAATACACTGGGAGGAGTTGCACAGATGAAGCCAGTTGTAGAAATCCAGCAAAAGCAAGTTTCCTTCCTTAGAGCACCTTTTAACATCTGCAACACTGAAGGCTGGATGTTGAGCTAAATCTCTGGAGTCTTTCTGTGGGGGTCCATAGCATGTAGTAGGTTCATATTATGGTAAGAGGCAGTATGGATTTGCACCCTTGTGTTTGGATTGAAGAGGTTGAGCAGGGAAAAAATTTCTTGCTTGCCGTCTCAATAAATTTCCACACAAGGTGAGTAACAAGAAGTAAACATTGAAGTTCTTTATCAGTGTGAGGGCTTGTGCAATTGACAAGTCACAGGAGAAATGGCAGAGAGCAAGATTCTCCAGTTTCTCGTCTGGCTGCTGCTTCCTGTTCTGTTTCTAAATCCCTGCATTGTGAGGAGACAAGTTTTAGGGGTGCTGTGAGTGGAGCTCTGACAGTAGTTTGATTTTTCATTATGACTAATTTTAACCTCTGTGGTTAGTTAATAAGTGGTTGGTTTGTACTTGTCTGCTTCTTCCCCATCCTCCATGAAGTCAATCCCTCCTCAAAATTTTACCTCTGCTTAGTTCACATTAGTGCTGGTAATCTCTGATGGAAGCAGCTCTGTGTTGCATAAAACAGTATTGAGTAAGCCAGTTTTGCTCCTAATTCAGTTGGGACACACTGTGGCTTTGTTACCTGGTGTTGTCCATTTGAAACAAGCAAGCACAAAAGACTTCAGAACAAAATGTGTAGCTGTCAGAGCCCACTGGTTTCCCTCTGTTTGTGCATGCTGCAGAAACTCTGCAGATACCTCTCTCTTCGAAAGGAGTAAATCTTCCTGGTAGTAGGTTAGGCACTACCTAACCCTTACAAAGCACTGTGTAGCTCTAGCCAGGGCTTCAGCATACCTAAGCTCCAAGAAAGAGGCTTCAGTGATGTGGCAATATTTGCTGTGCTGCGTAGAGCACAACGAGAGCTGCTTTAACTGAGGCAGGCTGTTGCCAGCCTGAGCGATGGAGACTCGGGCAGGGCTCATGGGACCTGTAGGTTCTGTCTTCGTAATGACCGGGAGGGGCTCCAGCTTGTGGTCAGGGATGTGTCAGAGCTGCTGCAAGGTGAGTCAGCCGTGTGCTCAGTGGCTTCCTGTGTCTGTCAGGCCAGGAACTGGACTTCCTCTGCCTGGAGTGGGGTAGCCTGGAGATAGCGACCAGTCTGAATTTGTGCAGCAGTGCCATAGGATTGCACATGGTATCTCATTTCTAAATGGATTTCTAGGGAGTTAAAGCCTTAAAAGTCCCACTGCCTGTTTTTCACCTTTTCTCCCAGTCCATCCTGTAATTTTTATAATTTAGTCATTTTTGTGTTATTATTGGCCATTTGGCAACTCTGGGTGGGTTTAATTTATGCAGCTTCAGTCTGAACTCTTTGTAGAGTCAGAAGTTGGCTGTTCTGGGGTGATTCATCATCTCTTCAAATGGCATCTGACACAGTTACGTGAATGGTGGTGTAAAATACAGCCTCTTCTTTGGTGACTTGAGAGAAGACTGTGGACTAAGATTTATCCCTTGTAATTTTGTTTCTAAGTGGTTTTGTTCTTTAGCTTTTTGGGTTTTTTTAACTTTAGGAAAGACATCCGTTTTATCAAAAGGCTGCAATGTGAGCTTGATCTTTTTAGATCTTTGAAAAGATGTGGAAGAGAACAAGATGATAATGTGTCTGTAAGAAGCCTTGATCATAGTCTGCATTTTATTGTAACAAATCCAACCACAAGTCATATCTATGAGGAAATGAGACTGTGTTAGTGTAGTGGTTCAGAGCTATCCACATTTTGTTCTTCGACCCATTTTAGTCATTTAAAAATGTTTAAGATCTGTGGTGTGACACTTCCGTAAAACCAAAGATAAAATCTTGAGACAAACGCTTCTGGACTGAGCCACTGATCGTTAGAGCTCTACTAAGAGCTGTGAGTGGTGTTTCTGAAAGCAAAACCTTGAAACTACCACGTAGAGGTTTTTCCTGAGTTTGATAGTGATAAACAGCCTGGAACCTGCTTCCAGTGTCCTGGGTTCAGCCCAGCTTGTTGTGGACTGTTTTGTGTTTGTTCAGTCTTAGGACAAATGACTGAGCTTACGTTTGTTCCTGTTTCTCTTGTGGTTGTAGCTTTTAAAAAGTCAGTGATAATGAGATCCGTATGCTTGGAATGATATTGTTCTGCTTTCTGCCCATGTAAAATATTGTCTTGGGTTTCTAAAACTGGAAGTGGTTGTTTGGAGGTTCTGGTGGTGTTCTGAAAGGAATATGGTGATATCACACAGAGATATACAGAAAACCTGACCTTTTACTCAGCCGGTTTCAAAACTATTTGCTTGGTTTTAATCATGGTTTTAAATTGACCAAGCGAAGCCTCAAAATTTGAATAAACTGTTTTAAACTTCTTTGTGATTGTGCTGCTTAATTAGTTTTTTATTTTGTTGGCTTGCACGACTGTTAAAAACAATAGGTTCGCATTCAGTAAGTACAACTTGGTATTGAAGTTTTTCATTGTAGCTAATTAGAGGATGTATCACACACTTGTTCATATACTTAATTGGAGTCTTTAATTTTGACATTTGCTTGTGTGTCATCCATTTTTCTAATATGGTTTTATACATGATGATTAATTTCCCAGGTGAGATTTGTATTCAGCTGCTTTTGTTTGAAAATTAGAATAAAATGTAGAGTTAAAGATAGCTTTATTGCAAAGCTATGTTCTGATATAACTACTTTTCTCTCCTCTCTAAAGAGTTTGATTAAGAATTTTCAGTTTAATAAATGAATTTCTTTAACTCAGTGTTTCTGATAAGCTGATAAATTTCCTGTCATGTGTACATTTTTTTAAAATTCATAGATTAAAATAGGAAAAATAAGCTTTCCTGTTTGGTTTTATTTAGTTCATTGAACTAAATAATGGAGAGAATTGAAAGGGAGAAAGGTAAGGTTTGTGGGGTTTTTCCTGTAGGTTTTTTTTTTTGTTGTTGTTGTTGTTGGTTTGGTTGTGGGTTTTTTTAAATTTTTGTCCTCTTTGCAAGAGAGCACCTCTATTTTAAAGACAATTCCAGTGCTTCATCAAACTCTTATTTCAGGTCCTAAGATACTAACTTTTCTGGTTCAGTTCTTTACTAAATGCTACCAATCCCATGGTGCAAGGATATATTCCACTCAAATAACATTAATAGGTTGTTGTGTGTTATTGGCTTAACTTAAGCAGCCTTACTTTTAATTACGATTTCCTGCTAGCTTCTCTGGAATAAAGTTTTTGGTAAGTGAGATCGTAGTATCAAAACTGTGGAGTGTTCTGGAATACAGACTGTGTGGAATGATTTTGAGTACCAGTAGTTTGAACAATTTCTAGTGCAGATCAGTGGAGTTTAGAAACATCACATAGTTTTGCAGGGTCATAATTTATTTCATAATCTTATTTTGAAAGTGAGTTTATGCTTCCAACTTATTTTTGCCAGAAGTATTTTTAATTCAGGTCGTGTTTTATAAACCTCTTAATGGACTGTACATGCACTTTCTGAGCCTGTTCCTCGTTTCAGAGGGCATAGCATTTTTCAGGATGTCTTCTCCTTTTTGCAGACAGTGTTTGGAATACTGTTCCACTTCTTGTATGCCAAAAAACCCCTCCCAGTGGTTATACATACGCTTGTGCTTGAGATCTTTGCTACAAGATATTTTTTAAGAATTTTTGAAGGTCCTTAAGAAAAGCTTTGCTGTAATATCTAAGAAGAGATTGTGTGTGTGTGTGTGTATATCTTACGATTTAAGAAGATACCTTCTCTTGTCCACTGAGACAAGCGTAGAAAATGGATTAATGGAAGATTGATGACATTTTTTCCGTGTTCAAGTAAGTAATTTGCTTTATATCCTCTTTAGGCACTAATGGAGAAAAGTAAAAGCGTATTGTAATTGCTCATGTCAAGATAAAGATGATCCATTTCTGTGTTGTTTAGGAGCCACATGGCTACAAGGAAGGTACTCAAATCTGCTAGTGGTAAAAAAAGAGGGAACTCGGATCTTCCTCCCCTCCTTTCAGCACAGCTGACCCCACCCTTCCTAGAAGCTGAGTTTTCATCCTGCCTGCACTGGAATTACTGTCTGACCTGAGGACAGTGTGCTGTGATGTACCCATTTAGCAGAAAGGGCAGCAGGTTGTAAGGTGCAGGGGAAAAAATCCTGAGGGCCTGGATTCCCTCCTCCTCTTTCCACTAGTTTCAGGTCAGGTGTCATGTTGTTTAGGCACTGTTGACGTTATGGCATGTGTACCATAGGCCTTTACTTGAAAGACCTGAATATGTTCTGACTTCCCAGGGGTCCCAGTTCACTTCTGTCTGGAACCTGCCCACCTCAGATGTGATGATGCTGCTGGCTGAGGCGTTTGAGTTCACTGTAGTACTGATAAGGGTGTCTAGAACCTTCCTAAAGACAACACCACTGTTCTTCATTGTCTTTAGGAAAGCTTGTTGATCATGAAGAGCCAGAATTATACTGAGCACCAAGTTGAGATGAGAAAAGCATATATTTGGGAGACAGTTATGGGAAAAGTTATCTAAAACTTTTGTTTCACTTTTTTTTCATGCACATATATAGCTTTTCAGTGGTAATGGGCTTCATGAGGATCATTAACACTTGCCAGCATGCAACTGTTAAAACCTATAT
Source organism: Callaeas wilsoni (assembly GCA_013398955.1). Classification (NCBI taxonomy): domain Eukaryota; kingdom Metazoa; phylum Chordata; class Aves; order Passeriformes; family Callaeidae; genus Callaeas; species Callaeas wilsoni. The sequence goes on from VWPU01006023.1 coordinate 13,116, forward strand.
GCTGCTTTTGAGATGATATATTTGCTTGGAGTTCTGTTACTTAATTGCTGTTTCCTCTACTAGCAGCTCCTTGGTGAGGTTACTTTTGTCAGTAATTTCAGCTGCTGCTGTGACTAAGTAGAACTTAGTGGGGCACAGTAGAAGAGAAGAATTTGTGTTGGTTTTTTTGTTTTGGGGCGGATTTTTTGGATGGGGTTTTTTTGGTTGGTTGGTTTTGTTTTTTGTTTTTTTTTTTTTTTTATGTGTAGTTTGATTTTGGTTTTTTTTAAGGGTCTGGCAGGGGCAGGGCACGAATTCCTTTGAGGGAATCTTCTGATAACTACAAAAGGTTGAGATTTGTCTTTCTGAGAACTGAGATCTGTGGGAGATGGGTTCCTTTAAACAGAGCCTAAATAATAAAATTAGTTTCCTTGCCTGGCCATTAGAAAAATTGAATCCCAGCCAAAAGGATGTATGATACAATAGGACATTAAAATTAAAATAAGACATTTTGTTGGCAGAACTTGTTTTCACTTTTGCTTGGCAAAAGATGCATCTTTTAAATGTTAATCCACATCAGAGGGAGAGGGAGACTTTGTTCTATACCTGGTATGCACTTCAAAGTGCTAGTTTTCACAATTCTGACAGCAAGACAGGAAGCATGCTGTTAATTCATGTTGGCATCAGAGTAGCTGTCTGATAGGCAAAAGCCCCACTTTGTAGATGTTGATGTCTTGATAAAAGGACCTAGTGTTAGTATGTTTTATTTGATGTTTCAGAAAAGCATTTTTAAGAGTCTGGAGTTGCCCTTACATTGTGACAATGACTTTGAACCTGTTGCATGTTGGTGAATTGTGTGCCTTGGTGCTACTGCTTTCCTGCTTGGATGTGAAAGAGCTGCCAAGCCCAGCCTTGGTGTTCTTGATGTACTTAGGCTTCTCTGTTGTGCTCCATGAGTTTTCTCTGCTGTTGGATCAGATGGTTTACCTTTTTAGAAGTAGTTTGTCTAGCACAATCAGCTGTGCACAAATGCAGCATGGGTGTTACTCTAGATTTTTTGATGAGAGTTAGATGCAGGCCACTAAATGTGGATTACTGAAATTTGGAAAATGGAAAAAAGGGAATGATGTCTGGTTCCTTTTATTAATGGATCTTAGTTTCTGTGATGGTAAAGTTTAGATATTCTGCTCCCTTCCCCACACAACAGTTGTAGGTGGTCGCTGCACACATGCATAAAACCTTCTCCACCTTCTGCATTATGACTTACTTCTCTAAAACTGTGGGATTAGCAGCATCAGGAGATGGAAGAGAGTATTTGCCTATGCTTTTCTGAGGAAATGGAACAATGTTTGTAAGGTTAAATGAAACAACATGCTACACTTACTTTCATTAGAAGAGAAGGAATATGAATGTACTCGCAGATGGCCTCATAAGCTAGAGGTAGCTTTTAGATGGCTGTGATGATGGTGTCATGCTGGGACTGTGTTGTGTAGTGTGGTATGTGTCCAGTGGCTATGGCAAGATTTCCATGTGCTGGTTTGCCCTGGAGTAAGCTTCAGATGTCTCTGACGATCTCTTAAGTGACAGGGCAACAAGCCTGTTAGTCCTTGCAGGCTCTATCCATTCTAGTAACTTTAAGTAGGATTGTCTTGAGTGCTTGATATGAATCAGCATAGTAAAATATGAAGTACTTTTCCTTTCTCTCCCTTCTGCTCCCCAAATACACATAGAAACATAGAATCATTTAGACTGGAAAAGACCTGTGAGATCATGAAGTGCAGCCATTAACCCAGCACTGCCAAATACAGTAATAAACCATGTTCCTAAGGATTGCATCTACACATCTTTGAAATACCTCCAGAGATGCTGCTTCCTGGGCAGCTTGTTCCAGTGCCTGACTGCTCTTTCAGTGAATAAATCTTTCCTGATGGCCAATCCAGACCTGCCCTGGCACAGCTTGAGGCCATTTTCTCTTGTCCTGTTACTTGGTACGTTGTAGAAGAGACTGACCCCCACCTTGCTGTACCCACCTTTCAGGTAATTGTAGAGAGACTCCTTTTCTCCAGGCTAATCATCCCCAGCTCCCTCAGCTGCTCCTCATTGCACTTGTCCTCCAGACCCTTCATCAGCTCTGTTGCCCTTCTCTGGACATCCTCCACCACCTCAAGGTCTTTCTTACAGTGAGGGGCCAAAAAATTGAACACAGGATTCTAGGGCTAGTCTGATTCAGTGACTCTGCAGCTAGAAGAGAACTTTCTTGCTCGTGGTGCTGCTTAACTGTGGTGCAGATGAACTGAAGCTGAATAAATTCCAGTACTTGGTGATCAGTACCATCTCTCTCCCTTGTGCCCTTTCCACTTAGCATTTTTTCTCTTCTTCTTGTTGTATTTAGACCAGGGAAAAAATGTAATTTCTGCAGTATCCTGTGACAATTTATGGATATGGATGGTGTTGACAGAGTCTTTAGATGTGGGGCTGTAAGAGATTGCTGATCACACCTGTGTTTGCTGTGCCTCAGAGCATTGCTCCAGTGGATGTATCTTCATGTCACAGAATGAAGGTGGCCTCTTACACCAGGACAATCTGTATGTTACAGCAGTGGTCCCCAAAGTGGTGCATGTGCCCCAGGGGTTGAGCAAGATGATCTGCTGTGGTGCAGAAGAAAAGTATTATAACTTAGATTTATTTTTTCTTTAAAAATCCACCAGCAAAAAAAAAGCACCTCACATTGAAATAAATCTTTAGTATTGTATTTTATTGATAGTGATACCGTCACTTATTCTATTTGTCAGAGGGTCCTGTGTCATGTAGAGCATACAAAAGTGTCTTGAAAAAGAGAGGATGTTTCACCCTCTTTGAGGATGTGGAAGGGCATCCTCACTAGTTCATTCACTTCCATGTGTTTCAGCTCACTTGTGCCTAGTTAAGTGGATTTATGTATTATATTGTCTAGTATTAATTAAACTAACGCTTCTGAAATAGACATGCAGCTTAAAGATTCCCTCAAAAACCTGTGGATTTCAGTTAATACTAGAAATAGGAGCACAAGTGAACAGTAAGAATGTCAGAACTTACACTATTAGCATGAGCTCTTCAATCAGGTAAAAGCAGTGACAGTCTAATTGGATCTAATCAATGGAGTCTAACAACACTCAATTCAGTACTTAAATTTTTAGAAGCCTCTCTTGAGCTTTCTTATGTAAAAGCAAAATATGAAAAAAAGATACCGTTGGGGAAATACTTGTTCTTGTTGTGGAAAAATGGCTGAAGTAATACGAGAAAAACTGTATGGCAGCAAACTAAAATGCTTTCCTTTGAAAGAGACATAGAAGACACTGCCAAAGACTTGAAAAAACAGGTATTAGAAGAAACTAGGCAGTCTGGGAGGCTTAGTATATAGCAGCATGGAAGTATAAACGTTTCTAACATGTCTCAGCTTAAGCAGCTTGCCACATTCTGGTTCAATAATGAAATACATTAAGAACTGCCTAGGAGCACAGTGTGGCCCTGAAATGCACAAAGTGCTGTAGGATGGCAACATTGGGGTTAACTTTATAAACACAAGACTTTTAAATGGAATCTAGTTTGTAATGAGATGGGAAGTGACCAAGAAAATCTGTACACACCAAAACTCAGTGGTTGTCTCATGGCAAAATGGTTAAAATAGTTGTTAAACTTAAAGGTGAATTATGCCTTTTTGCTTTTACAAAAAGTCAAGTGTTCTGAATTTGCTGAGCTTTTCTGTGCTGACAGATGTCTGTCAGTAGCATGTTATCTAGCAGGTATTTTTAAAAAAATAAACACATAAATATATAATAGATTGTGAAGCAATGTCTGTATATAAGTGTATGCATATGTTGGGTGTGCATGCTCACAATGTTTTTTACTTAATATGATCAAAGAATTTTGGAGACCACTGTATTACAAGTTAAAGCAAAGGCTAAAAGACATGCCAGGAAAAGGTTAAGAGCAGCCAGTTGAGCAGGTCTGGATATGCTCCAAAGAATGTCCGTGGACTAAAGTCGCTGATTTCCGCTATGCAGAAGATAGGCAGTGTGATGCAGAGCCTACGCAGCATCAATTGAGGGCAGCGGACTGAGGTTGCGTCTCAGGGGAGTGCTTGCTGCCTTCTGGCTTCACAGCCACTTGATCAAAAAGCTGTCCTAATTTTAGCAATAAACTTGAGCTGTAATTACAAGTGTAACCAGATAGAGTTCTTTCTTTTAAAATAATTGGAGTAACATGGTTAGCATTGGTTTATTGCATCTAGTAGTAAAGAGGGGAGTAGGAGGTCTTGAGTTCTGCATTGATGCAACTGAGCAGTCTTCCCAGGCTGCTTGAATTTTAAGCTTTATTCCCAGCTTACAGTTAGAAAGGTCTTCAGATAATTTTACTTGGGGTTATTGGAATTTTCTGCCTTTCTTCGAGACTTAAACATGGAAAATACCTCAAGATTGTAACAGATTGCCAGAAATTTACAATAATCTGGTATAATAGGAAGCAGCAGTGAAAGAAGTACGTGCAGCTTTCTTGAACAACAAAACTTGTCTCTTTTTCCCCACCTTTCATGGGCTGCAGTATGAATGAATGTGTTCAAAACCAAGGGCTTCTAGGCCTTTCTTTCCCCTCTTCTATTTGCATTGCAAATAAGCCCTGCTGAAAAGATCATAGCTTAGTTATTGAGGAGGTAAGTGTCAGGACTAGGTTGCGAATTATTTAAACTGCTGTGAATTGTGGCAGAAATAATTGCATAGTGCTGCGTCTTGCCTATGTCTATCTAATCCCAGCTGCTGCTTATTGAGGTTTGGGCTATTTTGCTTTCCAAGACACTGTAATGGAATATCTTAGTTGAGGACTGTGCACTTAAGTTCAAACCTTAGCTGGCAGGGCAGACTGGTTGTAATACCATCTCTAGAATGGTTTGGTTGTGCTTTTGAATTTTATCTCTGGAAAGTGTTGAGTGTTCTGATGAATGTTGATTAGTCAGCATGCACGTGTATATGTTTGAAGTCTTAAAAATAGTCTTGTTTCAATGCTAATTGATTTCCTAGAGCCACATTTCTGAACTAGACTGAAGGCCATGTGCTAGAAATGCATCCTCTGCTTGGGGACAGTGACCTGGAATGACCTGGCATTCTCCAGGATTAGAATGTGCACACAACCAGTTTCCTTGCACAGCTGCTGCCATCCAGTATCTTCATGCATGGCTTACCTCAAGACAAATGACTTTCCTTCCTGTACGTAGAGTGGAGCTATTGCATGCACTTAGCTTAGCATCACACTGTCTTCTGGCCAGGCCGGCCTGTCTGTGTGGCACAGGAGCACAGACAGTGGAACCTTGCTCTGCAGACTGGGGCTGGTGCTGTTGGCAGGGCTGTAAGTTCCACCCTAAGATGTCTTTTGCTTCAGATTGCCATGGGTGTGTTCAACACGTAGCACTGGGATGCAACGTGAGGTTGGGTTCGTGCTTTTTATGATGTTGATTTTCTTTGATCTCTTCTTTAGCTTGCCAGGTAGTTCTGATGCTCCTGGGCTGTGGCGTTTTAGCAGCTGCAGGCTACCACTGTTGGCGAAAGTGATGGGCTGCTCCTGAGCCTGGATTTTTGCACCTATGAACCCCCCCATTCCCTGGTTGCCTAAATTCATCCAAATATAGGAGGCTTGAAGTCTGTGTAAAAAGGAAAGTGAAAAGAACCTGTGAGAGGATTGGTACATGGTTTGTACTTGGAAGGAGGAGCGCTGCTATTTGGCGAGCTAGTTTTTGAACCATAGAAAAATAAAGCCACCTGAATCTCCTCCCTAGTCCATGTGCAGTCTCCATCTGTGCACCAAGGGTTTCAAGACCAGGCTGGGTAACACCCTGAGCTGGCTCTTCTTTGTGTAGGAAGTCAGACCATGGACCTTCAAGGATTCCTTCCAGCATGAATTTTCATCCCATTTGTGTTGCTGAGAATCTGATACCATATGTCTATGTGCACATGGATGTTCCAGTTCTGGTAATAATATCACCTCAGAGCATTGGAGCTATATGATATCAGTGTCTTCCTTGGCAAGGACTGACTGAGATGAAAGTGGAAATAAGCCTTCATAAAATTTCCCCTTTCAGATTTCCATAAATGAGAGCAGAGCATTTTAACTCAAGGAAGAGATTAGTTCAGTGGTATGTCTTACAAACCTTATGGATCTGGGTTTTTTCTTGCATAAATGAAACTTAGATTTGGGGCAGAGAAGAAGGGGCAAAGATTATAGAAAGGTGAAGAGCCAGAGATGAATCACTGGGAGAACCAAAGGAGGTGAATGGAAGCCTTGTCTTTATGCAGGAGAGGAAAGCAGCATTTCTATACACAGAAAGTTACTTCCTCTGAAGTGGGAAGAATTTGTTCTTTTAAAGAAGGATAATCTGGAAACATGTCTGGAAATCTTGAGCCTGGGCCATACTCCATTAGAAAACTGTCTCCACTATGATAAACTACTAGAGTATCTAGGTATGTATCTATTTAAATTCGGGCACCTGATTCATATGGGGAAATCTTAGTATAGATAAGCTTTAAGATGATATTCTCTTACCACAGCTGATTGTGAAAAATACCCAAGTCCCTTTACCTTAACCTGCTAACAAGAAAGCATGTAGCCTTATGATTTACTTGGAAGCTAATTCTGTCTTGGCAATAGCTTCACTTTTCTTGCTAAACCCAGCATGGAAGTAGCATGCACTTTTGTGGCTTTCTGACACATTGTGGAAACTGAATTGAATTTAAATTGCATGTTGTGCTGCAAAGTTTTTTCTGTACTGATAACTGGAATTAGTTAGTGGAATTTGTGCTCTTCAGTCTTGGGCTTGTCAAGTCTTACCCAACTGCACCCTAAGCAAATCTTATTGTTGCGGCTTTGTATTGTGAGGACTAAATTGGTGGCTGCAAGAGTAGGGAACTTGTGTTGTTTTCCTTCTGTTCTTCCCCTTGTATACTGGATTTGCAGTCTACTTGCTCTAATTTTTCTTTTCATTGCATTTCTGTGGTAGGGAAGAATAGCCCTGTTCGGATTCTGTAGATTTTGAATGACATCAAGTCAGTGCATACGGTATTAGAGAGAGAACTATGACTAATGTCACATCATGTGGGTCATTTTTCCTGCTAGCCCTTTACAAATAGTGCAGTGTAGGCACAGTATCTGTTTTAATGCACTATGTATTGCCGGATACTTACTGTGGCAAGGATCCTTTTGGAGATGTTTGTTCCCCTGTCTCTGATCAGCCCCAGCTCTGTTTTTCTCTGTTGCATGGATGGACATGTTTGTTGTCAGTACCAGATGCTGGCAGAGGCTGCTTGCTTTCTTCCCTCATGTCAGAGCTTAGAGATAGTAACTCCTTGCAGTGGGCTGTAGCATGTATGTAAATGGCTTTTTATCAGCCTGTTCTCTCTGTGTGACATCTCCCACGATAAACGCCCCCATACCGACTGTGTTAGCATGGTTCTTGCTGTTTGATTAAATGCTGCTTGTATACAAATGTCAGTGGATTGTACTGGATTTTTTTTTTTCAGGGCCCTCAGCCCTACTTTGCACTTGACAGGATGGTGGCTCTGAAATGCAAACTTCTTTGAATTTATTTTCACTTGAGGGGAATGACTAGAAATTCAAGAGTAGATCAAATTGAGACAGATATAAGAATTATTTGTAGGTTATTTGTTCTGGCTGTAGCGCTGGATACTTTTGGTTTGTTTTTTTGCTGTAGAGAGAGTTAATGTGCATTTTTTTCCCTTCATTTGTTAAAAAGTAGCAGGGTTGGAAAATGGAAACATCAAAATAATAGGAAGACAGCCCATGATATAAAGACAGAGGCTGCATGGATGGACTAGAGACAAAATCTGTTATATCTGGATGCTGTACAAGGTGTTCGTCAGAAGGAAAGAGAAAACAGATTGGGCATTAGTTAAAAGCAGCAAAATGATTGTCATCCTTGTCCCACACACTCTGTCAGTTTGAAGTAAATTCAGTCCTCCTGCTCTTCTCTGGTCTGTATTTTCAGAGGTGAAAGGTACAAATGTGTGTTCCTCCAAGATACAGATCTTTGAGGGAACACACCATGTACTCCTGACTTGGGAGAGGGCAGAAGAAGTGGGGAGCCACCTCCCGAGCTTGAACCAGGGAGGCATTTTCTCAACCCACTGAACTAACTGCTCATGTCTGGCTCAAATGTAAGACATGAGATAGGGAAACTCCTAGCAGAGTAACCAAGGGGACAAAACAAATGATGAACATTAGAAGTAAACAAAGCTAAGACTGCCTGGGAGCCTCAGGCTCCTCCAGCATGAGTGCCCAGACTGTATCGTGCATCATGGAGAAGCTTGGCCCACTGCTGCCTCACAGCAGTTTGTTGCCAAGACTCCTGGAATGAACAGAGCAGAGGTGCTGTGCCTCCCAGACCATGGAAGTCCAGGAAAGCATGGCTGGTGCCTGTGGTGGGTCCTCACAAATCCTTTGCCACATGCTGCAGCAGTTGAAATAACTTCATTGGCGAGCTGTCTGGACAGTTGAATTCTTTTCTGCTTTTGTCACCTCTGTGGATCTGTGTCAGAAACAGTGGAATTTTGTATTATATCTTACGTATTTGTCATTGTTATTAGGGAATGTTGTTATACATAAAATTTATTGGAAAGCACGTGCTGAACCTTTTGCAACCTGTGTTGGGCTACTGGGTGTCAGTGCAATTGTGATTGGTGAAGATCCAAGTTTTCAAGCAGTGGTGTCTTGTAGAGGTCCAGTGTGGCATAAGAACCTGTACCAATCAGACTGTAATACTGGTATGTGGATGTGTAGCCTATCCAAATAGATTTAAGGATATAAAGGATGTCATAGTGTGATGCCAGACAAGGGTCTGATAGTAGAAGTTTTTAATGTAAGGACCAGTAGCTGTGGATCTTCAATTAACATACTCTGTGTTTGTTGGTGGTGTTGGATAATGATACAAGAAAGAAGTTCAGTAGTATAAAACCCAGGGTTTTTTTTCTTCTTTTGGAAAGGGAATGATCTTGTGGTTAAGAGTCTCTTGTGCCTTGCCAAGCACAAGCTTGCTTGCAGTGTGTCCATGAGCAATCTGCATGTCCTCAGATTTTCCAAGAGAGGCCTCATATTTTCCGACTTTGTTTCTATATCATTTTCCAGTTAGGGATTTTTGTTGTTTGTTTTTATTTCTCAGCACTGCTACTTATTGAAAGCTTCACTTGAAGCAGCAGATGCCTAGAAATTATCAAATTCAGTGCCTGGCTGGCACTGAATTGAAGCACCCAAGATCTATAGCTGTCTTTGGAAATACAGGCCTTAATTTCTCTGTTTGCTGATTCCTACAAGAGGGATTGTGTGCCCTATCTTCATAAAGTGTTTGAAAGGCACCGTAGGAGTGTGCAGTGGCAGTATGTCTTAGAGCAGCATGACAAAGATGCCTTGCATGTGTAGGAATTGTATTTTCAAGGGGGGAATGTCCTGAAAGTCATCAAATCAAGAGGGAAACCCACATGTGGAAAAGCCTTCATGTCAGCTGGTAAATTAAGAATAGTATGGCCATACTGCTGCTGGTGGGCTTCAGTTAAAGAAGATGTTGCCATTTTGCAGGTTTGTCGCTGGAACGCTCAACCAACTCAATTGCCTCACGTGCTCGACTGTGTGAAAGGGAGGAGGAAGTCATGGCTTGTTTTGAGAGAGCGTGTGTTATTGCCCAGGTGTACTTGCAGGAGCTTGAGAAGGTAAGAAGAAATGTGCTTACGGTGGCCTGGGTGGAATTTCCAGGGTTTTGACAGCAAAAATAAAAAAATGGAGAAATGTTATGGAGAAATATCGTAGCAAGGAATATGAGAACAAGTTGGAAACAGTGAGGTGTCTCAGTAAAATCATTTGCAAAACAGCAGTTTAGATGGTGTGTCTACCTGTTTCCTCTGAGAATTAGATCTGGAAATCAGTTTTGCCTGTGGTAAAGCACCAAATACTTCAGATATGCACAAGTCATGTCTCAAGTTTAGCCTTTACTAAAGAGGAACTATGAACTTTGCATGCCAAGTGCTGACATGAAGGAATTCAAGACATTTTACATGCCTGCTGTGTAAATGATACACAGCAGTGGATATCGAGATCCCTAATGAGCTGAAAGAAACCTTTTTGGGTCAGCCATAGCAGTTTAATTACCAGTGCTTCACCTTTTCCAAGTGAATGTTGAGGAATATAAATCATTAGAACCTAGATCCTCCATCCCTGGAAGTGTTCAAGGCCAGGCTGGATGGGGCTCAGAGCTGCCTGGTATAGTGGAAGGTGTCCCTGCCCATGGCAGGCGGGTTGAAGCTAGATCTTTTAAGGTCCCTTCCAACCCAAACCATTCTGTGATTCTGTGATTAGTAGCAAGTAACTGCTTATCCAGTGGTTGGGAAGATGAATACTGGGAGCCCTCCACTGAGCCATGCAGATAATACGTGCCACTGATTTGCTGGGCACATGCAAACTTTGCCTAGCTGAGTTTACAGGACATACCACGTGCTTCCATGCCCTTCCTATGCCACCTGTTACGCTTGGCATCAGCAGTACTGATGGCAATGCGTGTTATCTGGCCTGGAACTGAAAGGCCTTTTACCTTCTGACCAGATACTTCTGCTCTTCTCAGTAGCAAAGGTGTGTTTCTATTTCAGGTTTTGTTTTTAATTGCATTAAAACAAGAAAAAATAAGCTTAGTGCATTTATAAAGATTCATTAAGAAAGCCAACTAGCAAGTGGCCTGCTCTATTTCTCTGCAGAAAAAAATTGAATAGTTTTTGAATTTAAACTGTTACTGTCCTTCCATTGTGGAAGGATGAGTTCCTGCCAGTGCTGGACACCGTAAATTTTTTTTACTGACAGCTTAGGTCTGCGAAGAAGGTAAAGGGTCTGACCTGTAATTCATTCACTTGGAATCATGGAATCAGTAAGGTTGGAAAACACTGCTGAGTTTACTGAGGCCAGTTATTAATGTAGCACTACCATATTTGCCACTAAACCATGTTTCCAGGTGCCAACACCACTCGCTTTTTGAAGACTTCTAGGGATGGTGATTCCACCACTTCCCTGGACAGCTTGTTCCAATGCCTGACCACTCCCTCAGAGAAGAAAACTTTCCTTATAGCCAATCTAAAGCTCTGCTGTCACAGCTTGAGGCTATTTCCTCTTGTCCTGTCACTTGTGACTTGGGAGGAGACCGACCCCCACCTCTCTGCAACCTCCTTTCACATAGTTGTGTTCTGGACACAGAGACAAAAATGCAGGATTGCTGACGGACGTAGTAGAAGTTCATAGTCCTTCTCCAGTCCTAGGTGAAAAATGCTCCTTTGGAGAGGCAACTTTCAGCAACGGAAGCAGCTTGTTACCAGTAAGGAAGCAAAACTAAGAAAGATTTGAAAGGACAAATAAAGGAAAGGTTAAGATTCTTGCATCAGAACTCCTGATGGCATGCTTACTTTAAACAAAGATTTATGTTACATTAAACTAGAGAACTACTCAAGCATTGTATTGATATTTCTGCGCTACATGCTGGATCTTTGTAGTTTAAGTGGTATTTCCCAAGCTGTTGGTGTTAATATGTAGCTTTCTACTTACTTTATTAAAGGTTGGAAAGTAATAATGGATGGTGTTTCAAAACTCAAATTGCATGCAGAATATCTTATGGAAGTCATTGTATAATTCATTTTAAAATTGATTTTATAACATTTTTGAATAGCTAATAAATGTAACATTTTATCATTGAGGATGTCACTGGCTAATGAGGACCTGGCTAGTTCCGACAGTTGTCTGTATTCCCAGATATTTCGTTTTTCCTCCTCACAGACTTTAAACAACACACATTCAAGAAGTATCAAGGGCAGCAATGCGACTTACTCTGAGTTTGAACTTTCCTACTTTCTGGAAGCAGCTCTACAGAGTGCCTATGTGACTCAGTTAAAGAAAGGGTAGGTGGATGCAGATATTAATAAAATTAGATAATATTGCATGTTTTGTCTCAGATGAAGACTTAATTTTTTTCTTGTGTTCTGTTCAGACTTTTGGCTGCTGGCTCACCTCAAGTCTACTCAGTGTCCTTCCCTTTCTCCTGTTTGTGTCTCTCTGTCTTTCTTAAGAGTCTTAAACATAATTTTTTCAGACCTACAAGTAGGGTGGGTTAGAACAATATTCTTGTCTTGACTCAGCTTTGCTCCCTGTGGAGACAAGGGGAGGTTGACCGTAAAGAAAGAGTGGAATTTACACTGCTGTGTGCCCTTAAAATTTTCAGCCACAGCGCCTGGTTTAGAGTTCAGTAAAGTCTTACAGGTAGTTTCTTTCATTTATTTGTTTGTTTGTCTAAGGTCTTAAATATCCCAATCAGTGCCCCAAATCTGTGTGTTTTTGCTATGGAGAACGTATGTGGGAACAGTGCTGCTCTAGGGTATTTATTATGCCTCTGAAATACAGCTCCCAATGAACTTCAGAAGGGCAGGAGGAGTTAATATCTACAAGCCTACAGTGAAATTCACGTGTGAAAAACCTTCTCAAGATCAGCAGAAAAGACACTGAATGCCCACTTCCAAAGGCCATTGGTGAGGACACACTGTTCCCTAAACCAGGCTGTCTTCAAAACATAATTAACTCTGGTTATCCAATGGAGAGATTGGGTCATGTAGCAGAGTGTCTCTTCAGCATGTGTAAACAGTACTTGTAAGAATCTCTCCTTCCTTAGTCCTGTTCTTGTACCATATTACCCCATTTATTTTCAAGGAGTCAGATACTGGGTTTCTCACTGCAAACTGTCTTCGCAAATATTTAATTTTGGCTTTTTTTGCCTTCACCCTCAGTCAGAGATATTTTCTCTCATTTTCTTAATTTCTTTTCCTGCTGAGTAAAATGGAGAAAAATTAAAAAATTAGGGAAGATTGAAAAGAAGAAAACTACGGCAAAAATCCCAGCAAAAATCAATTTAAATTCTTCTGCAGAAAACTGATACCATTTCTTGATTCTGCTAGAGGAGGAGGGTTGCTTCTTGTTCAGGACTTTTTTACTACCTTTTTATCCCCCAAGGATGACTTTAAATGCAACTGTGAATAGCCACTGTTCTCTGTGCATCTAGAGTGAAGCTGTACCTGTAAGCATATCCGTAATAGGGTGCCTTCAGATAAACCTTGTTTTAACCTGGAAGCTTAGAAAAACACAAAGCTCAGATGTTTTAAAATGACCCCTTTAGTCAGGCAAGTACAAGTTTATGCATAAAGTATGGACTTGTAAAGCTTAGTCTCAGTATCTGCTTGGTATGTGGTTTTCCCAGGTGAGCTGAGGGTTGGCCAGCTGTGGCATGGTATGTGCTTTCCTAACCTTTGGCCCTCCTCATGGCAAACAAAAAGCTCAGGTCTTGCCAGTAAGCTCATTAACTATGTAGTAAAATAAAATCCCATTTAGAACATATGGCACTAATGGCCTCCAGGCACCTTTTGAATATCAAGCTCATGTTCATTTTATTCAGCAACATTGTAAATTCAGTCTTCATCAGTGATGAGTTCATTATATCTAGTAGGATATTTTGGCTAATACTGTGGGCCCTGCGTGCTCCCTTTCCGTCTTATTTTAATGATAGCCTTAAATACAGAAACCAAATCCTAAACAAAAACAAACCACAAAAAAACCCTACAGGAAAACAATTTGAAGCAAAATACATCTGTGAATTAAGCAGTGCTTTGTTTATAAGCTAAACTGCTGCAATAGCAGCAAAATGTTCTCTGTAGCTGTCTCCTGATGAAAGAGCAGTGGAGCTCCTGCAGCTGTGATGGGAGTGGAATCCCACCGGCTCTTTACCTCCTGCAGTGCAAGTGAGAAACATCAGCCAGGGTTGGAGGGTCTGGTGGGATAAAAACAGCCTGGTGGGACGTGGCAGCTTGTCTGCCACCGCAGCTCATACTAATGTGTGGTTTCTGCCACGAGAGGGCATAAGCAGCATTGGGATATATTAAAGAAAGGGAAGGGATATGGGAAGAAGCTTTTTAGGATGCTTCATGAGTGTAATAGATTACTCCACCTGATACTGAACAGCTCAAAGAAATGCTTTTGTTCCCCTTATTGCTTCCAGCATGTTTAGGTAGGAAATAAGCCTTGGATGATGACTGCTCAAGCTGTCAGGAGGTAGGTTCTGTCAGGTGGGATGTCCTTCCCCAGTGCTACATGTGTACCAAAGGAATAGCGAGTGCTTTATTCTTGTCTCAACAGGCAGAAGAGCTGAGGAATACGAGTGCTGTTGTTATGCTTTTGTTACTGCTGGCAGGATCAGATGTGCTCTTCAGGAGTGTGGTCAGGGATGCCCTTTTCTCCTGCAGTGTGCAGTGGAAAGAAGGCACCAATATAAAAGAAAGGTCCAGTCTCCCCTCCAGGTGTTGAAGTGCCAGCTGTAAGGACCGGCAAGTCTTGCAGCTGTAGAAGTCACAGACACTTTTAATGAGATGCCACTTAAAAATACTGTGTTGCTGAAGACGCATTTCCTGCGGTTGTTTGCCATGCTGCAACCCAAGAAAGCATTCTTTTGGTCCTCCAGTGAGGAATGTTGATGCTGTGGATGCAGAACATAGGAAGGCAGATGCTGTCATACTGTAAGAGGCAGCCAGTTGTCTTCATGTTATCATCTGCACTAGGTTTTGGGTTTTGGTTGGTTTGTTTTTTTCTGATGCAGCTGTATGAATATTAGGCTCATTTCTTACTGCCTTTTCTTCAGGTGCATTTTGTGTCTATGCATGAACAGCTGTTTAAGGAGAGGGTATGGTTTGTTAGAAACCTGGATGAGGTGCAGAAATCCAAAAGGAGATGGGCAGAGGCAGTGGTGGTGCTGCTGTTTCTGTGCTTTGGGTACTGCTTTACTCTGGAGAGGTGACTATTCAAACTGCCATGTAATTATCTCAAGGTGGCCTGTTCTGTCTGTCAGCAACTGATTGTTTAAGCAGTAAATGAGTGGGGATAAGAACATGACCTGCTGGTGACCATGTTGCTGGGGGACTGTCTTCGCAGATCTCTATGTCCACAGCCCACTCTTTTATTGTCAGTATTTTTGCCAGCAATTTGCATAGAAAACAGTATACTTCTTTATTTTCTACACAAGAAAATTTATGTAGTGTTAACCGAACTATATGACATAACTGATACGACTGCTTTGATTCATGGACTGGTAATTAATCTGTATTAACAAGGTACATGCACAAACAAAACATATTTTTATGCCAAGCTGGACTGACTGGACTCTCAAGTTGCTCTTTATCACAGTTTGTGCCCGTGATTGTCTGTGTTCATTTTTATTAGATTAGCTGTAACTGAATCCTAAACTGCTCTTCATCATATTTTTTTTTTTCAAATGGTGCTCTGACCACTACTGTGACTAAAACTAAAACCAAGGCAGTTTAATGATCATGTCTTTTCCCCTTCCTGTTTTCCCTCATTTCTTTTTCTGGCCTCTTAGCAGTACAGTAGGGGCCTATGGACTCTTATAACTCATTTCATTTCCATGATCTAATGTTCACTTATGATGCCATGGCTTGAGGCAACATTACCTGGGATTTCCAGGTAGTCCTCTATCCAAGTCCTGCAGAGGCTCAAGATTGTTTAGTTTCTAATCTAAGTAAGATCAAGTGTTTTCACCATGGATTGCCAGAGGCTTTATGTCTACATCCTCATCCAGTCATCTACATAGCATGTATTTCTGTTCCAAAATACATACTTTTCTTTTTGTTAATTTCTTAAGGTCCTAATTTAAAAAAATCCCTTCAAGTGCACGTTTAGTATATAAAGGGCATATATTAATGGAACAGTGAGTTCCTTATTGTTATGAGCAGAGCAGTTGATATGCTCAAAATGAAATGTGCTCGGATGGTGTCCGGGCCTGGAACAGTGGAGTGGAAAGACAAACTCCTGTGTTTGCAGAATGCTGGCAGGTGTGCTTTGTCTCCTGTCATGGCTCAGTAATGTTCGATAAACTTCAAAATACAAAAGCTGCCAAACCAGATCCTCAGTCCTGTAGAACTGGTGCTGTTGAGAGCTCAGGGGATGGAGTGGGTGCCCTTTGATAGATCCTGACCACATGGGCACCTGTCTGGGAGGTGGTGAGTGCTGGGCGCTCCTTCTGTGCCGCCCATTTTGCACTCCTACCATCTGTTAAAGGTGTTCCTAAGCATTTGTCATGTGCTGTGTGGTTCCAGCCCTGACTACTGACAGATGGGCAGCAATTTGCCATTTATTCTTTCATTCACTTCAGCATGTCTGTTCATTGTTTTTCTTCTCCCCTTCCCCCCACCTCAGAGCAAGGTGTTTCTGCCAGGAGGCTTAACTTGTTTTATGGCCTTGTCTAAAATGTTGAGCTGTAGTGATGCTTTAGTTTTCTAGGAACAAAACTGTCTCCTTTTATCACATTCTGTAGGTTTTTCTTCTTGTAAGTATGTGCCAAATGTGAAATTCATTGGCTTTGCAAGTGGTCACTAGTCTTCTTTCTGATGTTGGTTAATGCAAATCATTGGCACTTTATTAAGACAAATATCATTATGCTAACAAGAAACCCAAATAAATGCATAATAAATGCGATAAATAAACCTAAATAAATTTTTGAAAATGCTGTAGAACTGTTATACTGTATCACTCTTTTGTCCCGCCTTCTAAGGAGCCCATGGAAGAACAGAAAATGCTGGTAGTTTTCAGTAATCAAGGAGAGCAGTTGGGCAGCTGAATTTTGTTTTGATGGGGGATTTTATTAGTTTTATCTATCTGGTAGTAAATACCATGTAAACAGTTCTGTTGGATTTGGTCACTACTTGTGCATAAGGTCCAGAACTGCATCTTTATGGGTATGTTCTATTCTAGACCCACTAAAAAGCACCTGGTGTCTTGGCCCTGTCACTGGAGTGCTTGCTGAAGTATTTAAGTCCAATTTAAAAAAACTTCCTTGAGCTTTTTTCCCCTTGATAAGCTCAAAGCACATTTTTTACTTGGGAGAAAGTGGAAGGAAAAAAGACAGCATCTGACTTTCTCTACAAGTCTTCAGTGTTTTTGCTCTTGTCTTACTTTCTTGCTTGCCTATACATTGCCCATGTTTAGATAGTCTACAGATTACCTCACAATTTAAAATTGAGGTGGGTATTCCTTGGAAGTAAGGCCATATGCCCTTGCATTCTGTGACATGGTGACTACAAGCTTTAGGGTGGCAATTTATGTAGCCAGTATTCATGTTAAACTTGATCACATTTTTATCCCCCCACTCCCAAAATAATTACTTTTTTTGTCATCAAATGTTTGCTGTTGATTCTGGAGTGCACGTAGGTTTGCAGTGCATGAAAGCAGGCACAAATGCAGTCTATACTGCTTACCTTCAAAATTTAACCATTTTGACAGAAAAGGTTTTTATGGCTTTGTTTTTTTAAATGAAATTTAGCTTTCGTCTGCACAGAAAATTCTCCTGGATAAGCTGAAGCGGCAGTTAATGTACCAGTACAACTGCTTATTTTGTTGTCTTGTACAACATTGCTTCTTTTCTGATAGCTTGTATTTCTTTGGGTAGCTTTGACCCTGCAATGAATGTGCGTTGAACCATTTTGCAGTTACTGTGGTGGTGGGGCTGTGTCCTTAGCCTTGTACAGCTGATAGGCTGCCAGTATGTTAACTAATATGTCCAGCGTTTAATCTTTCCTCTCTGCATCTCTCTGAGTGCACAGACACATGATTAAGATAGCATTTGGCAACTAGTCAGCTTTAATTGCTCATGGTGTATGCAGAATAATATGATTTTTTTTTTTAATTTTTTTTTTTTAGTCTAACCCCCTTATTGCAGGTTAAGCTGTGCTTGCAGACAGTTACTGCAACTTAGCTGCCTGATAATGAACTATTTAAACCACTGTAATTTCATCATGTGCCTGGACCATCAGACACAAGGCGTTTAAGCACCACCTAAAAGAAGTCGTCATTTAAAAGCATCACGTAAGCTCAATATAATTCAAACAAGTACAGTCTGTGTGTATGAAGAGGAGATGTGGATGCTTTTAAGGAGCAGCATCTGCTTTATAAATATGAGCTATGAAAGGCTTCCAAATGTCCCCTCTGTTCATCAAATGTGAATGTGATCTTCTCTTAGGAAGCCATCTGGAGTAGGCAATGCTACAGTCGCTGCCTTGCTCTGTGCCATTGTCCTGTCTGTGCCTCAGAGTGAGTTGTCTCGCTACTGCACACTCAGTGTTAGTGATTGCTTCATGGGTTGTTTGAACATCAGGTGTGTTGCTGAGCTTTGGCATATTATAAAAATATTCTGTCTCCAGTGTGATGATTTTGGGGGTTTTTCTTTTTTTTTTTTTTTTCCTGTCTTCCCCATAGAAATATTGTGAAAGGAATGAGGAGTCTTCGAGAAATATTACGGACTGTGGAAACAAAAGCTACTCAGACCTTCAAAATGGTAAGGGAATGGGAGATGGGAGGGTGGGGCAGTCTGGTATGCAGGAATTCTCTTGATTGACCAGTGCCGTAGCACAAAAGTGTATTTGTCCTCGCTTGATTGATTGCTGGCTTTTTTTTGTCTTTTTTTTTTTTTCTTTTTTTAACTTTTGGAAGTGATATGTCAAGTGATCCCCTTAATTCAAAGACTTGCCCAATTGAAACCTCCAAGCTTTCAGACCTGGGCATGTAGGTTACTTTTGTTGGCTTTGTGTTGTTTGTTTGATTGTTTTGTTTTCTTGTTTTCAGTGCATTTTCTAGCCCTAGTAGAAACAGAGATGTATTTAGTTTGACAGTGCTGTCCTCAGGTGACGCTGTCTTGTTTTCTTTCTCAATTTCAGTGTGCATGCACACTTTTCTGCATTTGCATGTAGCAGCATTAAGTACTTCTGGCTCTTGCGACAAGCAGTGCTTTTTTAGACTGACATCTTAGTGTTCCTTCTGTAAAACCTTCTTCAATACGGTACAGAATGATTTTAATTGTTTTAAATTTTTTTTTTATGTTGGCATTCTGCGTCTTTGCATCCTTTTATCATCAATGTCTCAGGTAAAGAAATATTTATGTGCCTGTTTAACTTCTTAGACCTTTAACTGGTTTTTCCCTGTCTCCCCTTGGAGAGATCTTGTCCTGAAGTTACTCAGGAGGTGACAAGGTCAACAGCTTGCAGAATAGCAGTCTCGGGAAGGAAAGCTTTGCAGCCCTAAAAGCATTGATACTCTTACAGCTGAACTTGTAGTTGGTTCTGCTTTGTGCTTTGTGTCATTCCAGAGGAGTTGGGCAGGGGAGGTGGGCATGGGTTTGCTTAGTGTTTTTGAGACTACAGATGCATGTGGAAGCTTGTGCAGCAAATTAGAAGAGATGACTTAAATAATTGTCCACTCAAATGGTTGCATCCTTTTCCAGACTGAGATCAGGGTGCAGGGGTATTTTTGTGCTCGCCTGTTTTACCATTTTGCTGAAATGAGTAACCATCTGCTGCTCCTAGACTGTGACAGAACGTGGCTCAATTGCTCCTGTCCCTGTGCAACTGGGGACAGCTGTACAACGCCCCTGGGGGATTTATCCCTTAGGGCAGCTCTCAAGGTGTTCATTCAATAGCTTTTCCTGGGATTTAGAAGTTGCATTTTCATTTTCTTATTTATTTTTAAAGAGCCATCAAGAAGGCAAAGGGAGGAACGTGCTTAATTAAACAAGTTTTTCAAGCATGAAAGTAAAACACATGATTTTATTTCCCCTAATTTGTGGGATCACAGTGTTCTTCAAGCATAATGATGCTTTTTTTAGCCAAAGGCAGTAATAACATAAATCAGAGTCTTGGCCTGTTCTGGTTTGTTTGGTCTTATTCAAAACAAGAGTGAAGCTAATTTACAAAGCTACTGTACTGTATGTTAAAATTAAAAACACTAGAAGTATTTGTTGCTTGCCTTTTGAATGGCTTACCACAAACTGTACTCCTACTTCTGTGTGTACCAGTAGAGATCTTTCTGTTGCTGGCATATTATTTTCCCTCTCCTCTAAGACTGTAGGAAAAAAATATAGGAGAGTTGACCCCTCAGGGTAAAACTGACGAAATAATTACACACAGAGAGGATAAAATGATACTGGCTAATGTTGCAGGGCCCTAGGCCATTTTGCTCATAGTTACTTGCTATAAAAAGCATAGAAAAGTTTAGTTAGAAACAGACGGCTTTCTGTAACTTGTCAGTAGGAGGGCAGGGAAGGTCTTGGGGTTTCCAGGGAGTTGTACGTGATGTCATTTCTTTGAGACACCATCGTACACTCAGATCACTGCCATCTATGTAAGCCTCCCTTTATGATGTTTAAGAGGCGGTGCGTGCTACCGTGGTTGCATTTTAGACTAAATCAGTGAATTCATGTGTGGTGAGGTGGGTGAAAATCAAGAGCCTTGCATCAAAACAAGTTATTTTTCTGAAACTGATAACAGTTTAACCTCAGTGTGGTCTATTTGATCCCATAGATGTTGAGGTATGACACCTATAACATACCTGTCCTGGTATTTAAAAGAAAATTACTCTTGGTGGGCTCATAACACATCTCAAAGTGTAAATTTCATATAAAATACATATCCAGTAGTCAGAGAAGTTGCAAAATAATATTTACAGGTATTAGGACAGAAAGGCTGAAGTTTCAGCCTGTCCTCTCTTTTGTGCAGTATTTACTTTACAGCTTAGAGTGGTGTGCTGCTTAGAATTCGCAGAAGACACCACCCATTTTGACGTCTCTGAGCTTGTTTGCATGCTCATCTATTTGCAGTGCAAGAAATTAGAGATTTGATGGATGCCAGACAAGGGCAAATGCCAAAGATAGTTTTGCTAAGTGAAGTTAACTTGCCTCCTTTTGGGCCCAGTTTGCCAGCTGTGCATATGAAGTGGAAAGCAAGTGTTTAAGGATCTTTGCCTGCTTGATGGTAAAAAAAGTACATGTGATGGATGTTGCTGTCTCACCATAAAGTTCCTAAGCAACTTCTCTCCTCCCTCCTTTACTGCAACAGGAAGAGAGAAGCAGTGCCGAGATGAAACTACAAGAGTCTAGAAGGGAGAGTGATATTAACTGATTAAAGGTTGATCTTTTAAACCTAACACAAAAGTCACCTCTGGTCCTGAGACTTGCATACAAAGTTATGAGGCTGAGAACACAGTGTAGTGTCATCATACTCTTATATAGTAACTATTGTGAGATTGTCTCAGCAGTCCATGTGGCAATCAATTGTCCTTGTTCACCAAAGCATCCCTTGCTGTCAGACCTTTTTGATACTTTTTTCTAGAGCATTTCAATAAGACCATGTAAATGCAAAAGTCTGGTCTTTTCTGAGGAGGGGAGAAACTGGCACTTTTGTAGACCTTAGCGGCTGATTTTGCTACTCCAGCTTTCTGAAAAGTGGTACTGTCATGCTGGTACATCTGCTTCCTAAGGTGGAACATGGTGAGAGATGAATCTTTTGTGTTGGAGAAGGCTTCACTGATGTGTGTCTTTTTCTGTACTGTTCACTATCCCTAGACTGCAGCCAAACAGTTAGCCCAAGTACTTCTCCATTCCCTCAGTGAAGACTGTTACTGGAGCCCTTTATCTGATCCGCTTCCTGAGTTCATGAACAAGGAATATCAGTCTTATATTAGCAATCTTCTTTGTCGGAGGCCTGAGCTGTACTCAGAAGAGCAGTAAGTGTTCATTTTTATTTCAGTTTATTGGAAGGAGGAAGGACTGTATTTGAACACTCTTTGGTACTGCCAATTATGTCACTGATTCATGTAGCAGTTTTGTGTCTTCTTGTTTTTCAACTTCCCACTAAAAAGTCTGCTGGAAAAATAAAACATAAAACTTCGAGTGATTTCCCCCCCATGCCCCCCAGGAAGAAGAAAATCCAACCAAAGGGCTGTCTTTGCTATGAAATTGAAATAATCTATTTAGGGCTCAGTATAGCTCATCTAAGATATATTGCAGAGCTTTTAATTGTGTGAACCTGCAAAGAAAGTATTGCCTAGCTAATGAATTATGCATAAGATGTTTCAAGTTACTGCTTCTCTTGTGAAATGAGAAAGAGGCTGACAGGATAACTCTTGACCTTCCTCAGAAAAATGTATTCTGTCTTTCAGTGTGTACTGCCCTCAAGACAACGTAGAAGAAGCTCTTCTCCTCCTCTTAATCAGTGAATCCATGGTAAGCCAAAAATGAGTTTGTAGTCTTAATAGTGCAAAGGAATATCTAGCATTTCCATGTCTCCTGGTTGGTTTTGTTTACAGAATCTTCCCTAGATAAACAGAAGCAAAGGTTCAGATGCTGAGTGGAAAATGCTATCTATTCTTTTATTAGTGACGCCAGTTTTATTAAGTGGAATGTCAGTGAAGAGTTTTGGGAATTGTGAAGAAGAGAAATTGACTGCATTCACCATAGCTGCACGCAAGTTCTGATGTCCACATACGTTGTCAGTAGACAGATGTTTCCATTCATAACATCTGTGTGGGTTTATGGGTCAAGAATGAGAGGAAGAGAGCCTTGCCTAAGGCCAGGTGTGATGGTTGTACCTGCTGTTTGGAATTGCAGGATGCAGTACTCTGTTTTCATGCTTTGTCTGCAGTCCTTGGCTCTTTCAGTCTGGGGTGATCTTTGACAGTTTCTGATGCGGCAATACAAGGAATCTTGTGACATGCAGAAGCATTCATAATAACTACAGTGAAATAATTAGATTTCTTCTATTTATAACAATGGTGGCTTTAAAGAGGCAGGCAGAAAATTGGAGGAAAAATAACCTTTGGTAATTTTCATCTTCTGAGAAGATGCAAACATACAGAAAATGTATAAGAAATATTTTCTGTAAATTTGTAAGTAATGTATATTTTGCTTTAAATACACGTGGTCACTTGTACCTCAGAGTGAGATTCAAAACCTTGGAGCATCAACAACCTTCTCAGAAACTCTTTAATAACTTTCAGACAAATTGAAAAGAGATACTATGGAAACTTTCTGGTTTTTGCTTCCTTCAGTTTTTCTTGTCTGGTTCTTCTGGCTCAAGTCCTTTCCCTTTCCCACAAACTTCTTCAGAACAGGGCAATTTAATACTGTCTGCTTTTAAAATTCGGGGAAAAATTGAAGAGGTGGAACCACCCCAAAATATTAAATTGACTTCAAAATCATGTGCATCTGAGTTTTACTATGTGCTTTTCAGTGCTTTCTAGATTAAAACATGCAGCACATCTGCTTTGTGTTTTCAAGGGCTTTTCTTCAGTCAGAAGGGCTTTTCATAATTAGAAGTGGAGACTGCAGGAGTGAAGGCTTGTAGGAGATCATGTGCACTTGTATTAAAATCAGACATACTCATGTCAGTGGGGCTTGTCAGGGCTGATCCAAGCAGGAGGAGGATTGAGGTCTGGAGCAGTGACAGAGCTGACTGCTCCAGCCTTTTTGGGACTGGACTTGCAGTTAGAGAGGCTGTATGGGACCTCAAACTCCACGATCTTGTTCTGCTGAGGAGGTGAAAGTTACCCCTATCCAGTTGTGTGTAAAATGGTGACCTAACTGGTCCTGTAGCTAAGTTATGGATGAAGTAGTGTGAAAATGCTATTGATAGAAATGGGACTGCTGGGCTGAGTTCCAGGTTAAATAAGTAAGCTTGTGTATGCTTAAATGCTGCGTCTGATATATAGGAACTTCCTGGAAGAAGATGCAAGGCATTTTGATCTGCTACATACAAAACAAATAAAAGAAGATCCTGTTAGCAGAGCACTGCCGGAGCCATGTAACTGTATTTCTGATTTTGGGGAAATGGAACATCTGAGCTTTCACCTTGCATCAGCCTTGCCACGAGTTTGTTCTAACTAAAATTCAGGACAAGTGTATAGAAATACACTTAGGAACCACATGAATGTTCTTCCTAAATGAAGGAACAGAGGGAGTGATCTAATTATTACATATGTTTGCAATCCATAAATACTTTGCTGTAGATTTTTATTATGCTACTTAGAAGGGGAAATTTTAACTTGTGAGATGACATGTTTTCCGTAACAGCATTGCTGTAGGCTAGTGAGTTTTCTCATGTACAGGTTTGTTGTTTGTTTGAAGTTTTGGTTTTGTGTATTTTTTTTTCTTTAAAAAAACAACTTACTGAGGCTCATGGAATGAATTAACAGGAAGCAGATTTCCAATTGTGGTCTCTCCCTAATGATACAATGTTAACAACTGAATAAAACAGTTTTCCTTCCTGGAGAGATTGTCAATGGCAAATGATAATGATATGTTTCTGTAGGCCAGTAAGCAACATATTTGGTGTTCCTGGATTTTGGCTGGATTAGGTGTTCTTCCAGTAGTTACAATTATGAACCTCTTAAAACAAAACAGAAGTATGCAATTATGTTGGCTTCTCTGACACTTTGGTCTGTCAGAGCAAAACTGACCAGAAAGATACTTCTTCTGTCTGATTTTTAAAGAGGCAAAGAGCAGTCAGGCCATTATAACTCTCTTGTAGGACTGTAAAGCCAAACAGTTTCTTCACATGCCTATTCCCGACTCCTACCACTCCAAAATGACCTTGAAGGGGGACAAAATTAGGGGAAGGAGGGACAGAAAAACTGTCAGCCTGTGGAGGGGACACAGAGCAAAGATGTACTGGGGAGGAGCATAAATTATCAGAGAACCTCAAAGCAAATATGTGCTGAAAACGAGACACGGTATTTTTTCAAGAAATATACACCTGGATCACCTTTGCTGCTGAAATTCACTCTGTTTTTATGTTTGACTTACCTTCCTAAGGTGAAGTTGACATCTACTTTGCCATGATCTGTGTGACTCCCAAGAAGATGTTATGGGGGAGTAGAACTGTTCCTGTAAAGGGGAAAACAAGAAATTGCCTTGAGGTTCTTGAGAGCCAGACCCTATTTCTCACCAAACCTTTTCTGGCTCTTAATGGTGGAGGGTTCTGGCTTGTGATTACTTACTCCTTGGCCTTGCATTGCAAGGCAGCCAGTTTGCATATTCTGGTGGGGTGAAAGGAGAATATATTCAGAAGGGGCAATTAAGGGTTCCTTCAATATTTCACTCACTCTGCCTTTGAGACTTAAGTATGTCAAAGTTTTTCGAATGACTAAATAACATGGTAGCCTCTTTCATGGCTCTGAAGATGCTTCTGTGGATATATTAACACTTGCAGTGAAAGCTTGTAGCCTGCTTTGCCCTGGCACTCTAACGAATTGTCTCCTGCGTTCTTTATGTCCTATTAAAAATGGGAACCTATTTTCGTAAGCTGAGGCATCTCAGTAAACAATGAAAAGAATCCTGGTTGTTGAGCTTGGCAAACGTTCCTTCTCTGTGCCAGCTGTTATTTAATCATAGCCTTTGGCTGTAGAGTTCTCATAAAGGAATCTAGTGAAACAAATCAAGCAGCCTGAAGATTGCCACAGTCAAGGCTGTCTTTATGGGGGTTTGTGGCCTCCTGGCTACTCTTATCATTCCTTTCATATAGCCTAAGTTGTGGTAGGGATGGGCTGTGTTTCTGAGAAGAGGCAAATGCTCTCCTTCAGACCAAAAAGGCCAGCTGGTGACAGCCTTTACAAGCTCAGGCTGTGGCAGAATGATGTGTTCCTGTCACATGTTGGAGCAAAATGGACTTGCCTATTTTTAAACCACTAGTCCTCTTTCTTGCTGCATTTAACCCATCTAAACCAGTGACACTGTTTGTGAGGAGAACTGAGGACATACTGTGACTTGCTGCAGTGTGATTTTTCTGCATCACCTACCAATGGGAACAAGACTGGTTCCGCCATCAGGGACTTTGGTGCTTTGAGCTGCAGGGTGTAGACGGAGGAGGTTTGGCACGACTAACCCTTAGCTGCAGTTTTGTTTATTTTAATAGCTATTCTCAAGAGTATTCAGAGTTGACTGCACTGCCCTTAAAGTTAGCCAGAAGCTTCTCAGGGCCAGGAATGGAACACTTTGTATTACTTTTTGGTTTACTTTTGAGGTTAAAAAAAAAAGAAAAAGTTCTTTGTCTGTGTTTAGAAACCTTCCCTTCTTGAATCTGAGGTCCAACATACAGTCTGAAACACCTTTATTCAGTGCTGGCATTGCTGGCTCTTAACAACCGGGGATTTTAACTGATGTGGTCCACCAGACGTACCAGGTAACATGGTTTATATTTTTTGGCTCTATATTCACTCATACTGGAAATGAAGCTCCTTGTATCCAAAACTAATAAATTCTGTGCCTGTGTAAGAAAGATTAAAAATGTCATCCCCATCTTATCTCTGATTTGAATCCCTAAAGGCGATTTGACCTTGGAGGGCCTGAGAGCATGGAACAGATGGTGAGGGGGAAGTAAGATACTGGGACTTGTCCTGTTCTTTTTACTGGTGAGAACAAACTCATGGCTGTGAGCATGCCTTTAACAGAATAACATTAAACCCACGTATTTTTAAGCACAGAAATAAATAAAACCTGTTAGCTCTACAGTTCTTAGTTTTATAAAATAATGCTGTCCAGCAAATGGGTTGGTGAAGAAGAATGTCTTGTTGCTTTTGTAGGTTGGTTTTTCCTTTTTTCCTTTTTTTTTTTTTTAAATGGCACCAAGCCCAGTGATGATACAACAGCTGGATGACCATCATGACTGTTCTACTGAGGGCCATTGGACTATGGCAGCTGAAAGAGACAGCTGGGGACAGGGTTACCTGCTCTGTTGGTTCCTGCCAAATCACGGCTGTGCACTTAAAATAGCAAATCTGACTGTCTCTTTAACTGGTTTGCAAGGCAAAGCTGTGTTTGGGACCTGCAAAGGTGGACTGCAGGATTTTTCTAGTGGGAAATACTCTACCTCTGCTAATTACCTCTTGAACAAATGGTTCTAATGTGAGTTGCTGGAGAACGGGGTATGAGAGCTTTTTTCCTTCTGCTTTGCAGTAGTAAGTCTTGTTTCCAAACTTGCAAGAAACACGTAAATTCTTGGAAGATAGCTTTTTAAAGCCAGGTAACTGTTAGCAAATAGATGACCTCATTACCCAAGATAGTATCCTTAAACAAACTTACCTACTTTCTGCTTCTCTCTCTTCCTTTTGTGTAGGGTTGTTTGGCTGTTTTGGATGGGAGCGTATGTCTGTCTTGCATTCAATGATGTTTCCAGAATTAGTTCTGCTAGTTAGTACAAGGTGTTAGAATGCACCTGAAACATGTAAGACATATCTATATGGTCACATATAATAAGCAATTATAATGGGCTGTTTTGATGAGACATCTGAATTGGGCACCAGTAACTTGTGGTCTCTTGCTTACCAGAAATGAGACAGATGCCATGCGGTTCACAAGGGGATAAGTTTTCATTTGCTGTGCTTCTGGTCTGAAGTGGAATGAGTTGTAGTATCTCTGAGAGGAGTTTCATGAGTTCCTGGGGCATGGTTTGTCCTCCCTATTCTACCCATGTGCCATTTTCACAGCAGCTTTGCAGTCAACTCTGAATATTTTCTTTGCATATGTTAGTGAGGGAAACCTTAAGGTGCTGTGTAGAGATGATCAATAACTTAGGCAAAAAGTCTGTAGCAGGTTCTTGCCATTGTGAAGAATTCATTCATTTTGTTGGCAGTACAGGCAAAACAGCCAGAAAGGAGACCCAAAGGGTATGGGCTAAATATTTCCCAGCTCTTAGCAGAAAAGGCATCAATTGCATGATTTCAAAGGCCTGTTGTCAATCTTACACACACAGCATTTGTTTTTCTCTCTTAATGGTAGTATTGAATCACACCAATTACATTATTACAGTACACTCTGTAAAACATTCTGCCGTTCTGTATAGATGGGTTGCAGTGGATCTGGCAATTATGTCTATTATGAAAAGACACAAGTTGAACATTCGAATGCCCATGAATTAGGGGGCAGGCAGCAGGCACTCATTAAAGATTTTAATTGCTTTCTTTTTCTTCTTTGGAAAAAAGCAGGGGAAGCCATGTTTCAAAGTGAGCAATTAAAGGATACTTCATAGCTAATTGCTGTGAGAAGGGGCTGCTACATGGAATATACTCTATTGTAATTCATATGATTGCTTGACATTTTATTAAGAAGCACATCTTTGTACTGTGGTAAAATTTAATTTTCTGCAGCGTAACTGCGTGCGTAATAACTGCAGAAATAATGGCTGTTTGGATTTGCTGTGGCTCTTTTCCTTTCTTCCTGAACTAAACAAGCCATAAATAAGCATCACTGACGTACAGGAAATCTTCTGTGGACAGGGGGCTTATCTAGTTTGCAGGTAAGTGTACTCTGTGTGTGCAGCTCAGCATTGTGGGTGCTCAGAAAGGCAGAGCTGTTCCCTGCTGTCGGTGCCAGCACGGGTCTGAAAGTCCCATACGGTGGCATTGCCGTGTTTGGAGCCAGACTCGAAAGCCCTGCTGACCCCCAGGTTCTGTGCCCTGTCAGGTTTGGAGACACCACAGTGGCGGAATGCTGGGTTAGCTCAGGGCTACCAGCCTGGGCTGGAGCCTCTTGGGTGTGTGTGGCCTGCAGACGGGCTGTGCCACTGGGCTGTGGAAAGGGGGACTGAAGATGCTCCATGTCCTAGGTCTGGGCTGACTCCAGAATGTGTCCAGTCTCCCCAGGTAGGATTGGTGTCATGTCTAAGCCGCCTATGTGCACAGCTACTTGTGCCTAACGCATCCCAAAATATGCAAGTGTGATGCATCTCTGGGTTGCTCAATTACCTTGAAATACTTAAAGAAAAGGGGCATTGACTGTATATTTTTGCCTTTATAATGCAAGTTATGCTAATTCCCAGTGGTAAAACTTCTGTTGGTAGCACTGGTGACATTCTCCATCCCACAAAACAGCCTTGAACAGAGCTTCACTTGGTGTGACTCTTCATCTCTCTCCATCCTGCTTATGTGCTGTGAGGCATGTCTGTGTGACAATGGGAACAGCTTAAAGGGAATAGTCATGGTGGGGGTGTTGAAAATGTATTTGTAGCTATGTTTTACTGCTGCTAATAGTGGAGGGGGAGGAAATAATGCAGTAGGACAAATTGAAATTGC
Source organism: Callaeas wilsoni (assembly GCA_013398955.1). Classification (NCBI taxonomy): domain Eukaryota; kingdom Metazoa; phylum Chordata; class Aves; order Passeriformes; family Callaeidae; genus Callaeas; species Callaeas wilsoni. The sequence goes on from VWPU01006023.1 coordinate 42,093, forward strand.
TGCTTATGTTATGGATACACTGCTTGAGACCAGTGTCGTACAAATAACCTTTTTTCCAGTTATGTTCAGGAAAACTAGCGGTCTGACACAACAGAAACACAGGTATTGAAAAAATGTTGGTGTTAATAGCTTATAATTTTTGCATTCTCAAATGCAGATTTGAAGGGTCTGTCTGTACTTTCACTGGGTAAAATTCTCCATCCCGCAGAATGGGTGTATTCTTTATTGCAGTAACTCGGCAACTGTTTTGCACCTGTACTTGCCAGTGACTGTCAGGATTTCTCACTGACAAACTAATATTTACAAAAACATAAGGGCAAAGAAAAAAAAAGGATAATAATGATCTGAGGGACAGCAGCCTGCCTTCTGTGAGAGGCAGGCTACAGAGACATGCCAGTTGCCTGAGTGGGTTTTGGGAAACAGTGATTCATGTTTCCTTCTCTGACCACTGTATGTACACTGCTGTAGTACCTTGAGCCTTAGGACGGTGATTTACCTTATTGTGTTGGACACAATCCATATTCTTGCTACTGTTCAGTCAGATTTTTATGAGCTTTGCACCTTCTGGTTTTGGGGTTTGGGGGGTTTTTATGTCTCTACTATAATGTGGGCTCTTGATTTATTTTTTTAGAGCAGCTGGAATTAGCAATTGGGAATAGGTTCAGTATTGAAGAAATTGTTGAGATAGAAGTAACAATGAATTTGCTAGTGGCAACTTTTATGCATGCATGCATAGAGAGTGATAGATTGCAATGACCTTCTATGGCTTTGGGATTTGAAAGCTTGAACAAAATCAGCAGGTTTATGACCTTCTTGGAAAGAATATTCATCATGCCTATGCATATATTGCATTTAACTGGGATCTGCTTGGGTAAAGTATATGTTTATATATGTTCAATATGACTGCAATTTTAGAATGTTGCATCCTTGTAATATGCCCTATATTCCTGCTTTTGCAGGATTGAGGTGTGTTCTTCATTCTAGTACCAGTATCTGTGGCAAAACTCGATGGACAGTCATGAGTTTTGATTAATTTTCTATCTGTGGTAATGCATCCGCTAAAAAACCGTAGATGGTACTAGAGGGATACCAAATAAAGCATGAGGCTGTAGCTGACTGTAATGGGAGGTTGGTGATGAGATTCCAGAGCATGGGGGTGCTATCTCAGTAGCTGTTTGCTACAAACAATTGTCATAACAATGTTACCGGTGCAGCAAAAACTGTTAATGCTATTGTATATACGTGGGAGGAGTCACTTGGCAATAAGAATCATACTGTATATGGCTTTACTTAACTCCTTTTTTCTTTCTTCCTTTTCAAGTAGCAGTCTTATGTTAAATCCAAACAGAGCTTAAACATTTTTTTTTAAATTCTTTTTTATTTCTGCTAATGAAGGTAGACAAGCTCTGCCTCTGTACTCTGCAGAATTTTTAAAGTTGATTTCATTCTGTCATGCATTCTGTTGTTCTGAACTATTTTTTTAGTCATGAATTACATCTTTTGCAGTAGCATGAAAAAGAAAAATGCCTTTGTGGCTGCAGGAGTTGGTGTAAGTTTATTTGTGCAAACACTGGACTGGGTCTGATCTGTCAGCTTGCCTTTAACTGCAGTCAACATTTAGCTCTTGGTTGAGATTGTGTTAGTTGTCAGTAATTGTGTTTGCAGTCTCGGCTGGAGGCTGTGATGAAGAGTGCTTGGAACTGGGGCATTACACAGATAAAATCATGATGAAACAGCTGCAGCTTAATCACAATGAAATACGTGTGGGCTTTAAGGGCTGCATATTCTGGAAATTTTTATTACACTTAATTCCCATGTTTAACCTTTTTAGGGAAGAAAAAATCTCCCCACAATTAGAAAGAAGTAGATGTAAGATTATAGTTGTATTAGAAAATAAATCTCATAACCTTCCTGTTTCAAGGAGGGAACATTTCGTTTGCCTTTGCTCAAGGTGAAATTGCTGGCAATTTTCTTAATTTTTCTGTTCTTTTAGATGTCTAGACCTGAGTGCCTGATGTTGCACCCCTTTCAGCTGAGGAGCCCAGGGCAGTGTGTCTGTGCTATCAGATGGTGCTCAGGCTCAGTGGCATCCAGCACTGCCTCTCCCAGAGACTTGGCAGTCTGGGTGAGGCCGTCTGTGTTTGGAAATCAGAGGGACTTTTGCATTTACTCTGGAATTGTAATCTCCCTCTTTGTTCTCAAAAAAGTGCAAAGGGCTGGGATTTTGAGGTAAATCTGAGTCTGGCATGTGGTATTTTGGGACATCCTCGGAAATTGCAGAACTGATCATTTTCTGTCAAAAGTAATGTTTCGTCCTGATCTAGGCCCAGCAATGTACTGATAGATTAGCAAAATTGAGATGTACTTTATATATATTTTTTAAAAAATGTTGTTATTGCACTGCCCAAACCTCTAATTGCTTTAAGTCGATGACAGGCGAATCTGATTACTTGGACAACCTGCTCAAATTAAAAAAATAAAAGATGAGTAGGAAAAAAGAACAACAAAAATGGATACTATTGTGAAGAAATTTAGCATAGACATAGAAGATAAATTATCAACCATAGAAGCAGTTATCACAGTTGCAGGCAGTTGAAGTAATAAGGAAGATGCTTTAAAGATGGCCTTGAATGTCTAATTATTGAGGAAATAAGGAAGATGGTTTAAGGATGGCCTTGAATTTCTAATTATTGAGGAAATGAGATCTGGTAGGTCTGTTTCATAATGCTTTAATTCTGTGACACAAATCCAGATGAGGTATGTGTAGCAGTTCCTTCCTGTAGATACAGCTATCTTCTTGAGTTTGCTCTGTGTGGATAGAATGCACCTCTGTGGAAACACCTTCCTTATGCTGGGATAAACTTTTAAAAGAAAAAAACCTTGAGATGATTTTAGACAAAATGCTATGAGTGATGGGTGTAGCTTCCTATGAGGAATCAGTTCTGTTTCGCTCTCTTGGTTTCTGATGCCCCACTCGTGTCTGTGCCCAGGCGAACCGGGACGCAGTGATCAGCCGAGCCCCGGAGCAGCAGGATGACCGAGCCGTCAGCCTCCAGGATGCTTCTGCAGTCTACGACCTCCTCAGCATCACGCTGGGCAGAAGAGGGCAGTATGTGATGCTGTCTGAGGTACCTCCCCCGGCCTCTGCCCAAGCTGCCCCTCCAAACACGCTGGCAACGCTGCACCGTGCAGTGGCTTGTCGGGGAAGGTGAAAATGGAGTGTGCTAGTTAGCAATTAGCAGAAATAGCTACAGAGCTATGGCTGCACAGGCTAGAAAAGCAGACAGAACTGTTCGAGACATTAACGTAATTTATATGTAGGCACTTGAACAAAGTGGCTGCCTTTTGAAGTGATCATGTACACTGGCAAGTCCCATTAGCTGAGAAGTGTAAATGGTGTCATTAAAAACAAGAAATCACCTGGGTCTCCAGGACCACAACAGATTGTTTCCTGACCCAAGCAGCAGTCTTGATAAAAGGTGTAAGGAGGAAAATAAATAAAGTCTGATATTCCTTTTATCATTTCTTTCTCAGTGCTTGGAGAGAGCCATGAAGTTTGCGTTTGATGAATTTCACCTCTGGTACCAGCTTGCCCTGTCCATGGTAGCTTGTGGAAAGGTAAGGTTCAAGTCCAAGGACTCAGAAAGGACAATTTTCCTCTGGAAGAGTGGGTCTAGATTACTTGTTTGAATGTGTAGAGTCATGTGTGTTGTGGGAGTAGGTGCCATGAGGCAGCTCTGGGAAAGGATGGTGCTCTCCTTTTAGTCTCTGATTGCACTTTTTGATCAGGGGCATGTGTTTGGTACTGTTCTTTCTGTGTAGTGTGTTTTTCTCATTATCAAGGAGAAAAATGGATTTTGTGCATAGCTATGGGTTGAAAGGCATTATACAGCTGTCCATTGTCTGCAGGTTCAACATAAATGGGCTTAGTATAAGAAAGAACTGATGTCTAAAACTGCCTTCTGTTCACTCTGTGTCTCTGGGCAATTGACTTAAGCTGTGGTTTCTCCGTCTGATCAAGGAAATGTTAATGTTTTTTCTTAGAGAACTTGTAAGGTTTAATATTTTTAAAGTGCTTGGTGGAAAATAAGCTCTAGAAAAGGAAACAAACAATGTGAATGTTGGCATGGTCATGTGTTTCAGCATAAGCGGTTTTTTAAAATTAGTGTGTTATTTGTGAAAGTCATCAGTAAACCACTGAGATGGCTGAAATGTGATTGTGAAAAGTAGGCAAAGGTAACAGGAGCTTTTCTTTATTAGTCTTAAAAGAGTGAGCTTCCTGTAGGAAATGTAGATGGTACAAAATCTAGCCAGTTCATTCTGGAGTCCTCACCTACACTTTTGGGAGGTATGAGCAAATGGATGCTGTGCAGTAGTAGACCATTTAATATGGTCCTGTATTCTGTGCCCATGGAATGTACAGGAATCCATGTGGACCTGAGTGGAGACCACCAACTAGCACTCATCTGCCAAATTACAGCTACTACTGGCCTTTTATGGCTATAAGCTGAGCCAGAAACAGTGGCCTTGGCATGGAAATAGGAGATGAATCTGTGCTTTTGCAAAGAAATTGTCTTGTGAGGTGTAAGTGGCTGCAAAGCTTGGAAGATGTCTGAAGGGATTCCTTCACTTCCGTGAGCATAGGCAAGGCCTTATCTTGGAAGAATGTCTGTTGTTAAGCATTCTACTTCAAAAAAATGGTAGAACAGTGAGAGAAAGTCTAAAAAAGAGCATCAGATGTAACTAAGGGTTTAGTAAGTAGTACTGTGGAAAGACTGAAATGATTTTTTTTGCCTTAAAGGTGGGGAAAAAAGTCTAAGAGCTCTTAAAAGAAGGGGTTAATCTTGTTTGTGGTGGTTAGGACAAGATGTGGTGGCATCTCATTGCAACACTACAAGTTCGTGTTTCTTATTAAGAGGCAAGAAAATAAGGATAGTGGAACACTGGAAAAAGACTGCCCTGTGGAGATTGTGTGGAGCCTAAATCACTGGAGATCTGTGGAACACCCTAGGCAAATCTCTAGTGACTCCTCTGTGAGGCACCAGGGGTGTCTTCTGTGGGACCTTGCAAACTCTGACTGTTCTGGGACTCCGTCATTGTCTCCTTTTAAATATAAGATCTGGCCGATTTATGAGGTACCAAAGCTTTGGCAATGCATATTAGATCAGCAAGGAGCTGAACAGAGATCTTTCGTCAGAAAGAGCCTCACAGATTCCTACAGAAGTTCAGTGCAAGCATTTCAAAATCCAATTCTAAGTTTGAAAACAACGGCTAGACTCAATCGGGTATAAGGAAACCTGAAGCTACTGGTGGAATACTTAAACAATGAGCTTGGTGCCATGGTGCTAATGACTTGTACTGACCTATGTCATGTGAGGGGCTTACATGTCATGGCCAGCTCACCTTGGAATTCAGCTGGAGTTAGCACAGTGCTGCCCTCTGTGTCTTTGCAAATCCTTCAGGTACCTGATCCTGTGATACTGAGGACAACAGTGACTATATAGGCCACGATAAAAAGGCACAGAATCTTACCATGAACATGGGGTTTGTCTGGGAGCTTTATTGGCTTTACAAGTTGTGTAGCCTGGTTCTCAACAGCAGACAATGCTGTAGCTCTAGTAATCTGCTGGAAAGCAAATCAAGATTTTTAACTGCTGATGGTCGAGAGTGAGTGTATGCCGAGAATAATTGTGCTTCAGTTTTAGGTTAGCATGGAGAAGTGGGGCCTGATGTTTAGCTTCTAACAACTTGCATGGCAATTCCATTCTCGTCTTTCTATGTTTGCATTCCTCTTCACCTTCCCTACATGTTACAGAATATTTGGTACTTAGATATTTGTGTTGATCTTTTTTATTTTTTTAATCTCTGTAAGTGTCCTATCTTTTCAGATTTTCAAGTATGTCATGTCTTTTTGCCTGTACTTTAAATATTTACAAGGTAAAATGTCCTGATCTTGCCTATTGATGTAAAAGCGCTGAATGTTCTGAGCCCTATATGGGTCAGAGGGAATTCCCTTACCCAACAATCCCATCTGTGCAGTATTTCACTTCTAATCCCAAAGTATTCCCTGAGGATTCCTGTCATATACTCTGCAATGCGTCATCTTGCTAATTGGAGATGTGGCATACATTTTTATATTGCTTTGCAGCTTGATAGCAGGACAGAGTTCATTTAAAAGCAAGTGCTCCAGTGTAGAAGAAAGGACTGATGAGAAAACAGCGTGGTCAGTCTAGACTGCAGAATGCAGAGTACACTTGAGCTTTTATAGGTGAAGATCTATTTTCACCTGTCTCAGTCACAGCCAATTCATGATCTCATTTCTTGGTAATGAAACTTCACATCCTGCAGCATTACTTGGTCTGCAGTACAGCAAATTGTGCTCATAAATCCTGGGCACGACAGGAACAGTTTTATCAACCTGTAAATGCTGGAAACTTTGGTTTCTCTTTTTTTTAAACATGCTTTCAGGATTTTCAACTCTGACCTCCTTGAAAGTGCCATAAAGTCCTATCTTGCCCTGTATTCTACACTGAATTTGACTAGTGGTACGTTTAATTCGTATATTCAGACTAGGTCAATCAAGTCAAATTTCAATGTAGTTTCTTCTTCTGCCAGCCAAAAAATTGCCAAATGGTGATTGTCATTTTTCACAAGTGATCAGTCTGAATGTCAAGCCAGCCACCTTGGCTTATTACCACACGTGGGCTTGAGTTTACACATTATTCTGAAAAGCATGTGTCTTAACAAAAATAGGCACATCACTTCTGTAAGTTCCTACAGGCCTTTGGGCTTCTTAAAACAGTGAATGAAAAAACTCAGAGAAGCATAACCTTCCTGTTTGTCTTTTATCCACTTAAGTGGTGGAAATAATGGAGTGACAGCAATTTCTCTTTCCTGTGTTTCTCAGCAACTTGCATAATGAGAAAGATGGTGTGGTCTGATTGTTTTTTAACACATTCTTAGGAATGCCTATTATACGGAGCTGTATATTCACTGAACAAGAGAGGCATGTATATCTAAATGACAAAAATCCACCGTTACATTGGAAATACTTTTGTAGGCAAATTTAGATGGGAAGGGAAAAGAAATGCTAGGAAAGCCTAGACAATGGCAAGGAGGTGGTGGGAGATGTCCTGTGTCACTGAGTGCAGTTCTGAATAGGCCAGAGAGGTTTAAATCATTCTATTGCAGCACCCCTCTTCCTGTGGTGTTGAATGCTGAATTCTTCACAGATGCTTTAAGTTGCTTCTGCTGGTAATAACCTTGGCTATGTGGTAATATCAGCTAGAGGCTGAGTGGGCATCGCAGCTCCCTGGCTCTGCTGCCATGTGTGGACAGGCTGGAGTCTGAGTGGCAAGTGTTGTGATAGCCGGATGCCATCTGGCAGAGTCCTGAGGCAATGAGATGAGCCACTGTCCTGCTGCCAGAGTAAAACCAGTGCAGACAGTTGCATCTGCTCGTCTCAAGATTTTGAAAAAGTGGCCAGTATTGAGCGACATGGGCAAAGGAAGGACCAAACTCTCTTTTACAGAGTGGAAAAGACTTCGTAGTCTTCGCAGCAGTTAAGAGAGAGAGCTGCTTGGGGTAGATTTGTTCTCTGCTGCTGCTTTCCAGCTAAGCAGTTGTCCCTGAAGGTTGTGGAGGTTACCAGCACACAGCTCTCCGGCAGGCTAGGGTAGCTCTACCGACATTTCCGAAGTTGGAGGCAAAATTATCATAGTGTCTAGATGATGTATTACAAGCACAAGGGATGTGTAATAGGGTCCTTGTGCACTCGCAAGCATTTCCTTGGCCTTGGACCAGTTGGATCAGTTACATGTTCCTTTTTCAGATTTCTGTCCCCTTCCACACCTACTATCCTCACACAGGACCTAGCCTGGGTGTCCCAGAGTGTCGCTGGAGCTCTCTGGGAGCAGAGACACAGAAGTGCATTGTGAGTAGGCTCTAGCTTAAGTTTATGGTACTTAAGAAAGTCTCCTAGATCTGTATTGTGAATGTTAAAATACATGCCTTGAACAACACGAAGCAACATTGGTGCCTGTTTTCTGCATATCACACAAGGAGACAAGATTTGTGTTTAGTGACACTGATTTGCCATTTTCCTGAGGGTAGTGAGGGAGGGATTCTTCAAGGATAGCTGTGAAATTATTCTGTGAACACTGAGTCTGCGTAGTCTAGAACTGCTGAGTGCCCTGATTGAGCCATTCTAGTCTCATGAGTCTTAATCTCTAAAGTACAGTGGATGTTTATTGTTGTTAGTGTATGCAATGCATGGAAACATTTTCACACTCATGTTCAACGTCTCTGCCTGAAAAAACTGCACAACACAACTCGGTTATTGAGTTAAGAGCTTTAGGATGTGTGTTTCTTGAGAGGAGAGGTGAGTAGTAATAAAGCCTTTGGGCAGCTGAAGGAAGTCTGGAGTCCCTGTGAGGAGAGGGTAATCTGCTTTTACCCCTCAGCTGTGTACTCACTGAGGGGATGAAGTGCCTCAAGAATGAGTAAAGGAAGAGCTCAGGAACAATTGAAGGGTCTGTGGGGAAAAGCCTCTGTGAGAGCTCAGTGAAGCTGGAAGCTGGTACCCGGAGGCAAGGACTCTGCTCAGCAGGCCTTGTCCTGGGATTGCTGATGGTGGTTATGTGTTCTGTGGTGCCTGCCACAAAGCTCTCCAGCCCTGCAGAACATGGCCAGCTCAGTGCTCGCCTTGAGGACAGCAATTGTGTGACTTGAGAAACAACTGCATTGTTGCTGACCCTCCCCATGCCCCTCTAGCCCATACTGAGGGCATCAGAGGAACAATGGTCAACATTACCATATAGATGGATAGGCTTGGCAGTAGGGGATGTAAGCTGCAAGCATGACACCTTCCAAAAAACCAGGCAGATAAAGCTGCTTCCAACCGCACAAACCACTCCTTTCTGCTCTTGGATCCATTATGTTTGTTTGTCTTTAAGGTGAAGGGGAAGAAAAAAATCTACCCGATTGGTTTTCTTCATCTCGTAATGCTTCAGGAGGTGTCTGGTGTTATACAGAGGGAAATAACTGAATCCTTCTTGGCATCTATCATTCAGCTGTGTTTCTGAGGGACTAAGCTCTAGCTCTTCCCAGAGCTAGTCTTGCAGTGTCACTGTGCTCCCTTTGGCTGCCCAGCAGTTGGAGATACTGCAGCCTAGCTCAAAGCTTGTGCTGGCAGCATTTTTAAGGTTTTGAAACCAGTGTTACACAGACATGAACTCTGATTTTGGAGCCCTCAGCAAGTTGCTGATACACACTGGTCATAGCCAAATAATGACAAGCTAACGTCTGAGCTGCTCCTATCTGTGCTGCACCCAAAAAAAGGAATCCTTCCCCTTATTTAAACAGTGCAGCAAAAGCAGATGTCTCTAAGTGCTTCAAGGAGCTTCAAGTTTGACTCAGCCATGCCTGTATTGCCAACATACAGCTTTCCAGAAGGTTAGAAGGGAAGTTATAAATATATTTAATACATAATTCTGCAGCAACAGCAGACAAATTTTATGATTTAGGCTGTTCCTTCTGTTGGTATCCTTGCAAAAGCTTAGGCTGGTTGCTAGGCAACTGGCATTAAAAAAAAGAAAAAGTACATTTCTCTTTGTATTGCAGGCAGGAACCTTGGGAGCAGCAGAGGCCTCAGATGGCTCCTTAAATAGCATTGCTGGGGAATGAAAGTTAAAATATTGAACATTCATTGGTTAAAGATCCTGTTACAAAGGTCAGCTATCTAGGGGATATTCAATAGTTTGGTTTCCTTTGGTGCAAAGGAAAGATTAGAAGGGAGTTTGCCTGTGTGCTGTAGATAGTACAAAAAATGGAAATTTCTTAAGATGACTGACTGTTGAGCAGAATACCTAGGTGGGCTATATAATTGCCTTCAGGCTTAACTCTCTCTTCTTGACAGAAAGTGTGAAGTGAGGTGTTTGTCACATTAGCAAGTACAAATGTGTGCTTATAGATCTTAGAATGTAAGAGGTGCTTTTAAGAGGGAGTATTTGAAGCTGCTTAACTCCAGTGCTCTAATTTGATAAACATAAGGTAAAAGAAAAGGGAGAGAATCAGTTGCTGTGTTAAGAGAAGTAAATGTCTTAGGGGAATCATGTTCATGCTGAGAGATTCACAGAAATCTCTAAATTCAGAGGAAAGCTAACAGCAAAACTACTGATTCCAGAGTTCTCAATTGCTTGCTCATTCTGCCATCTTTCTGTGTCAGTTCAAGGTCATTTATATCTAAATGGCTGTGAATCCCAGGACACAGAGAATAATAATTCTTGCATTGGGATGAAAGATTTCCTCCACTTCCCCACAATCCCTTTGAAATAGCGCAATTTTTAGACAGGATGATGCAAGAAATATAGCAGCATTAGTTGTGGAAATTCATTTGTGTACTAAACTGCGAGGTAAATTGGGAATGAGACTGTCTACCAACCCACCATCTTGAGGAACATTTTTCCTTCTGGCTGCAAAGTAGCAAAGAAGCAAAAAACTAGGGAGGTTTTTGGAACCTGTGCAAGAGAAGAGCAACTGTTCATGGCATGTCAAAGTCTATCAGGCATGATTTACTATCTGGAAATGATTCTTCCTTTTACTTATATCTGTGTTTTCTTTATCTTCCAAATATGAAATGGCTCTCTAACTTCCTTCTTTGGTTGCTTTGGTATGATGAGAGAGCAGAGGAGGGGAAAGAATGGAAATTGTGTTGGAGTAAGCTAGGAAAACTGCCATTTGGGCAGCATCTATGTATTTACCATAACTGATGGCAAGTTCTCTCGAGCCATTTGGAAAAGGAAGGAAGAAAATTAACTGTAGGATGTTCTTTGTTCTCTTCTGCTCACGTGCAAGCATCTTTGAGCAGTATGCTTCCATGCTTTGTTATTGAATTAGTAAACGAGGAGTGGGAGTTGTGTTCTGTGTTTGGATAGTTGTTTTTCTTTACATTTTACTCCCTTATAGGAGTCAAAAGCATGGCTGCTGTAATTACGTAGGGGAAGGTGTCTTCTCCATCCTTCTCCTTCCCCAATAGCTTCTTTGTGATTCCTTCCTCTAGATGAGAGGTCAAATGAGACATAGTTTTCTGAAGTCCTTGGGAACTGGTTCTAGTGCAGTCATTATAATCCAGCAATTAGCAAGTTAAATAGAAACAGCATAAATCCTGGCTTGAATTATTATGTGAGCCCCCTGAAGCTCAGAATCATGAGTAGGAAGCATGTACTCACTTGGAATTCAATTTCTGCTCCTCTCAAAACATGCCTCACCAATAAATCAAATTATTATTGCCTTGCAGTGAATCTCACAAACAATGCACTTGGCTGCCTGGTCCACCCACACTAAGTGAAAGAATACGTACATTTTAATTACCAGATTATTTCAATGTTGCAGACTGTTTCATTTTAAATATTTTTACAAACCAATGATATCTATATTCAATAATGAGTGCTTGATATTTTTCCCTGGCTATTAATGTCTGTAATTAGTATCTTTGAGAAACCTTGATATTACATGTCATGCCAGTCTCCCCTCAGTAAGGTCACTGTGGGAGTGGGATATTATTTCTCCTGTCATTCCTTGACTAATGTTTTCATCATATGTATAAAATATCTGCTGCGTAAATTTTTCAAGGTGAAATTATATAATATCTCTTGAATTTTTAAAATGCAGCTGGGGAGAAAGGCTTCATGTCACCCTGTTTCTGAAACCACTTCTGCTTCATATGTTTAGTTGCAAATTTTATAAACTTCTTTAAAATGACATAACTTTGTAAATGTTTTAGAAGCAGTGCGGAAACTGTGCCTCTTGCTCTGTAAATCCATGTTCAGAAGCTCCTGAGTGCATATGTAATAAAGTGACTCCACACCTGAGGTGTTTGAGTGTAGGCACAAGGTGGGACGCTCTGCTGTGCAGCATTCCATAGTCACTGCTTTGGAGTGGCCTCCTGAATGGGCTTGGGACAGGACAGATGTGGGAAGGGCTCTGTGGTTTGAGGCTGTGGCGTTGGCTTGTCCTGCAGACAAGGAGGGAGCAGAGTCCAAGAGGAGCTGGCAAGGAATGGGTTGTGTCACTTCTCTTCTGGTGTAGGTCCTGCAGCTGTGGCCCAAATTAGGACAGGCCTGTCACTGCTTTGGTTTGTGCTAGTGCTGGTTGTGCTGACCCACAGGAGAGCTGCCACTAGCTCCCAGTTGCCTCCTGCTTTCCCTGCAGTTGCAGTGCTGGTGGGCAGCTGAGAAAGACCAGTGAGTTAAGCTTGTGTCTGTTTTTGCAAGCGTTGGCTCTGGACTGTGTATGGGCTTTTACATATCTGGCATTTGCAGTTCACTTTTGCATGGTGAGGTGACAAGGGTTGGTGGGGTTCAGCTGCAGATACACTGGCTGTCATGGTGCATGTTGTCCTGCTGTCACGTTTATTTATTTCTGGAAACACCTGGAATATAGGTAGGAGGGCAAGAAGATGATATCCAGCCTAGGTCCCTTATGGGGTTATGCTTGGATTTTCAACGTGTCCATCACGCTGCTGGGAATACCAGCTGCTTTCAGTGCAGGTAGCGTTTTGCAAGAGAGAGGAATAAGATGCCACTAAAACCTGAGATGCCACTTGTTCTGAACAAATAGGTGTCAGGGAGGTTCATTCTGAGGGATGCTAGTCACCTCGTGGCAACAGAGCACAGCAGTGTGTTTCTTCCTGTACCTCAGGGTCAAATTACTCGTCTTTATTTCTGTGAGAGATGAAGTAATGGTTCAAGCTCTAGGACAAAGTTTATTGATTTCTGTCCTTGGTCTGAGACAAGCTTCCTCTGGCTTTAGGCAAATTGTGCATTTTGAATTTTAAATTAGCAAATGTTTCCTTACTTTTACTGATCATGCCTGACACTCCACATAAGTGGGAGCAACCTGAAGAATATAGGGTGTGCTGCCACTCTCGTTCAGACCATGAGGTGGGTACCCAAGCTTTTCAAGAAGGAAGATTTGCTCCCTGCTGCCTTGGTTATGAAACCCCTCTTTTGCCTTAATGGGGGCATGGCTGGTGTACATGTGGTTTTCCATTTTCCCAGGTTCCCTTCCAAGCAAATTCCTAATCAAGCTTTTGAGTTCAGTAGCAAGAAGTGGACCTTCAGTTGTGTGGAGGAAGGAACCAGCAGGCACAGCCCACCTTGGTGTGGTGTGAGGGGGGAGAGTGCTGATGGGCAGTGGGAATGTGAAGCTGTGGTGCAGGGGATTGCAGCAGTCACCAGACCCAGCTGCCTGTGCTGGTCAGAGTTCTGGTAGGGAGAGCCCCAGGACCTGATGGGAATAGCGGATCGTTTGACTTTGCAAGCTTCTGTTGCTGCTTTTCTGTAATATAGAAAGGCCATGACTATTTCACATGCTTCTGAGCAGGAACATTGTGTCTTGGGACTGTGTGGAAGACTTTGGGAGGAAACAGGCATGTGAGGGGAAATTCCAAGAGAATAAAACTTCCCCTTGAGCTTAAGCATGAGAAAATTTGAGTGGATTTGGGGTCAGTAGTGAGGAAGGTTTAAACATGAGACAAACTGTGGTTCAGGTGGGATGGGCTGGGAGACTCTGGTAGGGCAACTCCTGTCACCTTCTTACTGTCTGACGCGGCCTCCTCGTCACTAGCTCGGACCAGAGCTTTCTTCATTCCCCTTTAAAGCATCTGAATTGTGGCAGCCATGAATGTGTGCCATAAAACACAATGTTTGCAGAGCAAATCACATCAAAAGGGCTATGGAAGTGCTAATCTTAAAAACCATCCTCGTTAATGGTAACCTAACACCAGAAAGACAGCAAGAGTTTTATGGGCTTTCTTTCTGACACATGCTTGGACCACCCATCATAAGTGTATTGATCTGCATCCACCCTTTGTATGGTGGGGTCCCAGTTGCTTTCTTGGTATGTCCTGGAACTGGAGAAGACACAAAACAACCTACTGAGCAGATTACTTTAGCTGCACGAACGTCTCTGAGTGGAGTTGGCCTAAAATGTGAATGTAGTGGCGGATAAGCTCTTTATGGTCTTTCCTGGCTTATTGGAAGATGATTATATGCAAGGAAAACTGCAGTAGAATTCTTGTGTATTGGGAGGGCAGAGTTAAAATAACCAGTGCATTGATAGCTAAGGAAACCTCTTTCTTGTGAAGTGCACAGCCAGGGCTGCTTCTTTGGCATGTGTCCTCTCAGCGTGGGAAGAGTGTGTTTGTGTGCGTGTGTCTACACACATGTCTGCATATGGAGGTGGGAATAAAGGTGCTGACTTGTTGCTGACATTTGATTCTTTCCTCCATAGCACTTCTTGGTACATGTCACTGCAATATTTTGCTTGGACTCTCAACAGCATTGTCTAATCAGCCTATTTTATTTCCTTCTCCTCTCTCCCACTCCTCCAGTCAGCATATGCTGTGTCAGTGCTCAAAGAGTGCGCTAAACTGCGACCTACCGATCCCACCGTTCCTCTTCTGGCTGCCAAGGTCTGCATTGGGTCACTGCACTGGGTAAGCAAGCTGATGCAATTCTTATTATGTAACAGATTAGGTGCTGCAGTGACAGTGCCACAGTGTAGCTGCAGTGGGGAGAAAGGGAATCCCTGCTAAAAATCATACCAACATGTGTGCCTTTTATAAAAAATGAAAATCCCTGAAAGAAATTTTGCAGTGAGTCATTAAAATGAATTTTGCTGGCACATTGGAGAAAGGAGGAGGGGGGAAAGCCATAAGAGCAGTTCTGGGGACTGCTGCTTCAACTGAGTGTCACGTTGAATCGGCCGCTCTTTTAGCCCCTGGAAGACAAAAGCTAACAGTTATAAGTGGACTGTTAGACAGTTCAGGTCTGCCGGACAACTCAGCCCTTTGTTCTTGAAGTTGCTGTGTCAGTGTATTGTGTTCTGCATGTGTTAATGTACGCCTCAGAAGCAGTGTGGGAGTGGAAGTTTGTGCCCGTGAAATTCTGATTATCCAAAGGAGCAGAAACATCTGTCACTCTTTTGCTACTTGGTTTAATTAACTGAACGCCAGCCCGCTGTTTTCACCTGTCCTCACCACGAGGTGTCCCTGCAGTCAGTGAAGGATTACAATTGCTAAACAGGAGTAAAACACAGATGGAAGAAAACATGAAAGAAAATACCAGAAGAATCTGCACAGATCTTGGTGAAAAGTTGTAGAAGCCAGTTTGCTGTTGTTTTGTTCCATTACCCCACCTCCCCACCTTCTACATCACTGTCTGATGAAAGCTGCTGTTCAGCTAAACTTGAGTTGTATTAGTTTACACCACCAGCAGGGAGGGTGTCTGGTTATGTCTGTTTTTCAATGAACTATACTGTTCACAGTGTAATGATTAAGCTTATATGTGAGTCAGCACAAATTGGGCAGCATCTTTTTCTAGGAAAAATCTTCAGGTCTGAGGGCCTTCAGGGAATCCTTACTAAACTGCCCAACCTACTTCTGCTCTCCATTTGGAGCAATTTAACTCTCTTGTACCCACAGCTCAATCTCTAAATTTTGAAGCCTGAAAGTCATGCAGTGATATAAAATAACATTCACAGTGAATGTTATTTTTTAAAATAAAGCAAATAAGGTTTTTTTCTGATTCTTAGAGGTGTTAAAACAGTGTGAAAGCCAGGCATTACAGCTGTGTTGAATGCTGTTCTTAATATGTCTGATGAAGTTTTCAAAACACAGCTAGCATATAAAAATACCTAGTTAGTTTGGAAAGAATGTGGTTCTGTAATTCAGTTCCAGATTGACCAGTCTGTTATCTCCAGACTTCTCATACATGGCAGAGCTGATAAAACAACTGGCTAATCCTAAAAAGTAGGAAAGGCAAGAGAAGAAGAGAAAAATGAGCTGGTTTTGATTATTTCAAAATAAGAGGGTTTTTTTCTTCAATGTACTGTTTTTTATTGTGTGAAATGCTTTTCAGTGTTATTCAATCAGACCCTGGCTCAGAAATGGGGGGCATTATGAAATCATGATTTCACAAGAGGGTAATTTTACTGCAGTTATCTAGAGCACAGCCTTATGAACGAAAACCAAATTAAAAATATTCCCTCCCTCCTTCCTTTCAGTCAGTGGCTTGTGCTTTACCCTCATACCAAACTTGATGATGGTATAGAATGGTTTTAATTCAGGGGAGTCCGAGGGAAATCAGAACATCTTTTAAAAGAACTGAAGTGATAAGTTCCCACATCTCTTAGTCAAAGGGGTGCTTCTGATATTACTGGCAGACTCCTGTGCCTAATAAAGACCTTCCTGCTTAACAGAGCTGTTTTTCTAAATGTCATCCTTACAGTAATTATTTGCATTTAAATTACATGGCAATCAAATCAGAATTGAATAATTTAAACTGGAAGTGAACAGGCTGATCAATGCCAGTATAAATAGAAAGGAGGATAGACATGGGACAGGAACAGTCTAATGGACAAATATTAGCAGTTACAAATACTCAAATACATCTTCCTTTTCAGAACATATAAAATATGACTAATTTTTCAATTAGGAAATATATCTGTGTACTTGATTGCTGGCTAGGCAGGAAAAGGGTGAAATCAGATAACCATTTATCCAAATGAAACTGCTAATTTATATCCTGCATCTGTCTACTGTGTGGTGCAGTATTGTAGCCAGTTTGTTTATAGCCCATGGGCAAGCAGTACTTTAGTCCTCTTTCAGTTACTAGCAATAAAAATACCCCCAAAACACAACATTTATGCAGATGGATAATTACAGAATGTCATGAGAAGCACAGAACAGTTTCTTTCATGATTAATCTAGTGATAACTTAACTCATTTTGCTGGCTTTGTACATGGTGTCTCAGCACACTTTAAGAGCAGGGAAAACAGAAAATTAATTGAAATGTACTGTAGTGATCTACAACATTGAGGATGCTCAAGTCACATCTATGAAATAATCCCTCAGTGCAGTACAAATCAAAGTGAAAATGTGGGTGCATTCTTACAGTGCCATGCAAATCAATATATAACAGAGCCTGATGCAGAAGAGAACTGAGCTTCCTCCAGCTTCAGTTGTGGCAGTATGACCAGATTATTAACTGATGTAAGTTGGCAGTACTCCACTGGCATGTCAGTGGTACCATGCTGGCTTACATCAGGAGATCATCTGCCCCATCAACCACTAGCTTTTAGGATTGGGCCTGCAGTAAACAACTGAGTGGTATAAGCACTGTTTTGGCTACCTTTTTCAGAGTTGCAGGTTTTCAAAAACAAAAACCAAAAAAACCCAGTGTAAACAATAAATCAATACTTCATTAATTCTAAAGCTTAAGCCAGTAGACTTGGAGGATCAGAAAAGCTTCAAAACTAATGCACCTATGTAAACCACATTTGTATGGTCAGGATGCAGTCAGACCTGTACCACAAAGTTGGAACTTTTATATTGTATCTAAACCATTGCACAGGTGTTTTAAATGTTTTTGTAGTAGGGTCAGAATTACTTTTGAGGCAATGTGCTGCTAAGCCTTTGCAGCTTGCTGGGGCTTTAGCACAACAGTTTGCTGAACTTGCATATGGATGATTCTATGAAGCGAACACAAAGCCCATTTGTGTTTAGCCAGCTGTCTTTTACCTTTCCAGAATGCACTATGAAGTCTTTGACTATTGTAGGTCAAAGTATTGTTCTAAATTTCCTAGGAGAGTTGAGGTAGTTTGCACTGGAATATGTCCATACTGAGGTTGCCTTGCTCCACTCTAAATTCAGAGTTCTGCTCACAAAAAGGCTTGCTGCAATTTTCTCTTTCACTCAGCCTTCCCTGGCACGGCCTCAGCTGAATGCTCACTTGCCTATTTTGGCAGTGACTTTGAGTTGCAGTATGAGTTGTTGTTTTTAATATTTTAATAGTACAGCACTGTTAATTTCACTACTAATCTAGGTTCTACAGGATCCTGTTATGGCAGGTGTTGTGAAAATACTAAAAACGGAACTTCTGCCTACAAGCAAGCATTATATACTGAATTTCTCCATTTTAGGAGCCTTGTTTGAAGCATTTGGGGTTACTCTGATGCTTTCTTTTGCCTTTTACTCCATTGATTTCAATGGAGGCATGTGGAAAACATTGTAAATACACATAGAGCAAAATGGACTGTAGTTCTAGGATAGGCTTAAATCTTCTAGAACTCTCTGCTGTGACAAAAAGCAGGAAGACATGAGGCATGTTCTTAAATTTTCATTGCTCCACAGTTGATATAATAGCAATAGTAGTGTTGTGCTAAACTTGCCTAACACCAAATGATGCCAGTATTATCATCTAATATGTGCTTTTCAAAGGACCTTGTCCCATGGCAAAAGCTGCAGCACAGGATGGTGCTGTGCCTCAGACATTTCCCTCATTTCTTTGAACTAGTATGCACAGCAAAGTGCTCTGCTGCAGCACTTGGCTGGGAAGACAGAGATCGTGCCATCAGTCAGGGAAAGGGAGAAGAAGTGGTATTGGGCCGGGGCAGACTGTGCATGGAGTCATAAAAACTGAGTAAGACATACCATGAGGTCAAGACGTCATGGTGTGTGTGTCAGGGGAGTTGGCAGGATGTAGATTTAGAGCTGCATACTTCTGAGGTAACAGCTTACTGTTCATTACTTTCACAGACCACTTAATCAGAGAGTGCTTCTCTCCTCTTCTGTCTGTTGTTGACCCTGCCACTATGGATAATAAATGCTGTGCATGTGCTTGTACCCAGTCACTTAGGAGCCCTGGAGTCGCCTGGAAATGCTTAGGTCGTAGTGCAGTATGAATAATATTAAAGGATGAAATCTAGTCCCATTACTGGAGTTACTCTACCTGCTGACGGACATCTGAGAGGATTGGCATCTCCAGAGCGAGAGGCTGCTGAGAAAGCAGGGAAGGGCAAGGAGCTACTATGTATTTCTTCTGTCTTTTAAAAGACATTCTTGATTACATCACCACTACTGTTCTGGGGCAATCCCATGGGTTTCAGACATTAAAAATGATCAAGAATTTTGTCTTCTATACATTGCCTTTGTGAACAAACCACTCTAGCTACAGTGGAGGAAAGGCTTGAGTATTCCTAAATGCTGGTGGCTGAGTTTACACAGACTAAATTGGTGGGCTTAACAATTGTGACACAAAGAGGAAATGCTGACTAGACCAGCAATAGAAAGCACAGGATTTTTTTTTTTCTGACATATGTAACATGATTAGCTTTGTGTGCTGTAAAACAGGTGTGGGACAAAACCTTTCATTAGACTATGCCTTATAGACCACTTTCTTCCTATGCATTTTTCCTCTTATCATTCTCATTTAACAATATTTATATTCTTGTCTTTGAATTAGTCTCTTTTGCTACAACCCAGTGTAATGAAAATGGTAAGAAGAGGTCGATTCAACTAGTTAACATCATGTGTAATTTTGTATAGATACCCATTCTGTAGGATGTTGATCTCTTAAGTGCTTGAATATTGTTCAGTGTCACTGGTTTCCAAATTCACCTGCTTCATTAACCTTGTCCTAAGTCCAGTGTCATTTGATGTATTTCCTGCCACTTCCTTGGTGTGCTCCTCTTTTTTGGCACAATAAACTGCTGTTTTCATGCTGCTGTACATCATTGATTTGTTTGTCCTTAGTTACTCTAAATGTGTGCTGGTGAGAAGTGCAGTTCCTACTTAGTCCTGCAAGCTGTCGATTCAGTGGGGCAGGGCGTGAGCTTTTCTAAAAACAATCTGGGTGGCAGTTGGACACCAGCTGGGTGGCATTAGGCCAGGGGACAGCACCTGCTGTTCTCCACTACCTTGTCAGTATGCCTCCGGGCTTGGCTTGAACACACACCAAAACCTGTGGCCAAATAACAGCGGTGACTGGAACAGCCACTCTCTGTACCAGGGGAAACATCCCTCAGGGTAGCACAGCTAGCAACTGTTCTTTTTCTGTCAAATATGAAAGAGGAAGTGGAAAGGGAAAAAAACCCAACCAACCCCAGAGCATTACCATCTCATTGGTGTCAGTTCACAGTTTGGCAGCCTGTCTCTCTCCAGGTGCCAGGTGCTTGCTTTCTGAGGTGATGGAGGGGTTGCTTAGCTAGTGCTTCCAGGTGCATCCTGACACTTTACATACCTGGAGTTCAAAATGCAGAAAGTTCTTCTTAGGTTCTTTTTCTCCCATGCCTTCTTTCTGAACTTTCTTCCATGCAGGTCTTGGAGGCAGGGAACTTCTCCCTGCAACCTGGGATGCTGCCCTTCTCTCCACCAGCTTTTCAGTGTGAAGTATGTAGAAAAGTCTTAGAACAGTAAGGGCCAGATTGGAGGTATGGCTTTGAGACTTTGTTTTTTGTTGCTTCTAAGAGACCCTTTCTCATCTCCACAATACAGACTGGAGACATCCCATATCCTTAAGGACCCCCACAGACACAGCTTTACCGGCAGATTGCAGCTCAGGCTCGCTACTGGTCCCTCACTCCAGTGTATGGAGAGGGAGCTTTTACCCAGACTGCAATCTGGTAGTCCTTGCAGTTTCGTTGGTTGCCCCAAATATGTCCCGAGGGAGTTACTCCTGTTTCAGGTAGTACTTTGCAGATTCACAGTTGACTAGGCCATCGGCAAGGCTGATGCACTGGAGAGTTGAAACCTCACAGTGGGTGATGTGAGTCAAAGGTTTGGCTTTTCACACTTGCCCAGAATGATTGAAGAGTAGAAGAACAGGAGAAGAGGGGGCAGATGGCTGCCACAGCAGGGCTGGCAGGGGAAGTGTCTGAGTGCTGTAAGAAGGAAAAGTAAATGTTCTCATAAACAGAACCAGCTGTGCTGGAGTTCGTGAGGCCACTTATTTTCAAAGCAGACTCCAGCTGACCCAAGTTTGCATTCATAAGAATCTTTGTGGCTGGTCAAAGTGTCATTAGTGTTTAGTATGAATAAATGTTTAAAAGAATGTGCTAGAAGTGCTGTTGCATCCACTCTGAAAAGTTACAGCTTTAATTATTCATTTATTAGATTAATCTGATACTGATAGGTGACCCTGGGTAACTGGCAGGCAGGAAGGCTAAATGGTGCACTACCAATTTATGCAGTGTAGGTGTTTCCAGAGACTGGAATTACCATCAGGTGACCATTCAGAGAAACAATGGAGCAAAATCTCTCCCATTTTACATGTCTTCATTTCAGCTTCAAACTTTTCATTGAATCTTTTTTTCCATACACTCTACCCACCCCTACTCTTGTTCACTAGTCATTAGAATTCCTTGTATAGCTCTTTTCTTCATCTAATGGAGACTTCTTGGATAAAAGTGTGTGTGGGGAGAAGAGGTGAAATAATGAAGAAAGAGAGTGGGAATATAGCTGTTTATGGTGGCAAAGAGGTGCATAATGAATTTTCAGGCTGCAGAGATTTCATGTCTTACATAAAAGTTTCTGAGAGATGAAGGATTCAGTTATAGTTTTATATATGGGGGTTTTTGTTGTTCATTTGTGGGTTTTGTTTTTTGAGTTTTTTATCTGTGTGGCAAGTCATGGGCCACTTCTTCCATTGTCCTAGGTTCTGGTCCAGAACACATTTCAGTATGTGGCCGGGAAATTGGTACGGCTACTGACAGGTTAAGAAATGTGTGAAACAAATCTCCGTCTTTCTCATGTGATCAGAGTTTAAGGGTCTCATCTGAACATTGCTGAAGTAAGTGGGACTATTTCCAGTGCTTTTGGTAGGCTTTGGATTATACCCTCAAAGACAGGCCTTGCAGTTTAGTTGGTAAATCCAAGTATTCTGGAAGAGGTATTCCTGTGTCAGTTAGTGGTTTCCACAATAACAGCTGACCAGGCAATGAGGAAGACTCATGCTTTCGTAGTGCTTTCAGGAAAGGGTTTGATGATAACTTAGGTGTTCGTCATTGGACTGACTGATCCGAGGTTGCAGAAATTGGGGAACAATTGTTCTACATCTAGTTTGAATTCTATGGCCTCAGGGAGTTGTATCAGTGAGGAAGAAATTCAAGCAGTGGAGATTTGCTTCTTCACTTGCACTTTTCAGCCTTTCTTCAGGCTTATGTTAACAGTAATTTTTTTCTTATGTTTGATACCATCTAATAAATCCCATGTTGTTTGTTTATGAAGCCATTAGTTAATGTTGTCACCTGAATGTTTTCAAGTGATGTGACTAGGAGGCCCATTGACAGGACGCTACGTCAAATCAAGTAGATTCTGTCCATAGGTAGCGTATTAACAGATCGCTGCAGAAGGGAAATTTCTTGTCTGATGGTGCATTTTAATTCCAGATTGTTATGGGTGAGTCATTTTAGATGTTAAGGAGCCATGAGGTGCTGAAGTCTGACAACGCTGAGTATTAAGAGGACACACGTCCACAGTACTTGTGTCTAAACCAGCTGGATATCAAACAAAAAAAGTACTTTCTCAAAATTAAACAACCCCATCCCATAAAGTCAGTTGCGATGTAATGAGAGTTTTCAAAAGGAGGATTTGTCAGATAGTGTAATGGTGTCTGCTTCTTCATTAGGGATGACTCTGATTATGGTTGACAGGATCTGCATAGTGCCTTGTACAGAAATGAGATCTTCCTGTAGTCTCTGTCTTTCAGGCATTACATATGAGTTTTGCCAATGTCTCTCCAACCTACACCTTTTAAGGTATATATAGTCTACAGGTCTTAGTCTTTTCTGCTTAAAATGCATGAGTGATGTTAATGAGAGTTTAAAGTTAGAAAGGAGAAACACACCACTCTGTAATAAAATATTTAACTTATTCTTTTTGTTTAAAATTACCATTAACTCAGATTTTACAGATGTTGATAGATCTGTGTCGAAAGGAAGGTTGTGGGGAGCAGTCTGTGCTGTAGTAGAAGAGACCAGCTTACCTATTCCATCATTTTGGAGACCGATCCTGAGAGCTTGTGACTTCTATCTCCTCCATTTACTATCTGTACTATAAAACACATTTTCAAGGAAATTGTGTCTTTGCAAAAGATGCAGAAAGTGGCTAGTGTAGCAAGAACTGCCAAGGTAGTGTGTTAGTTCAGATCAAGAGTTGTGTCTTGAAATTTCTGTGTCTTTGCGGCAGCAGAACTGCAAGCAGCAGCTGAGAGCTTTCGGTGAAGTTAGTGGTTTCTTGTTTTACTCTTGTAGTATTTTAAAAGAAAGTAAAATTTGCTAAGGTTTAAAAAAAATCAGACAGCAAAACTGGATGGTCTTCCTTTGAAGGAAGAAACCTGTTAGATCTTTTCATCTACTGCTAGGATAGCAGTCCAGCTGATCCAGCATTTGTATTTAAGGTTGCATGATTGAAGTGTGGCTGAAGGGAACTAAGAAATACAATAGTGTGCTTGATTAATCATAAATATCTGGGAAAAGTTTGGGGTGCAAACCCCAAACTTCTCTCAAAACTCTGCATGTGCACCAAGGTCTGCTGATTTGACCTTCTACATCCTCCTTTTTATGAGTGTTCACTGGGATCACTGAAAGCCCTTGTGTGAATGGCTCTCAGATCACTTACAGGTAAGCTTAATGGTAAATTTTATTGGAGTAAGTATAGAAGAAATGCCTGTAAGTCTCAACTTACCTCTTTTGCAGCTGGAAGAAGGTGAACAGTTTGCTAAAATGGTGATAGACCTGGGAGAGGATGCTGGAGAGTCCCTAGCAAAGGGTTACCTGGCACTGGGCCTGACATACAGCCTTCAAGCTACTGATGGTGAGTTACTTGTTTGTCACGTGTATCGTATGGAGAGCATTTGCTCAAAGTCTTCAACGCAAGCAATGGGAATTTATTAGAAAATGTGCTTTCAGTGCTGGCTAGACACGAAAAACAATCAGATCACAGGATAAATGGGAACTGCTCACTTGCTCAGAGAACAGTGTTCTGTGGTAATAAAAGTGAAGTTTCTAGGTAAAGGAAGAAATGCAGGTCATTACTTAGGGGGTGATAATCTGAGTGTAGCTGACAATGCTTGGTGTGCTTTATTTGAGTATTTGTAATACATTTCTTTCACTTAATTTACACAACAAAAAGACAAACTTTCCATCTGTTTTCATATTTTTGTCACCCACTCATAAATCATAAAGAAATACAGTCCAAGAACTGGAGTCAGAAATGCCTCACTTCAGTTCCTGGCGTGGTACTGATTCCCCACAGAGATTCAACCTCTCTGTGATGTTGTTTCTTTTTCTACTTAGAAGTAAACAAGATAAAAATATCTACCTCACTGGTACGTGTCGATGTTCACTAGAAACAGACCACTGAATGTAAGAAGTATTTTATTTTAATGCTGCTTACTTGGATCTCGAATGAGTGGACAAGGGGCTCTCGCAGATTTGGTGCTTTGTAGTCAGAAGGGCTTGAAGTGTTTGGGAGAGTTCTAGCTCTGACCTTCATCAAGCTCACAGGTGGGAACAGTCTTTGTTTATTCTGTGACTTCTAACATAGGTAGAAGGCCTTCTAACACAGTTTCTTTGAATAATGGCTGAGCTGGTGTGTTTCCTGATCATTTTGGCAGTCCTGCCCTCATGCAAGCAATGGCTTTTCTGTCGGATATGTTCCATAGAAACAAACCAACTTCTTCCAGCAAAGAAGCCTGAATCAAAGCTAAAATTACTCTATTATGTTACCATGGAATACGCTGGCCTTGCAACTTACACCAGAATTCTGCAAGGCATGTGTATGAGAAAGTGTTCTTGTGCTCTTCAGTAGCACAAGTTGGTGTAGTTTTTCAGCCAGCCATATCTGACCAGCTGTTCTGAGAACTGCTTTTCATTGTGGAGGCTAACAGGCACTGCAGCTCTCTCTAGTTCCCCATTTCTCTGCCTCAGAATAGTTCTCCCTAGAAAGTTCACGTCAAAAAGTATGTCCTTCCTAGCCTGAACTTTCTCTTATATGTGTATTTTAAGTCTACTAGAGTTCTACGTAACAACCTAGTTTTTAAGAGTGTTTTGCCTTGTTGTTTAAACTGTTCCTAAAGCTATATAAGATCTCAGAGACTATTTTCAGAGATAGGTTTTCTGTGTTAGCCCCTTACTATCTCTTTGTTAACTCCAGTATGAAAAGAAGGTAGTTTCTAAAGAATGGAGTTGGAGAGGCATTTGCTGTACTGTGACTCTAAAAATATTTTGGTGCAGCAAAATGTGAGTTGGAAACTCTTCTTCTGGAAATCTCTGGAGTTTTCAAGAGATTAGTTCAATATCGTATCTTTTTTTATGTAAAACAAACAGTCTTCACAACAACTGCCTTGGATTAGTTTCAGATTAGCCTCTGATTTATGTTTTGAAACAGCAGAATATATCTGCCTTCTCATCGTATCGCTAGCCTTTAAGGCAACAGGACAAGTCACTCAGTTATTTGAGGGAAATAGGAAGAGTATATTTCCATAATTCAGATTGTATTTTAATAAAATGGATTAAGTCCTTCAAAAGCACACATATGATGGTCATGAATATGGAACTGTGTTTTACTGGAAAATGTCAAATTTGCACTAACAAGACATTTTCATTAGCATTGTTAAAAAATAGCATATGACAGTGAGGAAGCAAAGCTAGAACATGCTGAAAGACAGTAGTTCCGTGATGTAATCCTGCCTCATGTTGTCAATCTTGTTTATCATTGTATTTATACCAGTTCTTGGTGGCATATGCAGACAAGTCAAACATCTGTGTATGTGTATGTGATTCCTGTAACTTTCCAGTTGACATGACTTTCAGTCAGTCAGTATTTTCAGTGGTAGCTAAGTGTTTCAGAGACTTTTGACTAATTGCCTTGTAAAGCTTACAGCCTTCCATGCAAGTTAGGCTTTCTTACTTAATATAACCTTTTAGTAATTATTTCTCCTCCTGTGTGACAAAGGCACTGAGGAGCTGCATTAAAGCCTTTTCTTTGTGATTTGCAAAAAGCTCCTGGAGGAAGTAAGACTTCCTGAAACTTATGCTGGATAGCTTCGTTATTCTTAATGTTTAATTACATGTTTCTTGAAATAAGTCTCATTGAAATAGCTGAAAGATGTGTCCTCAGAGGATGTCATTGCCACTTTTGCCTCAGTCTTAGAAGCCCAAGCCTCCTGTTTGTAGTTAATGTCCATTTTCTGCAGATAAGTTTCCAAGGGGTCAATGTCAACAGCAAACCATTCCTCTTCCTCCCATAGTTCCAGTTTTGACATAAGCTGTATTGTCAACTTTTCCTCCCTCAGGTCTGGTGAAGAATTCACTGAAGACAGGGAAAGGTGAGATGAATTTAACAAAGGTGAAAGAGGAAAGACTAGGGAGAACGTATTGTGAAATACAAGTGCTCTTCTTATCTCACATCACCACCTCACAAATTGTGAAATCTCTGTAGATTTAACAGTCCCTCATTCTTTTTTTCAGAGATGAGTGTGCTGTATCTCTGTTTTCATTTAGAATTTTGGTAGAAGGACATCGATCAGGGACTGAATTGGAAACTCATTTTATCAGTCTTTGCGGATTTTACCAATAGTCAGTGTACTGACAGCACTGGTTAATGTTAAGCCCCCCACACATTTGTTCACTAAGAAGTGAATGAATTATTAGTGAACAAACTTATAATGTTTGCTTTTGGAAATAACAGTGCATGCAATCTTTAATTATAATTATGGGTGCTAAAACTGTACATTAGTGCCATATTAGATGACTTAACACAAGGGAATATTTTCTTAGACTCAGTGATATTTTCAAAAGGGTGCATGCATATCAGTGTTTTAGTTTGGATCAGAAATGTATTTTTGAAGTCCTTCTATCTGTCATCCTCACTTCTTACATTGTGATTCGCGTAAAGGAACAGTTTTGCACATTACAAACGGAATTCTTTCCCACAAAACAAATGTATTACATAAATAGACCTGACTGTGCTTCAGCTGCTAATGGGTGCTCAATCCATTGGACAAGATTAGAACTAGATTCCTGTCCCCATGTTTGTAGTGTTGATTCTGATCCTTGGCACTGTGTTTCATTCCATGCATTCACTACTCCTGCTGTGCTCTAACTGCTTTTACTAAGACAGAACATGTCCTCCTTTGTTTTCAAATGTGACTTCAGAGCTTTGTATTTAGGTATCAAAATATTGCTGAAGAACCTGTTGAATTTTAGTAAGGATGAAGTGCCTTTAAAAACCCAGAATGCTTCAGAAAATAAATCTTGGGCTGCTCAAGTGGCATTTGCAAAAGTACTGTGTGTGTACTTATGGGTTTCATAAACTCCCCTGTGCCACTCTCCCATTGGTCAGACTGCTTTTGCAGCTTATTTTAATCTAAGTAGTAAGTCATATTTTGCTTTAGTTGGTGGAACTGCAGCAGCCATGCTCGCAGGAGGTAAAGTTGGGTAGGGACTGAAGAGTTCTTTGGTGCCATCAGTCTGGGAGAATGGAGCACAAATTTTAAAAGTTTAATCAGACCTACCAGGTTCTGTTTCCTTAGTGCAAGCTTTTCTTTGTCTGAAGTGAGAGCTTTTCAGTGATACAAGTGGGTTGCAGATTTCTTTGAATAATTCAGGGCAGGGCATCTGCAACATCTAAGGGCAATCTGTTCCGGAGTCTTGCCACCCTCTTACTAAAGAATTTCTTCCTGTATATAGTCTAAATCTTTCCTCTTCTAGCCTAAAACCATTACCCCATGTCCTATCACTATAGGCCCTGGTAAAAAAATAACCCTTTGTTGTTCTTTAAAATCCACTTTAAGTATTAAACAGCTGCAGTAAGGCTTCCCTTGGCCCTTCCCTTCTCCAGGCTGAAAAACCCCTACTCTCTCAGCTTTTCCATATAGGACAGGTCTTCCAGCCCTCTAACCATTTTCATGGCCCTATTTTGGATTTGTTCCAGTGGAACCATGTCTTACATTGGAGATGCCAGAGCTGCACACAGCACTCCAGGTGGGAGTCTCAGGAAAGCAGAGCAGATCACCTCCCTTCACCTGATGGCCAAGCTTCTTTTTATGCATCTCTCCCCAAATCTTTTTTCATTGTTGGGGTTTTTTTCCCCCTAATTTATCTCCTTTAGCTGTAAAGGTCCTGCAAATGGCACCGTTAACTTGCAGCATCAGTGCTCAGTATTGTCGAACACAAGTTTCAATTTGTTCATCCGTGTCAGAAACAAAGCTAGAGATGGACAACCAGATTTCCAACTTTGTGGTAGCTGAAGATGCAGTCCGTATTGTGCGAAGTGGGAGTCACATGCTGTTTCCCAGTAATGCAGAGGCAAAGCTGACTAGTTGTAGAGTAATCATTTCCCCAACATATTTTGTATTCTTTCTGACTACAAGCTGAACATCAGTCAATTGTCTTCACAGGTGGAAGCTAGAAGTTCTAGCTTTTCCATTTGGTGTTTAATTGGAGGGACAAATAGTAACATTTCTTTCAGTCTTTCTTATTGTGTGACATCTCCAGAATTGCTCTTTAACTTAAATAAAGAATCGTAGTTTCCATGAGAAACAGAATGTCAGATTTTTTTCTGTAGGGATGTTTACAGGTATGATCAAATCCTTTCCAATGTCTCCTCAAGCATTTCTGTTTACATCAATCTTGGTTCTTTTTTTTTTTCTGAATTTTTTTCCTTTGTTACGTTTTTCCAGTATTTTGCAGTAGCCTGGTGGTAAGGCTATTGAGAGTGATGTATTTTTAATAAATGCTCATTTTGCATGGAAGTACATGTCTTTAAATTCTTTAAAATACAAATGTTTGGATCCGTTTTTAATACTTAGAGTAGGTTTTGTGGCCTAAGCAAGTTTTGATCGTCATAACTGGGAAATCCTGAAGATTGCTGTTTCTCCCAAATGAACCTGGTATTTGGAAGAACTGTTGGAAGATGCAGAAATAAAGAAGATCTGATCGCTACAGCTACAGCAGCAAATAATTTGCTTTCAAAATTTCACTCGCTGACATATTGCAGAATCCAGAGAAACTGGTTACCTTTGTATGTCTTGCAGAAGAACACATTTCTTTCTTCTTAATAACTTTTAAGAGTACTTGAATTTTACTGGGTTTGTTGAATTATTATTTACTACTTAGTAACTTTCTATTTCGGAGCACACACTGACTCGACGTATCAAATCAGATATATTCATGGGTGATGTTTGCTGATGGATTAACTACTCATCACTTCTATATACTGTTGATCAATAGCTCTCAATTTCAGGATAGGCAGAACAAGAAACAACTGCTATGCAAAATCTGAAAACCTAAGAACCAGAACAAGACAGCCAATGCATTTCTAAAAACCATCAACTAGGTTTCCAGATATTTTGGATCTGAGAACGACATGTTCCTCTAAGGTCTTCTTCTGTTCCTGCTGATCTTGATGATATCTTATGATACCCAGGTATAACAAGGGCTTGATTCTTCTCTTCCTTTTCTGGTTTTAGCTAGGAATTAATTTATACAGTGAGCGTACTGGACAGGATCCATTAGTCAAGCAATTAGAGGCATGGCAGGAGGGCATTAGTGGCTAATGCCACATCTGAATTAACCTAAAAGTCTGTTGTGGTCTCAAAGATGGTGGTGTTTTGTCACAGAGCTTTAATTTTGGCTGCTGGTGTTCCCTGTTCAACCTGCAGCACCCTCCTACATGAAGATGGTGGTGGGGGCGGTCTGTATCTGAGTCAGAATGTGCTGCAGGTTACTGCTTTTAGCATTTGCACCAGCATGGCTGAGGGCCTGTTACCTTCTTGGTATCCAGTTAGTGTTTGGCCCCTTCTCCCAGCCCCCTTCAGTGGCATATGTAAATAAAAAAATGCTTCAGTATTTCAAACAAAGGACTTAAAATACTCTTTAATAAAAATGAATTTGAGAATTCATGTTAAAATGAGCACACACATACAGAGATCTCCAGTGTTCACGCTCCCAGTTTGAAATACTCTATACATTTGTTTATTTAATCTGAAACATAGTGCAATTTAAGAGTTAATTCAGTATCTTGTCCTACAGCTACTCTGAAGGGCACTCAGGATGAATTAAACAAGAAAGCACTTCAGACTTTGGAGAGGTGAGTAGGGATCTTGCAGATACTTGTATTGTGTATTTTTTGCATGAATTCAGAAAAATTGTTCATTTTATGTTTCTTTTTCCTCTGCGTAAGCCTTCCTTGCCGGAAAGTTTGAAAACAGTTCATTAGATTTCAGCAGTAGTCTGTCAAAATAATTTTTGTGATTGCTAGATGCAGTGATTATTTGATTGAATATCCAAGGTAAGAGTACTGTTCTGCCACCTTACAGAAATAACCTTAGCCCCAAATTAGCTGCAGTGAGATCTACAGTGCTGGGAGATGCAGCTTCCTCACATGATGCCAGCTGGCAAACGTGGAAAGCTAATTTTGTCTCAATTCCTGTGTGAAGCAGGCTTAAAATTCTATTTCCGTCATGGTGGGAAAGTACCTTCACCATCAGGGTGTAGGCAGCTATGGGGTGGCCTGGCACCAGTGCACCTAGGGGAGAGAATAATTGCTGTCCCAATGAGTGTTTACATGAGTTGTTGTTGGAAGAGGAGGTTACAGAGCTAACAAAGTACAAAGCAGACACCACCTACCTCTCCTTCATCCCTGTGTTTTGTGGGGGAAACTGATACAATGGCTCCACCCTGGAAGCAACTGTGAATTACACTCTTGTGCAACTACACTTGAGAGCTCAAGTACAACTGCTTGAGTTAAAACGCTTTTTTGTCGGTAGAGAGGTGAGATATGAGCTTCCTGACCCTGTTATGATTGTTACACCACCCAAAATAGTCTGTTCAGGCAATTCTTTACATTTGTGCAATTACATTCACCATTTACAACCCACTGTAAATGTAGATGTCTACAAACTACAAATAGCAACTAAATGGAAGCCTGTATGGTCAAAGTCTTGGGCTGAAGTATCTAATTCTGAGTTTGTTGTGGTCATAATTACAGAAGTGAAGAAAAGTTGAGATTGCTGGTATCTCAAAGTACAGGTTTAGCAAGTTGAACAATGTTAATGGATCTTAGCTGTTTTGCTGATGCTGTACAAGAAGGAGCCCAATATGTTTGTCTTACACTGGTTTTGTAGTGAGTGCAAGAGCTGAAACCACAGATACCATTCTGGATATTTACCCTATGGAGATCTGAGAGAAAATTTTTAAAAGCCATTTGTTCATTCACTATTTGGATCAGGAGTGTACTTTTAAATCACACTAGTTTCTGGACTCCTGTGTAATACGTTAACTACTGACCAATTTTAAGGAATTGTGGTGCTGCACTGCTTTCAAACTTTTTTTTTTTTTTTAATCCTTTGACCTTTCCCATTGGCTGTGACTTGTTTTCATGGTATCTTAACTCTACCTAGGAGGCAGGCAAGCTTATAGCAAAACATAAGTTCCTCAAACCTCAGCCAACAGGAATGTGATAGTGAGCTGATAACTTGTGTTTTTCTAAATGCCTGAGTTTGGTTTCTTTCCTTTTTTTACCTTCCTTGTTTTGCACCTCTTTTTGAAGAACATGTATGATCTCTCAGGCCATGGTTTGGCCTCTAGTCATCTTTGTAAGGGGCCTTTTCAGCTGGAAGATTGCACCAAATGTTTTTCTGATTCCTTCTGAGGAAAATGAGCAGTAGAGTAACAATCCTTTGTTTTTGTAAATATACAAAAGCACCATTAATCTCATCTGCTATACTCTTGTGAACTTTCCCCTGTTATTTATTGCTGGAGAGACTACTGAAGGTTTCACAAGAGACACTTTGTAAAGGGATGGCTCACGCTGTCTAACACCTTAGGGCAAAGCTAGGTTCTATCTTATGGAGTTTTGTTGTTTGTTGCAATTTTTTGGGATAGGGTTTTTTTGGGGGGAGAAGTGGGTGACTATTTGAGCTTGGGGTTTTTTTTGTGTTTTTTGAAGTGGAAGGAGAAATTAGTGACTTTCCTGTACTAATTGCACCTTGATGTCTTTGGCATTGCTTCAGAACACTTGAGTGCCACCTTGACTGACAGTTACAGGACATACTCAGTCCATACTAAATTAATTCGTTCTAGAGCCATTAGTTATAAAATTCAGCTTCAACATCTTCTTGCTCACAGGCCAAGATGGCATTTGAAAAGTGGCTGCCATTAAAATGGTGTGTGGTTTGTTTCCTGAAGTAATTCTTTTATTGTTACTTGTTTATTATTAGCAAATCAATAGTTTTGGCATGGGTTTTAACCACTAGTGTTGTCAGCCTGTCATTTCTCCCTCATAAGGACATTAATTGTGCTCACTTTGGGCCTGGCAATGCAGGTGCAGGTTTCCCTGGTGTCCTGGAACACAGCCCAGAAAGAGGTCAGGAATGTTAATTGGCTACAAGGGACCTTCCTCTTCCCCATTTCTCCCATGTGAAATGACTTCCCTGTGCTGCAGAGCTGTGAGTGATCTCTGTGAGTCAGAAGGGGAGAATCCCCTGGTTCCTGGACTGAGCTGCCGGGTGGCATGAGCTGCTGCCCCACCTTTCCTCCTAGGTTAGGTTCCCCAAGACAGTATCCCATCATTGCCTTGGTTAGTGGCTTTTGCACAGGCTAGCAAATTCAGACTGCAATTTCATGCCTAGCATAGTCTGAGAGGGGACAGTTCTGCCCAGGTTGTCCCATCCCTGTTCCCTGCCTTGCACGAGACTTTGTTAAGGGCCTGCACATCTGATTCTGGAGGCACTGCAGCCTTCTCTAGTTAAGGCTTCACTTCACTGTAGTGTCTGCTGCCTGCTGTGGACTGGAAGGTAATATCTCAGAGACCAAGCTTGAGAAGTAAGGGCCTTAGTTTTGGTCCAGGCGCGGCTCCTGTCGTCAAATCATTCCTCCCTCACTGTCTTCCCTTTCCAAATTAGGAGCCTACTGTCAAAAATTAAACTAGAAGCTGCAGGGTGGAGGATGTTTTGTGTGTTCGAGCACCAGCTTGTGTCACAGGCTCCTGATCTTTAGTCCTCTACATGCTCATAGTGACTACTTTTCAGTGCTAACCTAACCCTCTCTTAATGTTTGAAAAGTGGCAGTATAGGAAGAAGTTAGACAACTATGCCCGTCACTCAAATTACTTAAAATAATGCTTTGATGGGTTTCTAAATAAGCTCAGAGCTACTTTTTCCGTATTAGTTATCCAAGTTCCAAAATATTAAGTGGCATTTAATAAAGGAGCATGTAAGTTGTATAACATCCTGGCAGCTGTGTTTCTCATACTTTTTCCTGGGATTCTGGCTTAGGCAGGCCAGCACTGTTCTGCTTCTTGTCTAGCTTCAGTGTGCTCCCCTATTACTGGACTAGTTTTTTGTGAGGGAAGAATGAATGTTGTTCTGTGCTTGTATGACTCACGGTGAAGGAGTTCTTGCAAAGTGCAATCTAACAGTCACTTTTCTTTTTGTATTGTGTGGTCGTCCTCAAAGAGCACGTGACTTGGCCCCTGAAGATCACCAAATTGTCCTCTATCTGTCACTGCAGCTGGCTCTTGTCAGACAGGTATGTGAAATAATTGGGAATCACTGAATCACGAGAGGTGGAAGGACAGTCCAGCTGAACAAGACCCAGGCTTGCTAAACAGGGTTCTTTCCTTCCTGCATTGTAACCGGTAACAAGCAATCAGAATATGTTTATGTAAAATATTTTTTAATTCTTATTCTAAAAATAATTCTGTAGCACATGGAATGGCCTTCCCTGGGGCATGTGTTCAGCTCTGACTCCTGAGCAGTCTTGGAGCAACCTTGTGTGTGTGGGATGAGCGAGGTGTGTTTATTCCTGTTCCCTGGGTATCACACTGCGTCCCGCTGCAGGCGCTCCAGAGGCTCTCTCGTTACTGCCCGATTCTGTATCATGCCAGACCGCGCGCTCCCCGCGCTGGGATTGCTTTATTCCATACTTGGGCACGTTTGACGTTAGGCTTTGACGGGTGCTGGAGCTCTGCAGCGAGTGGGATTAGTTGGCATTTGAATGCTGCTGCAGGTGTTAACTCATAAAAATGAAGCTGATCGGAAAATGCTCTGCATTGCCTTTCAGAAAAAGAAACCCAACCACTTGGGCTGTGCTTCATTTTTCTGCCCCTTTTTCTTAAAATTAGGGTGTTATATTTCTCTGTCCTTTCTGTTTAAAAGCTAAAGTCTTTATTGGAGCAGCTTCTGTTTTTTAAATACCTCTCTAGCTAGATTTGAAATTTTATCATTGTAGTTTCTTTGGCAGGCCTTCTGCTTGCTGCAGTTTTCTCTCCTTAGTCTACACTATGGAGTTGAACAGTTGGGTCTTTCTTACTTTCCTGAGCTAATTAGGGGAGCTGTGTGTTCATTAGGTTAAACTAATTGTTCCAAGAGAGCACCCTCTTGATAATGTCACTTTTGTAACCCTTTCTTAATGAGAGCAGTGTGCTATGAGCCTGCAATAAGAAAGGATAATTAAAATGGCTTATTTAACTTTCTCATCTGCCTACTGGCTGCTTTATGGTGCAGTTTGCTCAGGGTCTTTCATTAAAAAACACCCAGCTACCCTTCTTTCTCTCACAGCTTTTGCCTCATAGGGAGATTGTTTGATCTGCTGCCTCTTCTGCTGCTTGCCATGAGTAAAAGCATTACAGCTTTTCTGCTGCTATCCTGAAAAATAAAATCGAGATATTCGTGGTCATTGTTTTTTTGTTGTCTTCACTGTTACTGGCATTTTAAGTCATTACCCTTTCTTTTTCTCTGGTTGTAGCCTGTCTTTGCAGTGTTATTTCATCTCTCGTTTCCTCATTTCCCTTCCCTCCTTTTCTTTCCATTCAGTCACTTGTCCCCATGTTCACTTTTCTATTTGTCTAGTTCACCTGTGTGTTTTCATCCTTGATGCTGTGCCAGTCACCTCTGCTCCCACAGCTGTATGATCTCAGTGTATTATGTAGTGTCAGCCTGACCCCTGTGATGGTGCTCCTGCTCTTCTCCCATCAAGTGAGATATAAATCTTTAACGCATGCTTGGACAGAGAGGAGATACCTGAGACATCTTTATTTTTAGACTGCTGTAAAATATCCTACTCTTCTTTTGCCAGTTTACTTAATGATAAACATTTGGTAATGCATTTTTAATATCCTTAATTATTTAAAGTATCTAATATATTCTCTTTCTGATTAACTGAAAGATAAATGATACCTTTTTTGATGGATTGCATTAACTATTGAACATCACAGGGCTTTCATCAGGCAATGCTATAATACCAATAAATCAGGCCTTTTCTACATAGTAGGTTATAATATAATACCTGAATGTTTTTCTCAACAAATAGGTCTTTTTGCTTCCATAGTCAGAGTCAATAAATGAGGTAACTGTACCCAGCACTGAAAAATATAGCTATCAGCTTGCATAGATAAGAGAGTGTTTTCATGGAACAAAGCAAGAGAGGCAGCTGACCAGTAGAGTGCCAAGCAAAACTGGAGCAATTCATCTTCCTTGGAAAGCTGTAAAATATTTCCAATAGCACTTGTCTCTGTCACCACTGGGCAGGGGAAAAGGGGGAATGGAAAAAACATAAGCATCCCTCTGACATGAGATGAGGATAGGACAAGAGGAGGAATGGTTATAGAAAGTTCATGCAGAGTTGGCATTTGAAACCACCAGCAACTAAGATAAAAAATGATGATGATGAGCTTTATGTGTGTGCCTGTGTCTTAAAGGCCACTGGAGACACTGGGAAGACTTGGAGGGTCTGCATCAGCCCCAGAGTGTTTTAGTGGATTTTTCAGCCGAACACAGAGTAGAATAACCTGTTCTGTAAGGAGGGTCTCAGTCTGGTGTTCCCCCGAGCTGAAGTGCCAGGAGGCCAAGGTCAGTATGTGCTGCAGTGGGTATCTCCACCTGCAGCGCCTGGCTGGCAGCTGGCCGAGCCGAGCGACAAATGAGACTTGTAGCTCCCAACTCCCAGTGGCTGGTTCGGCTGCTTCTCCTGTTTCTGTGGTAACAGCATTTGGATCAGCAAAAACAAGGTAGAATGAGCATTTTAAAGCTCGCTGATTTTAAAGCATTGCCTTGTTTCTTAGCAGACCAGTTTCTATGGAAATGACTCTAGAGAGTCAGCAGCACTCTTGTTAATTTTAAGTGTTGATTCCCTTTTTTGGGGGGCGGTGGTGTTTGTGACCTCAAATGCCATGTAATCAGTATTGGATATGTAAAAACAACATATATGGGCTTCATACAATTTTAATACTTGATTAAGTCTAGTCTTTCTTTTCATGAGAATGGGAAGGGAAAGATGGCTAAGGGTCAGCAGCTGAGCACTGGAAGTCTCACCAGTTTCCTGTGGACTTCCAGGAGACCTCAAGTTTCAAGTGGCACTATCCAGAAAACACCTACTTCCTTCCCAAGTGTCTGGATGTACAACTAAGATAAATATCAGTTAAGAGACCAGAGAAAATATTTCACCTGTTTTGCCCAGTTTTTGTTTTGGTTTCAAGGAGAGACTGCTGTCTCTGCCCCAGGAGAGGAGCTCTGTTTTAGGGGGTATCAAGAAGTGCTTCTTTCAGTGGCTGCTTGGATGTAGGTAGTTCTGGTCTGTCTTTTTCCCAGACCAGCAGCTGCCTCCTCTGCTGAACTGCAACATGCTGCTTTTCTGCCTATGTCCTAGCCTAGATTGTTCTGGTGATCAAGAATGGCTTGTAGAAAGAACTAAGTAATCAACCCCCATAGATGTATCTACCCTGCTTTCCTGGGGTTCTGGTGGACTGTAGCAAGTCTGTTTTCAATGGAAGCTGTTGCCAGTCAGTAAAGCTTTCTCCTTTCTATGCTATAAAAAGAGATGGAGTGGGTAGTTTTAATGGTTAATTAAGTGTTACTGTCAACTGACATGAAATTATAAGGCCTGAAAATTCGTCTTAAGAGTTCCTGTTTCATTTACCATTTTAAATATGCAGGCTCATTCTACTGTTAGGAAGTATTTTTAACACTCATTCTGTTTTCCTTTTTATACCTATAATTGTGACATACCAGCATTGTTTTTAAGGAGACATATAGCATTATTGAAATAAATCCTATTATGTAAGAGGCAGCCTAAACAATCCATATTGTGGCATTATTTTGGTAATGCTGCAAGATGCTATTTCTGGCCTACTGCAGCATATTTGCTTCCTAATCAGTGTGATGTGAAGATACCTGTGTGTCATGCAAAACATGTGGTATATTTGTTAACAGAATGATAAATCAGGGAACTGTAACTTCTAATTGCAAGCCCCACTTGGACTTGCAGTCCAGCTGAAATAAGATTATTTTAAAGTGCAGTACTTGTAGGGAATTTTAAACTGGCAGCCTGGCTCTGATAAAGCCCTGACGTTTCAGGGTGCCATCTGGGGTGCCAGCTTCCAATTTTCTCAAATTATATAGTTACTTAAGTAAAAATACATCTTTCAAAAGAAGTTTGTGTTGACTGCTGCCAAATATCTTGCTTTTGTTGATCTAGAAATTTAGTTTGTATTTCATTGCATCTGGTCTATTGCAAGTTGTTGTTTCACATAATGTTTTCAACAAAGGCATGGAGTTCATATTATTTTTGTCCACTGTTTCTAATTATGCAGCAGTACTGTGTAGGCTACTAATGGTGTTACAGCACTAAGGAATCCTTTTGGACTCAAGTTAATAAATTAGGTGCCAGGGAAACATGATTAATTTTCAAAACCAGCCATTGCCTGTGACTCTGATGGTACTAGAGGGAAGCACTGAAATGAGATGTAACCATTGGAGGCCCCATGCTACAGAACAGAATTACTTTAGATGACGTCTGTTTCAGCAGTATGTGGCTGCCTGTCCAGCACACACAGGTTTGCAGGAGTGACCACAACTCACTTTTTTGCTGCTCTATTTTATGTATGTTGCAACAGAGTCAGAGAGCTTCTTGTATGGCCAGCCACTGTTAGAGGTATGGAACCTGCAGTTTGATCCTAAGTCACTTTCAACATGTAAAACAAAGTCTCAGTTTGCACATTCACATGTGAGTAAGGTCAAGTACCTCTACAATTTTGAAGTCCCTCAGTAAAGGCATTCGTTGCAAGTATTATTCTTTGTCTGATTCATACTATCAAATTAGGATTCCCTTCCCAAGTCTTAATCATAGAATAGTTTGAAGAGGACCTTTAAAGATCACCCAGTTCAATCCCTGCTCAAAGCAGGATCAGCTGGAACAGATTGCCCCAAGTCTGCTCCAGTTGTTCAGTTTGCAGGTTTTCTTTTTCTTCTAATGAACTTTTCCCCAAACTTGTATTTTTTTTATGAATACTTGTGCAGGTCTGAGACAATAAAATAGAAGGGATTTTTAGTCCTGAGTGCAAGAAGTCTTGACAGCAGCTTTGTTTTAGTAAGTCAAATTTATAAACCTCTGGTATATCTACTGATGATCGTTGTGGACAGGCAGATCTGGGCCCACCACTGTCTCATCCTACCTCCAAGCTCTCTTGTCATTGCCAGAATTTTTACATTGTACGAAAATGTGTTCTAGTAAGCTGCTGAGGGAACATGGGTGATTTGAGCCAACATGTTTACCTTTGCAGTAGGCTATAATAACACATGTGGTTAAAGTAGCTCCACTGACAAGCAGTATTTCATTAAAGCTGAGCACTCAGTCATATATCCCAACCTGAATCCAAGCCAGGACATTCAGCAGTTTTGACGCTGTGGGCCAGATGCCAGTTTGGGGTTATGTCTGGAGCAGTCACACTGATCTCCAGGCTTGCGTGGAGTCACCAGTAATAGAGTAGTTAAGTACCATGGCTCGTGTGTGCACAGCAAGGGAGAAGTGTCACTTGGACATTAGCATGGAGTTGTCCTATGAACAGAATATACCCTGCTCCCAGAAGCATACCTGGGATCTAGATAATCCATGTCCTCTGTTGTAGCTGCAGGCAGTGTAATTGTTGCTTTCCTTAGTTATGTGCTGCTTGTTTTTGTGAGAGATCTGTGGAGGCGGTGGGAATTTGACACTGGTGGTATGCCAGGGTAGAAGAATGTCTGCAAAGCTTTGCTAGGTGGGGAGTTCTCATAGTAGGAAAGAAGGAACTACATTCTCCATCCATTAAGAGAAGGAGCGAGAAAGCAGACATGAGGAAACGAAATTTATACACTTTTATGCTTTGTTTTCTGCAGATTTCCAGAGCCACAGAAAAGAAATAATTTATGAAACAGTAATTTCAGATACTAGAGAATCTTGTAGAAAATCCTCTGCGTAAAACTTATTGATAAACAAACGAAAGAAAATCTGCTAAGAAGTTCCCTTTTGAACAGATAGCCTAAAACAGTGTACTGGATCACAAAGAGCATGTGATATACTTGCATTCATTATAGATGTTAAGTTTTCTGCCAAGTGAGACTTGGTTCTAATAACACGCTGCTGCTGTGACTGTCAGGACTGCTCTTTACATTCACTGCTTGCAAATATATTTCTTTTTCTGACAGCATTTTAAATCTTGACTCTTCTACCCTTGAACATTCAAACTTAATTTTTATGTTCTTGATCCAAATCATGATAGGCTTTGTACAGCCATTATGAGAGAAAAAATGCAGCAGAGGTGTGCAATGCTCACCTCCAGGTGAAGAGCCAGCCACCCATCCTAGAAAATGGAGCTGAGAGTTGGGCCTCTTTAGTGGATCTGTTTACAGCATAGAATCACCATGCCAAAGGAAGAGGGGGTTGATTGGATCAGGTCTGCTGCTCTTGTTTATAAGCAGTGATTTAGTAATGCTGCAGACTTCTTTCTCTAGAATGTGTGGGTTTTTTTCAAGCGGTGCAGTCTGTTAATTTTGGCAGACTGTTTCGATAGTAGAAGGTGCCTAAGTAGAACTTCTTCAGAATTTCTAATTACTCTATTTGTTCTTATTTTTGAGGTATAATGTAGGACTGAAAGAGTGATGTGTTCTCTTGTTATTTCCACCCCATCTCCTTCTAGATTTCAGATGCTATAGACCATCTTCAAGAAGCCCTGCAACTGTGCAAAGATGACATGAATTCACTTCATCTACTGGCCCTTCTCTTTTCAGCTCAGAAGCACTATCAGCATGCACTGGATGTTATCAACATGGCTGTTGTTGAATACCCAGAAAGCTTTAGGTAAGAGTTGTTGCCTGGTGCCATACATCCAGTCAGGATTGAGCTGCCCGCTAGCTCTGTTGTTCTCAGTTATACACGAGGAGCCTGTTAAATCATGTGTGTTACAGGTGTGTCACTCTCCTCCTGGAGAGGGTATTATTTTACTTTCTGTCTTCATGGTCTTTCTGTAATCCTTACGCTTGCTTGCTTTTCCAGTATTTGTCTTTCTGTATTGTGCTGATGGGCATTGTTTCCTGTACATCTCCCTGTATTTTTTTCTATTTCACTTTAGATGTGGAGAAATGAGCGTAAGAGAACTATGACAGCGTCTTTATCACAAATAATTTTATATTGGGTAACTTCCTGGTTAAAAACAAACAAGATTTTCTTGCATTGACCCTTGTTTTGATGCTCATCTATGACACAATTTGCTGC
Organism: Callaeas wilsoni; assembly: GCA_013398955.1. NCBI lineage: Eukaryota > Metazoa > Chordata > Aves > Passeriformes > Callaeidae > Callaeas > Callaeas wilsoni. The sequence goes on from VWPU01006023.1 coordinate 82,462, forward strand.
AATATGACAGCTGGGGAAAAAAGATCCGTTGAAAATCACAAACTGTGATAATGTATAGCTGAGAGGAAGAATGGTTTGCCTGCCTAGGAGTAGGTTTGAATCAGCACAGACTTCTTGGAGCCAAAGGCTTCCACTGTTCTATGTTTGACTCAGACCTTCATCCATCTGAGGGAGGTAAATTGAATTCCATGCAATTTACTGTCATGACCTTTCAAAACAATGAATTCGTCTGTTCTGTGCAAAAATTAAAGCTACTGTAATATTCTCTGGTGATTTCATACTAGCTGAGTTTCTCAGCCAAACTGCAGAAAATCCTATTGAATTGCTGGAAGACCAGCTTTCATTCAGAATTGCCTGTACTTAAATGGTGTTCTAAACCCGTGCATCATTCTCTTTGGACAGCCTGCATTCTCAGTAGCGAGAGGGAGCAGCCTCCACATGTTTAGTCCAGCAGCTGAGTGGAGTGTTGTCTAAACAGAGCAAAGGGAGGTCAAAGGAAGATTGAGGCTGTCTAAATGTGAGCTTGAATGCTTTAGGATCTTTTAGAATTACGGTGCTGTATCAGCATATAATGTTTTTATTGCAAGCTTCATGTTGCCATTTAAAATAGCTTTGCTGCCTGTGTTTTTGAGGTTAGTTACTCTGTGTATGTGAGGAGCTAAGACTGCACATCTTTGAGAATGAAGTGGAAATTAGTAATGGAAATGCTCTTAAAATAATGCCAACATCTCTTCAGAGTGTGAACATAGGTGTGACTGAAGCAGGAAATAGCCCAATGACTGCTCAATTGTATTTTGGGGTTTTAAATTAATAAACATAGTAAAAAACCCTCATACAGTCAAAGGTCACATTGTACAGTCGAAAATCTCATGTTTGTTGAAGACTACAAAAACATTGAAGATACACAAGACAGTGGTGACAGAGGAAGAGGTTGTTTATGTCAGGAGAAGAGTGTTTGCCTTGTCTGATTTACCAACTGGTCCATCATGTCCTGGATCTTTCCCTCAGCAGTTACTGATAATTTATGTTTCAGGGAGGACAAAACATAGAAAACATTGTATGCAAAGTAGCTTGGAGGACTGCTGGGTGGGTTCCTTTGTGCTGTCTGGTAATCTGATTTCCCCAAAGCTGAAAAGAATATTCTCTTACGTTTCCATGAATGCAGATCTTGATATGCAGAAAGACTTTTGCCAAGGAGTAGCAGAAAACAGGTGATTTTTGATAGAAACAAGGAGTATTGATAGTGAAGGCCCAGGTTCATGCTTGCTCCTAGACACAGCCTTGCTAAAGTGTGTGCCCTTGCAAGGGCCCCTCTTTGCTCCTTGCGTGCAGAGGAGTGTGTAACACAGCTGACAGTGAGACTCATTCACAGGTACACATGGATGGAGGAGTAGGGGCTGGCTTCTTGCCTCTGCTGTGTGGCTACCCTGTCTCCATGTGGGTCTTTAAACCAGCCAGCAAATAACTCATGAATGAGGGAATGGAGAAAGAATGACAGAGTTGCAAGACAAGAAAAAAGAAAAACTTAAGAAAAATAGAGGTAAAAAATTGTTTCTGAAAAAAGGAATGGGAATCCAATAAGGAGGGGAAAAGCAAGAAGAGTAACAGAGTACATCTATAGTTTGTACCAAATTTGAAACCATTCCAGATTTTCTAGTGCAGTTTATGCTAGAAGGGCTTTACTGCTTTGTAAAACCTCTTTGAAGGGACAAAGACCTGATGCTATTGTGTATCTCCAGTTGCTACTGCCTTATAGAAAAATGCTAATAAATTTTACTACTGTATGGAATGACTAGAAGATGTTTCATTTAAATAGTGTAGGCAAGTTCAACTACGTGATTCTAAAGCAGTGTTTAAAAGTGGTTGATTATTTTTCCCAATTCACATTTATATGAACCAGGCAACTGTGTAACGTGGTGCCTGAGGGCTCCCTTCCTAATGACATCTCTTTTTGGAAGCACAGTTTGATGGCATGTATCAAGAAAAGATGATGAAAGCTGCATTAAGAGACCTCAGGGCTCTGTAGATGGCAGAAAAAAAGCTCAGAAGCATTACCTAGATGTATATCCTAAATAAAAGAAAGCATAAGATGTAAAAAATTAAGGACTTAGCTGACCTAAACTACAGCCATCTCATACTGTTTCACTGGTCTCTGTATGTAACTAAAATAAGTTTGTTCCTGCTTTTTTGGTTTTATATTAAATTCTTTCATTACAAATTTTAAAGAAGACACTTTTCAGGGTAGTTCACGTAGTTGGCTGAAGCAGTTGAAAAAAATATACTGCATTGCTCAGCTGACACACAACATCTTTTGGCATGAACCTCATAATACTGACCCAAATATGTCTGAAAGTGCCCCTCGTTCATGTGTTTAAACATTTACTGCACATTTCAGAGGCTGATGTGGTGCTCAGGGAGGAGGGATGTAAAGCGTAGGCACTGAATACAGCGAGAGATGCAGTGGCTTGGATTGAGCTATTGAAGAAGAGCTGGATATCCAAAAGGCACTAAAAAAAATAACCTTAGGAAGATGACTTCTTGAAAGGTGGCATATAGTAACAAATCCATTACATTACAGTCAGTGAATGACAGACTGAATTTGAACACTTGAATGTACTGTCAAGCAATGACACACGAAGACTTCATAAAGGAAGAATGAGAGCCAGCTATGCTGAACATATTGCAAGCTGGAGTGAGCCAGAAGAAACACACTGTCTTGCCATGACTATAAAGGATAGAAATAGCAACCTTTACATGGAAGGTATCATCTGAAAAATCGCTGACACCTCTCTATGGGGTGAGACTGCCCAGGATAAAACTTAGTGATTTTGCATCCTGTGAATGATGGTGTGCTTTTAAAAGAAGCAAATGAATGCAGTGCCAACAGTTGGCTTTGGTATATATATTCGAAAGGACTGTCTTCAGCACATTTGGGTAAGAAGAATCCTGTTAGCATCAGGTGTCTGCCCTCCAGGTCAGTAATGCTAATCATAAACCTTTCCAGAGATGGATTTCTCTAATTTTTTTCCAGCACAAAGGCCAGCGTTTTGGTCAGTGTTCTACCTGAGTCTGGCAGTGATTACCTCCACAGGCTTGTCTCAGGGAAGAAATAATGTTACTGAACACTCCTTTACCCTCCAGGTGATCTTCTTAAAATAATTCATTGTTTATTTAGAAAGAATTTTGCTTTTTAAAGTCTGTATCCACACCTCACAATGTTCCATGCAGAAGTCCCATGGGTCTAGCAGCCTGCAGAATCCACTACAGAGCCTAACATGCTCCTTTATTTTGAGCTAGTAATATTTCCTCCTTCCAGTTTTGCTTGCGTGAAAGTGTCTCTGCCTTCCTGATTCAGCCACTCTTCCACACGCTGTTTTGCTCTCTGGTCATCTTTTAGCTGTAATTGGTTAGCTTCCAGCATTGGAAAAAAAATTGTCTGTACCGAGTATAAAGTCAGAAATAGCATATCAATTTTACGGATACTCTGTTGCTCCCTCACTGCTTATCCAAACCTGTTCTGTTGTTCACCAGGTAGTTTCCTGTCTCCTGGATGGCTCTCCGTTATGTTAGAACAGTACAATCCTCTGGCATAACATGTCACATCATCTAATTGCTGCCCAATGTGATGGCGAATATTTTGTTAAATGATCACGTCTCTGTGGCAGTTCTGCATGTTGCACAGGGGTTGTAACTCTCTTAAATGAACAGATGCTAATATTCCTTCTCTTTCTAGACTGTAAGTTACTATTCTGTTGCTCTCAGAGTCTGTAAACTAGTTAAAAAGAAATAAAACTTTTGGGAAGCACTGCTGTTCTACACATAAAGACTCAAAAAGAAACAGGTGGGTTGGTGTTTTGGAGCAGTGTAGCTGTCAAATGCAGGTGCTTTTATTCTACAAAAAGCTATCACAAAAGTAATTACTGTAAATGTAGTGAAAAAAGGCTCAGAAGGCTAATAAATATTAAATGTGTATCTTGGAAAGTGTTTATGGAAAAGGAAGTAAATTCTTCTTGGGGAATTGTGCGTGTTGTCTCGGTGTTGGTGTTGTTTTAGCAGAAATGGTTTTTTTTGTTACAGCCAGCCCTCAAAATATAAAGTCCCCTTCTAGATTAGAAGTGGTTTACTGAGAGAAAATGTCCTTGACTTCATCACTGCTACATTAATTTCATTAAGGACATGTGAAGTAATCGTCTGGCAAGATTTATTTGTCACAGTCTGGCGCAAACTTACTGCGGGGAGAGCTATGCTGTGGAATATAAGCATTTACCAGGTGCTTCCATTCACCTCAAAAAAACCCCAACCCTGATGTAAAATTGGGATCTCAAAATGCAGGATTAAACTGGCATTTCCATTTTGAATTCTCTTTCCATTGCTTGTCAGGCTCTTTCTTGTGTGTTGAAAGTAAACGACTCCTGCCTTCTTTGAGCCATATGTTTATGGGCATTGGTGGAGTCCTGCAGTATTGTTGACAGCAGTAAAGCAGATCTGTGTTCTTGCCCATAATCTCCATGGAGAACACGGAGTCAGTTGTCTCTCAGTCGATGGTTTGCCCCCCTTTGTGTCATGGCTGATCTATGCTACCACTGCTAAGTGAAGATAGTTGTGCCTCCTACCCCTCCCACCTCACCCCCAGGTATTACAGCTGTGCACACCCTGGGGTGGTTTTACCACTTTTCTCACAGGAGTGGCGGTGGCCTCTTAGCTGTAGAGAATCAGATGAGCCCATTTATATGATTCCAGTTCATCTTTAGGCAGGAGGCAAGGAAGCCAGTACATCTTGGTGAGAGAACAGCTTGTTAAAATTCTCAGAATACTGTTTTGTTTGAATTCCTCAAGGGTGTAAGATCTAAAGCAAGGACAGATTAATATTTTGGCTGTAGCATTTGATCATGCTAGACAACTTTTATAAATAGGATACTCGAAACTCTTAAGGGTGGAGCTTTTGTAAGCTGACTTCTTGTAGCGGTGTGTTCACACCCTGGCTGGTGAGAGCGACCCAAAAATGTTTTTATTTCTTTATTGACGCCCCAGACAATAATACAAAGTAATAAAAAATGGAAGAATGTACTTGAGTCATATAACAGTACTGTGCTACAGGAATACAAAATGTGTTAGGCTTCTGTGATTCACTAAAGCAAGTGAGATGTAGCGATGGAAAGGTTGAGCTGGGGATTTTTGCTCTAGTAACCATGAATGTTTGCTTCTGTTGGCATGTTACAATTCCTTGTTTTTATAGAATTAACCTAAAAAACCTTGGCATTATATTGCAATAATTAAGACTATACTCTGTAGCACTAGTAATAGAACTAGTAATGATACTGAGTATCTGTATGGCAAATGTATGAAGGCAAAGCTTTAAGGTAGCCTCCTGACTCTTATTAAAGATAACAGATAACTAAAGCTAAAAAAAAAAAAAAATTAGCAATCCAAGGATGCTTTTTTCTGGTTTGGATTTATTTCTACACTTCTGGCACTGCCTGCCCCCCTCCTCCCCCCCAGCCCCCTCAGTGATAAAGAAACAAAATGAATTCTTGAGTAACAGTATCCAAGATTGGATTCCTCTTTTGGCAGGTTCAAATTGATATATGCTTGCTTCTCTAAGGATCAGAGTCTGATCTAAGACAAAAATTCAGCAGGTGAGCATGATAGCCTTTTATTCACCAGCTTGATGTGGTGTAAAGAAATATCCCCCTAGATAACATCTGTTTGTGCCAGGAATGGATTTGTGTTAGTGTACATATCAATCGATCTTAAAATTACAGGGTTGAATTCAAAGGTAACTGGGGAGAGTTCCATTCCCTCATAGCACAGGGTTCAGGATATGAATAAAAGGAGTTAAATGGAGCTTAGAGAGGAAACCTAGTGCAGACTAATTTTCTTAGTATGGTGTGAAAAGAAGGAACAGATAAGCAGTTTTCCAGCCTTAACAGTAATGGTTCAAATCTTTTCTCTGGATGAAAAGTCAATTTCATTTCATAATAACTTTTTTCTCTAGTATCTGAGTAAATGGCTCCTGCCTCCATGCATTTAAGGCCTTTATAGTGAGCAGAAGTGCTTCTGGATGTTTATTTTGGCATTGGAGAGGTAACACTAGTTATGCAAATGCACAGACTTAAGGAATTTAAGAATAAATTCAAAAATGCAGGAATAGCATGGCTCATTTGTTACCAGCCACAGGTTCAGTACTTCAGAGCTCTGTATATCTGCCTTACCAATGAGTTAGTCCCTCCAACACACACTTTTCTCCCTGCTAAGGGCCATTTTCTTTTGAACAGCTGCAGCATGTTCTGCTTTATATTCAAAGGAAGCGTTTAGGAGCCCTGACTGTCTACACTGGATGCCAGAGTATATTGAAAATTAGCATGTGTGTATTATCTGGGCAGCAGAGTCATTGTCAGTAGGAACTTTTAGAAATGGAGTTTAGCCATAGAATGTGCATGTAGGGTTTATCCAAGAAGGGACTTAGTGATTGAGATCCCCGTGTTTCCACCAGGTGGTTTTGTGACCTCCAAAGGTAGACCTGGGTCATGGAGATCCCAAGGAGAACCAAAGGCATGCTTGCTGCCTGGAAATCAAAAAAAGAACCAAGGGAAAAAAGTAGTCTTGATGTGGAAAGCCCAGCTCTAAACTTTCCCCTCGTGCTGTGGGGCTGCACAGGTATTCAGTGGGGCTGAATGGGGTGCCAGCTTTTATTAGCAGCTTCAGACAGCGATTCTGCCGGAAAACATGGTTTTGGAGCCTTCCTGAACTCCTTCAAGGCACTCTCAATATATGGATAAAGGAGAAAACAAAATACTCTGCTTGTCTTTTTTATCATTGCTTCACATCTGGTGAAGGTGAAGGCTGTGGAAAGTTTGCTGTCAGACATACAGATAAAATAATCTGAAATTGTTTCCTGAGGCTCTCAGAAAGTGATTATGAGGGAAGTATGGGAAAATATTTTTTGAATTTTCTGAGACCTTTAAAAAGTCTCAAATGCAAGGATGATCAAGAGTAATTTTTTTGTTGGGAATTGATTTTTGAGAATAAAAAACAGGATTCACTGAGAATAACTGTTGATAATCATTACTGTTAGATCCTGAAATATGGAGGGGCATGGACGTTATGCTTAGCAAATTGTTTTTCAGTGCAGGAAATGACTTTCCAAGAAGTCTGCAGTGCAGTGAAGCTATATTGTCTTGAGATGAGTAGAGTATAATGCTCAGATCACTCAGTGAAAGGGTTGGCTTTTTTCTTTCCAGCTGGAAATTTCAGACTTGAGTGACTTCTGCTCGAAGGTCCTAGGAGTATTTATTTATCTAATGAGAAGAAAAAAAAATGTTTTGATTTGTATTTTCTTCAAAAAGAAGAGGGAGGGGGATTTATTCAGATGTTCTGAAGAACTCACCAGGGAACACAAACCAAGTATGGTAATTCTTCAGCCACAGATGTGGTTTTTGCCTTCTGAAAACAGAGAAAGCCCTTGCTCTTCACTGTCTTAGAAATACTTGCAGTAATTGGCAATAATTGCATCTTAGATGGTAAGTCAGCTTCTGCTGCCATTGTCAATAATTTCTGCAGAACCAAATATGTAAGCAGGCACAGTCATACTATTTGATATTAGTCACTATTCATGTTACTTAATATTTTAGTCTCTGTTTGTAAAGGAAAGATAATGATTAATGGAGATGTTATCATGGAGAGAGAGATTGTAACCTAGAAGTTCTGTGTTACCAACCTGTCTTAGAAAATGTCCTGACATATTTCTTATTATGCTAACATTTTTACAACACAAAAGAGATAATATGAATCATTTTACTTTCCCTTATTCAATTTTACCTTGACTTGAAGCCTTCTGTTATGTATGTAGTTCGGCGTTAAATTTGTCATAAGGCTGTATTTTAGGAGGAAGAGAGAGTATCAAGATGGAGTGCTACATGGCCTAATCAAGCGCCACAGTCATTAGCAGAATTTTTTCCTACATACACCGACAGAAAATTCAACCCAGAATGATGCAAGTATGACACAGAATTGTGTTTCTGAGCACTGAGGCTGGACATGTGAACTGCTGGAAATGAATGCAGTGACCTCTATTCCATATGTCTCTATCAGCTGGAGAAGTGGCAGGAGGTTGATACCTAGCAACTCAAATCAAGTTCATACCAGTAAGCAGTTGAACTGAAATTCATAGTGAATAGACTCCTGGACATTTTTTAATACTATTTTTTTCTTTTATTTTTTCCTTCTCCTACAATCTGGCCATTTGCATCTACCCTCTGGGTGTTGGTGATGACTTGAGATTTTTCTGTAGTTTTTCTTGTATTTTCTCCAGGTAAGGTCAGTGTCTTTCCATTGTTGGTAGGGTGTGTAGTATGGCAGGGGTCTGAGCCCAGCTGGGAATTTACATGTCCCTGCAGTCTGCGTAATGAACAGGAGACATGACCAGTTGGCAAAGAACTGTGTTGCTGAGTGAAAGAGGAAGCCCTGCCTCCTGCCCCATGAGTTTCATCAGTCAGTCATTTTGTATGATTCTTCAAAATATAGGCACTTTTTGTGTTAGGAAGAAAAAGGAAAAACTCTTTTGCTCGGCATTTCAGTTATGTTGAAGTGTGCAATAGCACACAGTAGGAATGACATAACCCAGCATGAAACAAAGGGATACAATACAGCTGTGAGGAGCAGCTTTAAGTCGTCTCCAGCCCTGCACAGACCATTACAGCAGAAGTGCTTCGAGAGGCCAAAATGATGCAGCATTGCAAAATGGCACTTGAGGAGAAGACTGTGCAGCGTCTTGCACCCCCAGGTGCACGAGCCAGGGGCCCCACCAGGAGGAGTGGCACTCCCTGCCAGACAAGGATGCAGAAATGACAGATGGGCACTAAGTAGCCTGAATCTTCGAGCTTTTGCAAGGCAGGTGTTAAGAATGAGTACTTGAGATACCCTTGCTGCTGCTTTTTTAAGCTATCAGTAAAAACCAGATTTCTCAGATGCTAGTGCATCCTGGAAAAGGGGCAGGGATGCACCACCACAGCAGGCAAAGCACTGGCAGTAACTAGCACTGCATAGCAGACAAGGACTCTGAGAGCAGCAGCATCAGGGATTTTCCTGCCTTGCACACAGTAGTCTCCAAGGCTTAGATGTCCCATGTACTGTCTTAAAACAAAGCTACCAGTAGTGTTCATCTCAGGAAGCCGCTGGTAGGTGGCATGGGGCCAGTGTTCATTTAGGGTACTTCACGTTGCTGCCATCCAGCTGTGCTGATCTCACCCCTGGAGGATTTTTAATCTATGTGGGATTGCTTTAATCTGTGCTCTTCCTACATCTCCAGAAAGAATGGCTCCTGAGAGGGGGAGCACTGAGACTTTTTCTGCCTTTAAGCCACTACTGTAGTGCTGTTCTGTAGTAGGATTTGTTCAAAGCTGTGCACAGTAATATTGGGAGTTTATTGTTTGGAAGGATTTGTGGTTTGTTTGGTTTTCTTTGCATCTAGAGTGCTTGTGTGAATTAATGCTTCTTCATATACAGTTACATGTAAAAGTCAGGATGTATATACTAAATTATCTTTCAATGAAAAACATTCTTCTGAAACTAAACTGGATGGTACATTTTCTTGTTTATTGCTCTGCTGTTAAAGCAGATAGAAATGTCTGGAGTCTCCTTCATTGCCAGGGGTATAAACTATGTCCCATCTTAATCAAGAGGCTGCACATTGTCAGTTTGGAAATGCCAACTGAAACAAGGCTTTTGTTTTTCAAGTCCACTTAAGGAAAAAGAAGATTCAGTATATAAAGAAAGCTCTTTGGAGCTTTCACACCAGATGATTTTCAAATATAATAGGGATTGAAGCCTCCTCTACTAGCAGTTCAGGAATTATGTTGCTTCTTTTTCTGTGGCAACCAGCAATTGCTTGCTGCTTCACTGGCCACCTGCAAATGTCAGGGTTTCTATAGCAGGGGCATGGTCCTGTGCAAAATGCCCATGGGGAAGAGAAAGGGAGATCCTGCGGGTTAGTGATGTCCGAGTGTGTGTCGTGCACTATCCGGTTTTGCAGGGCAGGAAAACTTGCATTTGAAAGCCTACGGTCTTTGGTGTTATTTCCCTTCTCCGTACTGCCCTAGACAGGGTGTATTTCTTAGTTTTGGCAGACAGATTTTATCCCACATGTGCAAGACTGCTTTTGAGCGAAGCCCCATTATATTTCTTCCAATTGGGAAAAAAAAGAAAAAGCAAAATGCGTCTGGATTTAAGCCATTGTTTTAAAAGGTTTGACCGATATACAAATAAAGGAATACAGCAAAGCAAGCTTGACTCAAGGCTTACCCTTTCACTTAATTTTTGGGGTGATTTAGAAACAAACATGTTAAACTTCTGCAATGTTAGTTTATTATTTAAGCCCTGTGATGATACTGTGAAGGACAGTATCTAAATAAGCTGCTGCAGGGGGATTTTATTCAGCTCATTAGCTGTGATAGCAACACTGAAAAGTGTATAGGGAATTCTAGTACAGATTTTTCATGTTCTAGAGGTCAGTCTAGTCTTAAAAGAAAAAAATAATTTCTTCAGATGCCTTACTGGCTCAAAACATGCGTAATCCTTGCAAGGTTTTTTTCATTGATGATCATCAGTTATTAACTTAGACTTTACTCATTTCTCCACCTAGATCTCTTGCAAACTTCTGATGCAGAAACTGTATTTTAGATATGGCAGTATCTACTTCTGCTCTCATGTAATTGGCCTCTGCACATGGCAGAGCCAGTGTCTCATTTTATACGGTTTAGCAACTTGCACCCTGAACCTGGGAATTCTGGGCATAAACAATATCGTAGCTGAACAATCATTTATTTTTTTCTCTAACACAGTCTAAGCAACAGTACAGTGTAAAGTTACAGTGCCACAAAAAGATAGAAGCAGTACTCACAAATTACATGTTCCAGCCGGTACTCATTATTTGCCTACACAGACAAGGCCATTAGTCTGGGATTAGTTGCCAGGCATGCAAGAGACAGAAATCATGGTTTTAGGTGTCACTGCGAGCACAGTTATTACACGGAAGAACCGATGAAGCGATTCTGTATCCAAACAGCACCTTAAGGAAATCATGTTTCTTACAGGGTAGGGCAGATTTGCCCTTAAGCAGTTATGAGGCTATAATGAGCTGCAAGACTGGTTGCAAATAATGTCACAGCTAAAAAAAAAAGTGTTGCTCAGTCGTTAAGGACAAAGCCCTGTAGAGGTTCTCACAAATGAATGAATAAATTCGAAATGCTTCCTCTGATGTGTGAACTCTGAAATTAACACCACACTAAGAATAGTACAGGGTGTCAGCACTGAGGGCGGAAGGGAAAGAGAAGATACGCTCTTCCAGTCTTCTGTAGCATTCAAATTGCTTAAAGCTTAAACTAAGTAGCATAAATGGCTGCATCTGCCATTTCAGAAGTTAACTAAATAGTACTGTAGTAGAAATATCCCTGATCATTGGCTTGACCCAAACCTTGAGCAATGCTTACTGCAGGAAAGGAAGTGTACAAGCGGATGTATTTTCTGACCTTGGCACTTGTTTAGTGCTTACAGTCACTGGCGAGCAGGTTCTGTGTGGGCTGTTGGCCTTTTAAGAAAACGCTTAGTGTCTGGATTTCAAGCTGAAGAGAAGGAAAGCCACGCTGTTTTACCCTACCCAAGTAGGGGAAAAAAGCACAGCTGAGAATGGTGCAGATGGCCTGAAGCAGACTGGCGCATTGTGCTGGAGCATCAGCATCAGACGACTACCTTAAAAAGTGAGGTTCTGTCATCTCCCTGTTTTCACTGGGGATCTCATAAGCTGCTTTTCCAAGATTATGCATAATAGCAGTTTGTCTAGCTGAAAATACCCCTCACAAGAACAAGAAGAAAATTATGTGAAACCAGAATATATTAAAGGCCAAGAAAGAGAGCATATTTATTTTTTTCTTAGGGATGTTAAACCTCACCAAACTAAGCTGATAAAAATATAATGAAATAAAAAAATCGCAGTGCTGCAGGATGTGCTTTCTACATGGTGCGCTTCCTGGCTCCAGGCATTTTTTCTCATCAAATTCAATGGTCAGTCAGCAAATTTTATTAAGGTTGATTGCCAGTTTCTCTTGTACCTCACAGGCACAACTAAGAGCGTTAATTCTCCAGGAGGGAAGTCACTGCTCCCCTTGCACAGCGCACAGGCCATCTAAATTCCCTCACAGTTGTAGTGTGTATCGTGAACAATGTTTATTATGTTTTCAGCACTTAAATAGTGCAGTTAAACTGCTGCTACAGAGTGTGCCCTATTTGGCACAAAAGCCATTTTGAGTTTGGGCTTGGAATAGAATTTGCAAAGGAGACTGAGCACAGAGCTGGTACTTTGTGAAGTTTAAGGCTGCAGTTGCGTCGAGGTTTTATATAACAAATACTTCATGCCTTAGTCAGGGCCACTTGTAGTGACAGTAACTATAGTAACAAAACAAAGTTTCTAGCTAGTGAAGGAGCATTTCCAGTGAGCAGGACATCAGTTTCTGATCCAGCCCCTGAACTGTGCTTATTTATCAATTTCATGTGCAATGCTATTTTAATAGCTACTACTGTATTTTCAAACATATTTAGAAATTTTCATTTGTTTGCTCTTGGTGTGTTTTGGTTTTTTTCCTCTTTTTCCCAAACCTATGGAGGGACTTGCTCCTTTTGCCTTCAAATGGAAATGTTCTAATTATATTCCTGCTTTTTTAACTTGTTTTCCTAAAGAAATGGGGATTATGTAGTTGGGCTTTTTATACCTTGAACACTTTTGGAAATACTGGCTGATTTAAAACAAGTTTTGACAGTGTGTTAGAAGTCCTGAAGATAAGTTTCTGCAAGTTTTCTAAAAGCAGCCTGCTGAGTCAAGGCTGGAGGGGGCAGGCAGAGCCGAGCCATGTGATGCCAGGGTTAGCAGCCACCGGCAGGACAGCAGGGACAACACATTGGACATGTCAGCAGCACTGCCAGGGGCTGGTGGCTCTGGGAGAAGGGATGGCTGGGGGAAACAGAGACAGCTTGCACTGGGGGACAGGTGCAGAGGATGCAAATCTGTAGGAAGTTGCACATCACCTGGGAAAGCACAGTTTGTGGCATTTAAGTGAAGACTATATAAATGCATGCTGTTTGTGTCTTATCTGCTCATTTGCATGTGTAACGAATCCTAGCAGAATGAGTAAGGAAGGAAAGGAGGGATACTGCAAGCGGTAATCTGCTCATCTTAACAAAAGCTATGCATGTTGGAGGTGAGGTAAAAGGCTGGGGTCTCCAAGGCCTGCAGGAATGCACCTCTCTTGGAAACCAGGGAATGGCACTTCTTAGGTTTGCACAGAAATTCTAGCCTGAAAGTGACAGTCTGGTTAAATAACAGCAGAAGGAATTACTATTCTATTAAAAAAAGGTCTTGTAAAACTTCAATGGAGAGCTCTTCTGTTGCCAAACGGGTGTTTTATGAGGAGCAGAAAGACATTTTTAAAGAAAGCATGGCATTTGCTGAAGCAAGCTGAAAGCACAGGAATGGCCCCAAAGCTGTGATTGCTTGGACAGTCTGCCTGTGAGTTTCCTTCCTTATCCTGTCTTCATAAATTAAAGAAGTGCTGTGTTTTTTAAAGTGATCCCTAACCCTCTCTTCTATTGTCTGTGAATTGTCTTTTCTAAAGTTTGGTAACTTTCTGTTCAAATGGCTCGTGAAACACCAATTCACATTATAAGCCTTCAATAAAACTAAGTGTGTTACTGCCCTGTATTTCCTCTTTCAGGCAACAGCTACTCGCTCCTACTAATTCTCTAGCCATTTGGTGGTAGACTATTTGGAGCACCAGGCAAGGAAATGGAGGTGTGGAAAATAGAAGGGAAAAAATAGTGGAAAAAGAAGGGAAAATAGAAGGGAAAATAAAAGAAAGCCAAAAATCTGTTCTTTGGAGCTGAGGGAAGGTAGAAAAATCCATCTGAAGCTTTCACGTAGTTTTTTGGGGCTGTTCCTGTAACTCAGAAAATTGGGTAATTCACCTCTTCTGCATAGTGAGAGGTTGTTTTTCCAACAGCAGACAGGAAGCAAAAAGCTGTTCTTTTCCAAAAGCACGTTTCCTAGATGGTGTATAACTGTAGTAAACCATTTCAGCTCCAGACTCCTTGCAATAATACTCTCTCTGAATTTCCCAGGAGCCCTGTGATGAATCAAACATTTTGTAATCACTTTGTACACTGGTGAAGTGCAGCTGTGGCTGGGGAAGAGTAGAACAGCTGCGTAACAGGGACCAATAGTATGTATCCGATTAGGCTGTGAAGTTCGGAAGAATAATCTGCAAATTGAAGTTGACAAGATGGTTGTAGAGAAGCCAAATATAGGGAACAGAGCTGGAATTTTACCGTATCATGTAAGCTAGCACCTGTGTGAGAAATGTGACTTAGACTCCTTAATATCTTCAGTTAATTAAGACTTGGGTTTTACATTTCATTTAAAATAATGTCCTAACAAGGGATGGGATGGGTATTAAAATGTTTGAGTCTTAAGGGGACAAATGTAATCTTAAAAGCTCCAAATAAAAGCAGTTTAGTTCAAAGTGTTAAGGAAAGCTGGCCGTATATAAATGAATCTACCTCTTTCATTTGACAATTGAAAAGATTTTTTTTGCTTCCGTTAAATCAGCTACAGCACTAAATCTCGTAATAGAACATTCTAAAATTAGGAGAACTGGCTGGCTTTTCTATCTTTGCTGCACAGTTCTGGTTAGGGTTATTAATGAAGAACTCAACTTCTGCTTTTCTCTCTGTTTTAATAAATTAATTATAGGATGAGTTAATGCAGGCAGTAAGTTTCAGGCTTCATTCTACTGTTTTGTTTTCCCAAGAGCATTTAACTTTATGTTGTGGTATAGCAGCTGTAAGAGTACAGCAGTTTCTGCATGATGTCGTCTACATAAGTGTTCTCATGATTGGTGGCCAACAAACTAATTCATGTGGATTGGACAGGTTCATCCCTTGGGTTTTTCTAGAACAAAATTCCCAAAGCTGTAGATCACTGTTCCCATCAGGATGGTGGTAGTGTTGGAAACAGATAGCAATACAGCAGCTGGCATAGCTCCATTCTGTGGGTACAAGGGCCTGAAATGCTGTAATCACTGCTTTTAGGATTGTTCCTTTCTCCTGCCAGTCCACCATACTCATAAAAATGCATTCATAGGTGCTTTGGGGACTGGTCTGCGCTATAAAACTTAAGAAAAATTGTCTGAGGATTCAAGTGGAGACACATTTAGAGCAGTCATAGTATTTCTTCCACTGTTGCAATTTAGGCCTGCTTCCTGAGTAACAGTAATAAACCATGGAATGACTCCTTTGACAAGGTAAGTTTAACTTTTATTTATGGCAGCAAAAGAAAAATTTGACAAGTGGATGTGTCCTGAGGCCCAGCCCATGGGAGAGGAGAGGAAGGGATGAGTCCAGTGCCCTGGCTGGTTTTTCACACTTACACAGGGAGTCTCACAGTTACATTGTTTATCCAGGGAGGGCTCGTATATGTGAGCAGAGTCTCTGTGTGCTGCTGCAGATGCTGCCCACAGTGGAACGTGGTGTCTTAAATTGGGATAGAGCGGTTTGCAGCGGTGCAAAGCTGTACCAAGCCACATCAGGCTGCCCTGTCAGTGCAATTAGCTGGTTTAACAAGAGGGAACACACAGCTTATGTGGAGGCAAGATGTTTCAGTGGTTTCATCCATTGACCAGGGTGGTCTTTGCTGGGTTAACTCCTATAGAACTGTGTTACGGAGCAAACGATGTTGATGATATGTTTTACAACTTAAATAGTGTCTCCATGGTAGCTTTTATGGGCTTGGGCATTATATGCTCTATGGTGGTTGTGATGCAGTGGCTTTGCAAAAGTGGTATTTTTGTACTTGAGGCTTCAGTTGTCCATGGGTTGTAGTCCTGAACATAAATACCAGAATTTGTATCCATTGGAAACAGCAAACTGCTCAGAAGAGATAGCAATCTGAAGTACATAGATCTGTAGGGATTACTGAAGCCGACTTCAGCAGATTTGGGTCAGTCAAGCACATCACATTATTACTTAGTTTTCAGTGGAGAAATGAAACTGTAAGTGCATCACATTATTATTTAGTTTTCAGTGGAGAAATGAAACTGAGTAGCTAGAATCACATGAAAAACTCTGCATTGACACTGACTGAATGGCAGGTATTACATGAAAGATAAACTTGTACCTGGACAGACCTGACAGATAGAGCTGTGATCTTGGCCTAGAACAGGAGGAGAAAGGGATTGGGGAAAATTTAATTGCAAAGCCAGTATCTCTATGAAATGCTGCTACTGTAGACCTTCATTATAAATAAGAAACAAAATGGAAAAAAAAACCCACAGGGAAAAAAAATCAGTCATGCCATAAGCAGTCACAAATCTGATGCATTAGGAATCTGTCAGCTTCCAGCAGAGCTGATGTTTCTCCAAATTAATTCCTTCTCTGTCTCATTTATGCTAAAAGTGCACTGCAACTCACATGTCTCTACTTTAACCAGTGTGTCTAGGGCCTTCAGGAAAAAGATGTCCAAGAAGTTTATTGACTGTTGTTCTGGATACTCTGTACAGGAATTGACCTTAAGGATGTAATTTGCAGTACTGTTTCGTCAGCATGTTGGGTTTTATGTTGCCAGCATAGAATCATTCATGCAAGCTGATGCAGGATAGCCTTGACCTGTGGGTAGGAAACACTGCAGTTATCCTGAGTAAGGATGTAGTTGCAGTGTCCTGGAGTTGTGCAAGTGAGATACTTGTGCATGCCTCCTGAGGCAGGGTAGCAGTAAGCTGTCCTGCCTCTTCGTGTCAGCCACTAACTTTCCCTTTTCTACATGTGGCTTCATTTTCCTGGGTAGCCACATAGAGCAGCTCATGGCTGGGTCAAAACCACAGGTTGTGTGTATGAAAGCAATAATTCACTGCTATAGCTGCCTCATTGAGTTGGCATATCTACCCACCCTTCTACATTTTTGTCTTCAAAGACCCTTTTATATGGCAGATGGACTCGATACTTTAACATGCTCTTGCACTTCCCTCTCAGTTCTGATTTTAGCCCAATTTGAGCCTGTGACTTGACAAACACTCGCAAAGTGCTCTCATTGCCATTCAGCTTAGTGTGTATATAGTGAGGCTTTCACAGCCAGTCTTGCCATTTCACTTCTTGGAGTCATCTTGTGTTGAAGCCTGATGAACAGGATAATTATTCGAAAAAGGATTACAGCTCTGAATCTTTTCCACTAAGGCTGAAGGAAGCTATTACTTCATCGTATATTAAATGGCACGTGGTAATTTTAAATACCTTCTGGATTTCTAGCGAATTAAATCAAATCTGTTCAAGAGCAAAGAACACCGATTTTTATCTGTATGGTTCAACAGTTTCTAAGTCAGTCTTTTTATGACAAGATTTAGTTTATGCCATATATCTGCAGTCAAGGAAAATAAAAATATCAGCTCTTCCATGGGTGCATCTTGGTGTTGGGAGTCTGTTTCAAAATGTCAAATTTCTGGTGCGTGCTGTGTATTTGAACCATACTTCCTCTAGATGTCATTCCCTGAGGGCATTAATTATGGTAGGATATATCACATACATAATGACAGGTTCTGTTAAGCTTTCTGGAGGAAAAACAGTCAGTCACATCAGCAGAGAGCGTGAGCACTTCCAGTTGCCTTGGAATACCGAGTTCAGCACAGTGGCTTTTGGATAACCTTTCAGTAAGGTACTAAAAGAAAGGTGTGGACGTATTAATGAAAATAGAATGCCTTCAACATGGTGTGAATGGAGAAGAGCACTATACCTGTGTTTTGGATATATTGGCTTAGAAAAGAAAAGAAACAGAAATTAGATTGTGAGCTCTGAATTGCAGCTGATTTGCATAGTGGCCTTTTAAGGGGGAAAATAAAGGCATACATAAATGCAAAGTGTTTTGTATGCCTAGTGGTAAATGGTAAACAGAACAGTTATAATATTCTTAATGCTTTTAGGCCGATATCTGTTTCTCTCCTTCAGATTTACTTCAAGAAAAAACTGGTACATGCTGCTAGCTTATCAGAAGGCACAGATTATAAATACACTCTTCTGATTTATCCTAGTGTGCTCCCATCTCTTACTCTGCAGAGAGCTCTGCACTGAGTTAACAGGATATGTAACACTGGATAAACATGGAGATTTCATTGTGTTCGGATTTCATTGAGTTCAGTCCAGCCTCTTTCTGTCCCCCTCCTTGGTTGAGATGTTGAGGTGCAGAGTTTGGCCTCAGGCTGCTGTGCTGCAGGACTGCTCCATGGTCAGCACTGGCAGCCCATGCAAGCCGGGCGTTTCCCTATGGGCTTTCTCTCCACAAAGGAGAAAGGAAAGCATAGAGCTCTTCTCTGTGAAAGGCTGGGGCTTGCTATGCATCATCACTTCTGTTCCTTTCTTTTTTCCAGTTGCAGAATCCTTGTGGTAGTATGGAAGGCTAGAACTCTGCAAATGAATTGTTCATTTAAGGGTGTAAAGCAGGGAGTCAGCTGATACAAGCTGATCAAACTGCACTGACCCTGCACTTCATTTCTGTGTTTATCTGATGCATGCTCATTTCTAGGGAGTTAAAGCTGCCCGAGCTTTTCTGACTTGAAGCTTGAGTGCCAGATCCTCAGCTAGTTTAAAAAGACAAAAATCCATTCATTTCAGTTGAACAAAGCTGATTGCCGTCAGCTCACTGTCAGACCCTGAATGTTCAGTTCCTTTTACCTGTTTCATTACAGCTGTTAGCTATAAATTGTGGAACAGAGTTCAGTTTTAAAAGCACCACCGTGTAAAAATTTGTAAAGGTCAGTGGTTGCTAAGTGCTGGACTGTGTCTCAAAGAAAACCGCCCTTCTGTAGGTGGATGAAGAACACAAAAGTACACCAAAAACCAGTAATCCTGTCACCTGCACTGTACCGTAAAATGAAACCTGTTTTTCAGCAGTCAGACCTGGTTAATTCCAGCCAGCCTTTAAATTGTATTTGCAGTTTTACACCAAGGTGTTTTTCTCAGGCTGTTATTGAAAGAAGGCCAAATATTTTTGAATGTTTAAAATGTAATTACTATGCATGTTTTCTCAAAGGATTTTCTCTAATCACATATGCAGTGCTTTAGATGTATAATACTGTGTCATCTTCTCTCAGCACATCTGGAAGACTTGTCACACTGGGGTATAGTATATTGCAGAAAAATAATCCATTAATCTGATTTTTGGTTCAATCTGCCATGGATTCTCTTTTTACTTTTGTTTTGTTTTGTTTTTTTTTTCTTTACCATGCACATATATTTCTCACCTTTCTCGCAAGGCTTTTATTTTTTGTTTGCAGTTCTGATTGAAATTTGTTAGGTATCTCTGACAGGTTGAGACTGCTGGTTATTACTCGTGAGCAGTGATTCAGCTTATTTGTACAGTGTAAGGTGTACCTGCTGGAGTCATACGTGCCACAGTGCAGTTCAAATTTAGAGAAAAGCTAAGGAATAAAGCTTCACATTTAATATACAGCCTGCAAGATCCTAAATTATGTTCATGTTCATCTGAACTGTGCACAGCTTTCTGCTGGGAAAACCTGACACTGGAATTGTAGTCAAGGATGCAAGCTGTGGAACTGGGTTCTGTAAGTCAGCAGTGTCCTTGGGTTGATGTGTGTAGCTGGGAAATTATTAGGAAGAAAATAGCTGGAAACAAACCTAGCTGTTCACAGTTACATTCTGAGTTCTTATCTCAGAATAATGGTTAAGGAGAGCTATCACAGTATCAT
The DNA here is from genome assembly GCA_013398955.1 of Callaeas wilsoni. Taxonomy (NCBI): domain Eukaryota; kingdom Metazoa; phylum Chordata; class Aves; order Passeriformes; family Callaeidae; genus Callaeas; species Callaeas wilsoni. Next base: position 102,252 of record VWPU01006023.1, read on the forward strand.
TGCAGCTGTCTGGCCTGAGATCTGTGGGGATTCTTTACTGGGGGGAAGGCAACAACATGACAAAAAGTCCCATCATTGCCAAAGCCAATCTGCATGGTCTGAAACCTGACAGGGATTAGGGGCTACAAGTCCTGACTCTGCAATTAGCCTTGTACACAACGAAAAGGAACCATAAAGTAAGAACTTTATAAGGAAATTTAATGCATCGTTAAAACGCTGTCTGTGATGAAAATGGAACCCAGCACTACCATGAATATAGTTTTTTCTGCCTGATTTTTCTAAGTCAGTGTGCTGAGTTGAGCCAAATGGTAGCACAGGTTTTGCTAGGTTAGCTGAATCGTGCCAGTGAAGGACTGAGTGAACCTGCAGTAGCTGATCTTCAGCACATCTGTTGAAGTACAGACCCAAGTCTGCACACTGGTCCCTAAAGGTGATGCTCCTGTGTCTTCCTGCTGCTGTTCCTGCACTAACCATGTTCAGCTGGTGCTGCAATTACATTGTGATTTTGCTTTGAAGGTCTAGACAAATATGATTCCTGATGGTAGCAAAATAGCCATTTCTTTCTCTGGAATTTTCTTTGGTGAAGGCAGCAGTTTTCTGTCTATTTACCAAAATGCAGGTTTGTTCTAGATACTGTGGTTTTGTTTGGGTTTTGAGGTTTTTTGGAGGTTGTTTTGAGGGTTGGATTTCTTTGGGGTTTTTTCAGAAATGAAGGAGCTTTTGTCTGTCTTCATTTCTGTCACTTCTTTCACCTTTTAATCATGTGTTTCCCTATATTTTTTCAGGGTGGCATATAAACCTGCTCCTTCATATCTTGCAGAACAAGCTCATCTTGTAAAAAGCACTGCCTCTGAGCTGTCATAAGTATATGGTGGGTTATCTTAGCCAGAACATAGGTTGAAACATGCCCACATGTGCCCCAGAACCAGTATTCTGTAGTGAAATTCAGTGGTGTTTGACAGATTGATTTCCACCTTTTTCAGCTCTGCTGAGACGTGCAGTCAGTGCACGCTAAGTATCAGCAAAGTCTGGCCCTTTTTGTGTTATTCATGTTAATACTTTGCCCTCACCAAAGTTAAGCAGTTAGGAGAGAATCTCCTAGATCATTCTCATAAAGAGCTGGATCTACCAAGGTTCTTAAGCACACGCTAAGTTTTAAGGAGAGGAGTAATTGGCTTCTTGTTGACTTCAGCAGGACTCATGCTTAAAAATGAAGACCTCTTATAAGTGTGTTACTGTAGTAGTGCCAAGGTGGCATAAATTATAGTGCTCCAGATTAAAATAATAAAAAGACTGACGTCTGTTTACCAACATTGCATAATGCAGTTTGAAAAAGAAAAGCTTGTTTTATGCCTATTGTTTTTATAGCAAAGCCAAATTTTGTGTGGTTCTAATTTACTAATACACAGGGGACGTGATGCAGTTCCAGAGTGTTGGCTCCAAGTATCAGTAACATGCAAGATTTCATAAATATGTCAAGTTGGGTAGAAATGTTTTATTAATCCTATATGGGGTTCTGCTTTACTGTATTTTATTGCATAATTTATACATCCATAATAAGAGTATGCCATCACTTTCTATTACCTTGACACTAGGTTAATTAGGAGGTATTTCATTCTGTTTTAAATACTTGGATCAGGATTCAGACATACATTTCCACAAGGAAGCTGTGTTATTGGTTGCAAACTGAGGTGACTTGGAGGTTGATGTTGAGTGTTATTTTATGAGCCAGAGTCCTGGTATCCTTTCCTCTAAAAGTGGCCTAAACTGCACGTAGTAGAAGCTTTTATGAAAAATACAGCAGTTTAAGTGAAGCATCTCATTCTGTAGTCTTTGGGGATAGGAAGTATTGGCAGCATGTTAAATATTCAGCTTAGTCTATTAATGCTCTTTTCTTGTCTGGGAGGATCTCTGCTCAGCAATCAGAGACCCTAGTCTTTGTTTCCTTTTTTGTTTCTGTGAATCAAGAGTTATTCCAGTGGCTGTGGCAGCATGATAGTTCTCAGTTCTGCCCTTCCAAATGAATTCCTATTTAATCAGGGCTGGCTGAATTTATTCAGGGCTCACATCTGATGAAATTCTGAAGAATCAGGCCCAGCTGATGAGAAAGTGTTTTAAAAGTGATGTCAGTTACAGAGGAACTCAACCTGCTTTCCTTCCTGTCCACAAATAACTCTGAAGTTGAGAGCACCCGTATTAAGAGATTAAATGTAAAGGATACGGGGCAGGCGATGATGAAGGACCTAGTTCTCCGAATGCTTCGCAAAGGTCATTCCCGTTATCTGCTCTGCATTTGGAAGAGTTAAAGCACAGCGGCCTGGATCGACTTGCCCAAAACTGGCCAAGAAGCCATGTGAGAGCAAGGCACGGAGCGTGGCTCTCCCAGGTTCGCAGCCCAAGCCATGGGATATTTGCCACACTGCCCCATGGGTGCAATACAGTGGACTGTGTTCCCAGAACACCTCTGAGATCGCACTGACAATGACGCGTTGCCACGTAGGTTTCTGTTTCCACCTCCAAATGAGATTCTGCACGACAGAGTCACCTGAGTTCAAGTGCGAGGGCTTGGATCTGCTGGATGGAGAAGCTGTGCGTTGATCTCCTACTGAATTCATGATTGAAATTAAATAGGAGGTGGGCCTCTAAGCTCCTAGCCTTGAATGCCCAAGACCTGGCCCTGTTTTTCAAATGTGTTCATAACAGTGTCCAGCACAATGGAGAATATTCCATGTGGGTGGAGTCTGTCAAAGAAGAAATTCACAAAACAATGCTGGAGGAGGCTTGCAGAATAAACCTCAGTTTAACATCTTCTGAAGTATTACAAGGGAGAATTTAATACACTATTATTAACAAAGGACACCTATTTTTATATTGCAAATAAAAAATTAATGTAAACACACTTCATAGCAAAACTGGGAGCTTTTTTTCCAGGTTTTGCTGTAACTTAAAACTGTCAAAATTATTTTTGTGTTTATTCAGGCAAGATATGGACTGAAATACATTTGATTTGTGATAGTACGAAATAGTTTTGTTGGCAATTCCTCATCAGGATGAGAGGAAGATAAAAACTCTTTTCAGGTGTATGACCCAGAGGATCCTATGTCACAGGGTGAGACAAGCGTTTTTTATCAGCTCTGCTAGCAATTTGCTTCCTACGTTCTTAACAAAAAGCAAACTACCACAAGTCTAGGGTTCAAAAGTAATGACTTAAGTAAAAGGAACACAGACAATAATTTTTATCACCCTTTTTTGTGCCTTCTTTACTTGGGTCTGACTAGATACTACTCGATACTGAGGACTAGTGAAGACAAAGAAGAAGTTCAGTGTCTTTTGTTTTTTTCTTTCCAGGCAAATCAGCTTGCTTTTTCCAGACTATTAGATAGTTGTTGCTTTTCCTTCGAGTGACAACCGGCCTGGGTTTTGCAGATAAAGGAGGTTTGTTACAAGACCCCCTTTCGATGTAAGGGGCACTTTCTGAATGGATCACATAAATATTCATACTGTCCTATTTGCTTTCTGTATCAGAAATTAATCTGATGGACCCAAATGCTGAAATAAGTGCATGTGGTTGCTGGGCTGGCTGCAGACATGTTTGTCTTGGGGAGAAGCATTTGGGTCTGTGCAGAGTTACGCAATGTAGTCCATGGACAGGACCTTCCCCTGACAGACAGGAGGCCCTTCTGCCATCAGGTGCAAGCTGCAGCTTGCAGGAGGAGGCAGTCCAAGAATAAAACATCCAGAGCTTGAGCCATGCCAGTGGCTGCTCCCTTGGTTTTGCTTTGCAGTGTCCTCCTACAGTTTTGGCTGCGATTTTGGTTTTCCCGATCACCTCTTCTTGTGTTTCCCTCCTTCTCTCTAAGCAAGAACCATCTGAGTGCCTTGTACCATGAGGTTAAGCCTAGCAAATTGTCTCTGTTGTGTTAACTTTTAAATAGCCTAGAATCTACCGCCCTGGAAGTTGTTTTCACCCTGTGCTGGGGCAGTCACAGTTTGTGGAGCAACATCAGCTGAATTGCTGTTGTCGTGCAGGACTGGTCTCTGAGCAGGACGTTCTTATAAAGGAGAAGATTGCAGCTCTGAGTCTGCTAGTTTCCCTGGGCTAGGAAGATGAAGTCAGTAATTCTTTGGGCATGGTGACAGATTTCTTGTTTTTATTTTTTTGTTCATATTGGGGGCTAAATGGGCAGGAAGCCATAAAAATTAGGACTGAATGTCTGTTAAAGTATATGATCAATTTATTTTTGTTGGGAAAGTGATAGATAACGTGGCACAGCATGAAGTTATAAAAGGAGGTTGCAGTCAGAGTTGCTGGCATTAATTTAACTAGAGAATGTGCCCTTAAATGTCAGGAGACTGCAAGAAGCACAGAGTAATTTGAGAAGACAGCAACTTTGATGTTGATTTTATCAACAAAAATACAGGAGATTAAAAGCAGCTCCCCAATTTTGCCTCTTTTTTTTTCTTACTGGTAATTTGACTAGGGCATTAGCAGGTGTTGTAGGGAGGTTAATGAAACCAGAACAGTTATGGCGAAAGAGTATCCATTATCTAATTGACTTGTATAGGTGACTCACCACTGAAGCTAAACTCAGTAACTGGGAAACCGAGCAACTGATTTTCTGTGAAGATACTACAGTTCCACTGGCAGATAAAACAAGACTAGACAATCTGGGTTATAAAAAGAATAAGGGCTGCAATCGTATTCCTGCTGTATCAAACTGTAAGAGTGGCCATTCTTGATCAAACGAAGGGTTTGTCTGGCTTCAGGAGGGCATCTGATGAATGCACAGGGAAAAGTGTATAGAAATGTAGCAGTAGGATGATCCTACCCTTCATATGTGATCCCTGCTTCTGTTAGCAGATTGGTTCAGAGGCTTTTGGAGCCAGAGGTTGCATCAGATTGCCTTTAATGCCCCTGATGGGCCTGTCATCTGTGAATTTATCTAATCCCTTTTTGAACATATTTGTGTCTGCTCCAGAACATCCTGCAGCAATGGATTTTGCACTTTACTTTGTGTTGTATGAAAAAGCACTTCATTTGCTCATTTTAAATCCATTGTTTGATTGCTTTATTGGATATTCCTTCTTTCATTGAAACAACACAGATTGCTTTGACTTCCTGATCTTCATGTTATTAATGATTTTATAAATCTGTCATCTCTCCTCTCAGCCTCTTTTTCAGGCTGAGAAGTCTGTTTACTATCTCTATATATCAAAAGCATTCCAAAACTTTGATCATTTTTCTTGTCTCTTTCATCCTCTTTCCAGCTCTGTTAGATCAGTTTGTGTCCTGTATTCACCTGTATCCTCCTTTTGTTTCCACTACCTTAAAGGAGAAGAAACTGATTCAAGAGTTAGTGATCAAAGAGTGGGGGGTTTGAATCCATGCCTCGCAGTTCCTCAGAGGACATACTCGGGTCCTCCACCCATCCAGGTTGTGGCAGTCCCTGCTGTTTGTTGGAGCTGGTGTGGAATATGTATCTGGACTTCAGAGAGGTAGTAGGGTGAGCTGGTCTCTGCCGTCCAGTGGCACTTTTCTGCTCCACACCCTATTAACCAGGCACTCGAATTGCGTTTGCTGCTCTTGGAGCTGTCACTGGTTCCCATCTCTGGGCAAATGTCCACACAAACAAGCAGGCACAAGCATCCCATCCTTTAATAAAAGAGAGGAACAAAGTACACGTATTAGTTGGAGAAGGTCAGTATCTAATGTACACAATTGGCTGGTGAATTAAGATACACTGCTGCATGTTTTGGTGGTTTGTTTTGTTTCCTTTGCATTCAGAATCCAAAATAACCCAGCAGCTGAGTGTGTAGGTAGACAAATCTGGGTAAATAATGAAAGACTTTGGGGAATGACAGCACCGATCTGGTGAAGCTCGAAGACATGTAGATCTTTGAGCAGCTGCTGACAAGCTCTGAAAAACTGGAGGGGTTTTAAGCAGACAGTGAATGGCAAAATATATAGAAAAATGACTATGTAATACTCATTAGTCCTAATTTAGTCTCTCAACCTTGAAATGAGTGGAAGGCGTTATTGTTTGTTATAGTACTGGCATTATTTATTGCTTGTCAAGTGATAAGACACAGATCCCACTGTGATGCTGTATAAATGTGTAGTACAACGGCTACTTTTGATACTACGAACTCCATTTTAAAGCAGGTTTTAAAAGTCCCAATAATTAACTGATTAATAAATCTTACAGAGTCCTAGAGCATCCATAAAGTCGTCAATTGGTTATTGCTATACATAGCAACTTACAACTTCCACAGATGTGCTCATAAGCACTTATAGTATACCATATGCACTTGTGAGATCTTCTGATGATAAATATTAGCTATTAAACCTCAGTAATTAAATTGTCAGGGATGGGAAAGAACTGCCTCTTTTCTTCATGGGTAATAGTAAAGAACTTAAAGGCTGAGCTTTTAGCTATGAAGGATTGGAAGACTCTTGGAAATGCTAGATAGGGGTATTTGGCCAGGCCTTGAGACATCATGAGTACAAGCAACTGAAATCAGTCTTTATGAAGAGAAATGTTGAATGCCTTCTGAAATCAACCCAAGTAGCTTGCTTGCTTCTGAAAATTTTGGTAGGTCTTCCAGGATTCCAATCTATACCTTTTTTGTCAAGGCATGGCATATTATAGTGATACAGTAATTTATACTATTGAAATTTTGATACTTGGGAAACCTAATTTTGAATTTTCAGAGCCTCAGGTCTCACCAAATTCAACTGTATACAGATTTTAATTTGCCAGAGTTAATGTGATAGAGTGATAGATGGGTGTCTTTGCTTGGGGCAGTAGCCTGATGTTCCATTAGAGAATAAAAGCCTTTGCATACTGTCCACATACACCACAAAAGAAAACCTCTCCTGAGAGGGAGCTTAGAGTCTCATATCAAGACTAAGTATTGGTTATTTTCCATTGGTACTGTCCCTGAAATCATACAGATTACAAGAATGATTTGTGGATTTTTTTTCTCTGTTTTCCTGTGCTTATGTAGTAGCAATTTATATGTTTGCTTTAGCCTAAATCTATTTTCATATTCACAGGCTAATAGAATTACCAATGACTATATTGATAATCTTGGGGCTATTTTTGTATGTTGAATCTATTTAAAAGTCTACACTGCTTAATACTACAAGCATCATACAAATGTACAATGATATTAAGAAAATATAATAAGGTGAGATCTGTGCGTAAGTAATTTTTATTTATGCCCCAGAAATTGTGCACAGACACTGACAGCACACAATGGTCATTAGATTTATCTGTAGCAAGAGTGCTAGCTCAGTAATAAAATTATAAGCTTGAGATAAGTGATACTACTTCACTTCAGTCTTTTCTCTGTGTATTTACTTATCTGGTTTCACTGTAACAAAGCTTATTAGAAACAGAGAAATACTGACAGTGTACAGCACATGCAGTCTGATACCCTGATTGTATTTCCACCTTTTAGTTATCGTGTTTAATTGCATTGTTTACTACTGCCACTGGTATGGTTTGATTCCTTTTGCTTCTTACATTCTTCCCATTTGTCTTTTGATTTGGTTCATTATGAGACTACATGATAACATGGATAACACTATTCCCAAGATGAATTGCCACAACAGCTAGTAGAGCATGCTATCTCCAAGATCCTGTAGTGTGCCTGTGCCTTACGACTCATGGTAGTATTGGGCTGAGGCTGCATTATGTTTTTGTGAGAGACTTGTTTTTCTCCCCATTTTCATTAGTTGTTCTCTCTCCTGAGATAGAACATTGCGTCTTCATCCAGAGCACTTGACATATACTCACTGTAAGCAGTAAACAACAGAGTGATGAAATGCTTGCTTTGTCTTTTTAATGTTTAACTGCAATGTATAAATATATAGTGATTTTATTTGCCTGCTGATAAGCCATCTATGTCCCTACTAAAGTGAAAAGGAGAAGGAGCCTTTAATATAACCCTCCTGTCCAGCAGTTTGACTGTTAATAGATTCTTCTATTTAATTAGTACTGAGTGGTATCTTACTGTGTTGAAAAGTGTGGTGTTATTCTGGGACGTAATACAACTGGTCTCTGAGCCTTGGTCTCCTTGACCACTGTTCTTCTGCTGCAAGGAGGGCTGTACAATGCTTTAGAAGGTCTTTCATTTTGAAAGTTTGTAGTGGTTTAAAAATTATTCTGTATACTTAAAATAGCGTAGATTGTTCAATGTGCTTGTTTCTGGGACTAGAAGAATATTTTTAATAGAGTAACTTCCAGAAGGAATGCAACGTAGTCTCACCCCTCTGCACAGTGCAGCCCAAAGAAACTCACTCATGAGCCTATGCATCAAACCCGCAGCTTCTATTTGTACACTACCATTGCTTTCCAGATGTTATCCTGCCTTGCTGAAAAGGCTTTAATGACTACAGAATTTAGCGTTCGCACAAGGTAGTTGCTGCAAAGATTATTTTCCTTGATAGTTATGTGAATGCATTTACTTATAAATTTGCATTTGACTGGTTTCAGCTTCCAACAAATTCTTAGATTCTATCTTTTCTTTTACATCAAAGACTCACAATGAGAGACTTCTCCATGTAGGTGCTTGCAGGCTGGGGCAAAATAATTGCTGCTTCTTGGTTAAACCAAATAAACTGAGCTTCTCAAGCCTCTGCTGAAATACATTTTTCTTGCCCTCAGATCACTTGCATAACCATTTTCTGAACCATATCTCATTTTTAGTCATCTTCTGGAATCAAAGAGCAAGAACTAGAAACAGGATTGTAGTAAGTGTCTTGCTGATGCTGTGATCAAGAATAGCCACATCTTCCAGCTTCTACCTGATTGCATTTCTATATATGGATGCTAAGGGTCGTTTGACCTCTTAATTGCATTGTTGCTCAGGAACTTCACATATTTTGTAATACCATTGCACTCCAGGGTGTAACTTCCCATCTTTCTAGTGTGATACATATTCCTTGTACCCAAGTGACTGATTCTATAATCTGTTGTATTGAAACAAGCTTTGTTCTTATGAGCGCAGTTCACTAGGGGTACAGAGCAGCAGGCATCACTGGCCAGTTCCATTGCTAACCACTCCTTTGAATTCAGACTCCTTTTTATTAACAGTGCATCCACTCTTACATCTTGTCCCAGCAAAATTTTGATCAGTTTGTGTATCAGCCTCAAATACCTGAATCATAAAGGCATTTCCTTTCAGTTAGGAGGTCAGCATCTCCAAGAGCAGATGATGTTCTTATCAATATTTGTTTTGCTCACATCAGTAACAAGAAAATCAAAGATATAGAGTAGGGATGTAAAATAGTAAAGGGCAAAGACAAATTCCCTTGATTATGAATCTTGATATTCCTTTCCTAGTCAAAGTTTGTACCTGAGGAATTTAGTTGTGTGCTTGTTCTAGGTGGTCAAGTTGTAGCAGCAGCCATGAGATTACTTCATTATAGCGATTGATACAGCTGGGCTACATTTTGATCACTACCATCCCCTCCTCCCAAAGAAGAACCAACCAACCGACTAACCAAGAAACCCAAAACACAAATGCCCACCCTAATGTTTGTTAGTGCTGAATGGAACTGCCATTGTAGCACATTCCTGTAGATATGCACCACACAGTCTTGACAACAGATTTCTAATTATTCCAAGTGAAGGATCTCCTACTCAGCTGCAAATTCTTCTCTAACATTGTATATGCAATTGCTCTTGTCTCTGTCTGAAGTAGTTTGGATTCCTCAGGAGCCTGCAGGTCACATTCACAAAACTGTTTTTAGGATTTTTTAACATTCAGCTGTTGTTGTTCTATGCATGTATGTACACATATGTGCTTCCAGTGGATTAGCTGCTAGCCGTATCAAGTCAATTAAAATTGCGTTGATATTGGACTTTATGAAAACATGTAAAGCAGAAAAATAAGTTTACATTAATATAAAAGAAATAAATTAGATGATCTTCACAATTAAAATAAAATGGGTGTAGTGAAGGATGGTGTTAAAAGCTATGCTGGCAGCAAGTGGTAGGTTGTGTCATTGCCAAATCTGTCTTCTAACCTCTGCGTGACCCAATTCTGCTGAATTCCAGTGGTCTGTGCAAGTACGTCTTCTCTAGGTATAAGAATAGTAGCAGCAGTTACACTACCTAGAACAAGAATGTACAAGGCTATCAGCTGTCTTGCCTAGGGGCATGAGATGATTGCCAGCTGGGGTTAAGAAAAAGCGTTTCCTTCCTGTGAGGCATTACATAATTATCTGTGTATGTTAAGTGTGCTGGGGTTTTTGTCTGAAATTTATTATATAAGCCAGTGCTGTAAGAAGATGCCAGACTAAGAAAACAGCCTGGGCATATGTATTATGGCAGTTCTTTTTTCTCCTGTTTTTAATACTGTCCAAAATAAAATGAGATTCAGTGTATGTTTCACCTTGTTAGCTTTGCAATGCTTTGCTTTTAACACTGTCCTGCCAGCTTTGTGACGCAAATTTGACTGCAGCTGAGGAATATTGTTAATCCTCTCATCTCCTTGTGGGGAATCAAAGTTGAGCCAAATGAAATGTTTTGTGCTACGGTGTTTTCTTTTATTACTGCACGTACAAAGCAAGTAAAAATGCTGCCTGCCAGGATCTCTCCGGAATGATACTGATTCTCTGCTTTTATGAGATGCCAATAAAATAGGAGTTATTCTTTTTCATCTTGCAGCTTACTCTTCACCAAAGTAAAACTGGAATGGATACATAAAGGACCTGAAGAGGCTCTGGTGACATGCAGACATATGTTGCAGATGTGGCAGATGGCATACAATGTTTTACAGCACAGGTAGGCTTTCTCCACTGTAGCAAGTTCAGATTTGTTATTGGCAATGTGGTTATCTGTTTTAATCTTCTAGATACTTGAGTTATTTTGCAAAAAGGGTGACAAACAGTACTGTTTAAAAGATAAGTAATATTTCTAGCAGTGATTTTAAAAAAAAGGCAAGCTTGTAATTGCCATTATTTCAAAAAAAAAAAAAAAACAACACAACAACAAAGCCAAAACCTCAATATTTTCAGATTGAAGAAGCAGTTCGAACCACGAGTTTCTCAACCAAATGTCTAAACATCTCTATCCATATTTGGATGTCCAGAATGGAGGACAGATTTTCTTTCTCCCCAATAGTGCTGAGCTTTCATCAGCTATTGTTCATAGTCTGCAGTAGTTGGCACCACCCAGGAATGTGTGGGGGTGACACAGTCCTGAAGTGAGTAAGCCAAGGAAAGGCTCAGTGCCAAACTCATATGCTGTAGTTGCACGCTGGTTGCACAGGCTGGTGCTAACTGGGCAGGGAAAGAAGGGAAGGATGTAGCATCTTTCTCCCTTCCTTTCTCCTAGTAAATCTGCATTCACACAATGCTGTGTTCCCTGTTTCCTCCCTTTCATCTGCTGCCCCACTGAAAGGTAAAGTTCAGAAAGTGTGGAAAATACTGAGTGGGGTTTTCTTCCTTCCCACACTCTTTGGATATTGCCCTAATCACGGTACCAGTGTGTACAGTGTCTTGGGAATATTATACCAAGATCCCTTGCCCATAATGTCCACAGGGGTTGTGTTTGATGGGAAGGACAACATGCTTGATGGCAGCAGTCAGGACAGCAGCGTGATGTAGCTTGAGTTGTTCCCCAATTTCTGTATGCATTTGCATAAGCTTTATAAACACCAGAAGTGTATGTACAGAATGGTGCATGTCTATGTACAAGTTGTCCTTGAGGGATTATTGGTAATTCTTGTTGGTTTAGCTAATGAGCAGCAAACCAAACACAAAAATTGAGATATTTACATAGCAGCAGTGGTCTCTTACAGACTGGAATCATTGATATCCTTAGGCCTTAGTATCTTTAGCTAAGGATTCAATCGTGTACCTCTCACATGAATAATCTTTATACCCATGAGTAGTCCTCGTGAAGCTGATCAAATCCACACTGAACAATTATGACTGAGGAAGATTTACTCTTGCAAGGGGAGGCTGCAAGCCCGAGACTGTAGGGAGTACATTGGAAAACAGACAAATAACTAGTTCAGCCATTTGGACTGCATTTGGGTCCCAAGCTGTGCTTTGGCTCTTATACTTAAAAACCCAAGATGTGATAGCTTTAGAGGCTTTTGATAAGCTTTAGCCCTAGAAGCCTAAACAAAACAAATTGCTTTGCTTTCGCTTTTAAAAACTCTAGTATGTATTTCACTGCTATTCCCAGCATGGCTTTTCTTTTTTTCTTTCTCAAAAAATACATCATAAAGTATTTTTTATTAGGAAATACTACTGGCAAGGTAACAAGAATCAGCGTGGTACCTGCAGTTTTAGACTGGATTCAGTGACCCAGGAAGTGCCTTGTATTAAGCAAATTGCAGCAGTATCAGCTAACAAATATGTAAAGTATTCTGGGTAGGGAGTGCAAAGGAACTTAAGGGGAATTCTTATCAGTGAGACTTGGACAAAGACATTTTCTAGGGCCTCTTGCAACAGAGAAGGTTGTATTTACACAAAGTTGAGAGCTGTTGCACCCAGTACTCTTTACTAGTTCAATCAGTAGATAATTTCCTACACAGTTAAATGGCACTTTAGTTGCATTTGTCTGGCCTGTTTCCTGGCTTTGCAATCTTACTGTGTCTCTGACAGACTAAAAAGTCGTTCAGGACCCAGTATTTTATACCCAGCAGCTATTCATATGCCCTGTTCAAGTCTCCTCCTGTCTTCTCTCTGACAAACTGGTCCCTCTGCAGTCTCACAATCAAGTGTTCCACTCAGCATTTTTGTCACCATTTTGTCCACTCTCTCAACTATGTTTCAAAAACATGGGCGGTAGATGTCCTGCTGTCAGCCTTTCCAGTACTATATGTAGAAAGCAAATCATCTGGCTACTATCCCTTCCTTAGTGCATGGAAAAGCTTTCTTGGCTGCAGGCTTTGTACTGCAGCTTTTAAAAGGTAGTTAATTTTCAGCCCATCTCCAGGATACCAAAGCCATTGGGAGTGGCTGTTTTGCGCAATGCATTACACTGGGTTTTCAGCCTGGGATTTTCCAGTCTCTTCACCTGTCCTTAGAGTAGAAGTACAGGGTATTAGCCAGTGTTTCAGCACGTGCCTGAACAGTGATTCCGTGGTGGTGGCTGCAGCATTAAGGTAGCACTCACCTCATGGCAGTAAAAGTGCAGCTCTCTTATTCCTGCATACACAGGAGTAAGACAGAGCTGCCCCTAGTTCCACCAGCAGCTCCTGGCCAGGGCACTTATATTTGAGTCAATCCTGTCTAGGTAGGGCTGAGGCATAGGACAGATAATTTAATTTTCCCTTCTGTCTGTCACTGCGTGATGGTCTCAAATGAGTTATCAGTGTGGAAACCAGGATGGAAGACAAGGGAGGCCCATTCAAGGACAGAGATTGGTGCAGTCCAGTGCCCAAGAATTCAGAGTGCATTAACAGAAAGCATTATGTTTGATCCCAAAGCTCAAGTAAAAGGTTTTTTAGCTATTGTAAATATGATTTCTGTTATGATGAATGACAGTAAGTGGCTTTCAGTCTTAGGTTGTTAGCTGGGAAGGACAAGACTTGGTTTATCTTTTGCTGTCGTTTTCTGTGATAACAGAATAATCGTGTTTAAAACCAAACAGCAGTCACAAGCTAATTCTTCTGCAGGATTAATACAAATTCAAGGCAATCTGTGCAATCCCTACCAAAGGACTCATCAGGCTGAAAGATGGGGACATCCACACCAATCATGTCTCTGACAGCTTGCTTCCTGGAAGGAATATTGTCCAAAGGCTGAGCTGCAGGCTTGGAAGTGTGCCAGAAAAAGTAGCCAGGGCAGTCACTTTTCCTTTTGGTATTTTGTCCCTTAATGGATGATGAGAGGAGATATCATCACCACTGATCCTTGGCGGATGGCAGACTATGTGGTGACAGGAAGGCTCAGGAGATCTGTGTTAAGTGATTTTTTGTTAGGCACATGATTTTTTTTTGGTGAGTTTCTCTTTGTAAGGCTTCTCCTATGAGGACAGAAGTCTAGTAGAAGAACAGACCAGAGGTTCCCTGTTTCATAAAGCAGTGCTATCTGGGAGCTTTTATCTTCCTCCTCTTTTTGAACAGAACAAAGGTGGAAGGGGAGAAAATAAGCCCTTTGAAATGAAAATATGAAGAAATTAGCACCCAGGTGGAAGGTGGTAATTGGTCTGTTTCAAAAGGATCAGCACAGTAGACCTGTGAACAAATTATTCTGCAGACAAGCCCAAGAGATGGTGGTTCTTGCTGGGTGTGGGTCTGCTAGTGGGCCTCCTCTGGTCTGACTTCTAGCTGCCAACATGTTTCTTGTCCAGTGGTTTGCAAAGACTCCCTATAGCCAAATAAACTAAATACCAGCATGTGCCCTGGAGCCCCTGCTGAGCAGTCTCTGAGCCTCCTGTCCATTGGCAGTGGGGCAGGTGTTAATACATTCAATAAGCTGATTTCTCGCAACTGGAAACCTTGATTTTTCACTTCCCATGGCAGCTGAACTATTGCCTGCTTTGAGGGGAACGTTTCTCCACTGAGAGATGTACACGTAACACAATTTTGTTTCTTTACAGTGGCTCTGAGAAAGGAAGTAGTGTGACTGAAACACCAGTAATCAAAAAGCATAATGGACTGCATCTCACTCTCCCAGATGCTCATGATACCGATTCTGGTAAGGAAACAAGATATATGCTTTCCTGTCCTAAACACGTGCTTTTGTGAGAGATGAATGTTTCATTTTCTTTCGAGAGGGTGGTGGCCCTGCACACGTCCATGTAGCTTGGCTGCTGGTCAGGCCAGCTCTGCTGCAGAATGTCACTGTGGTTTGCCTGGACCTTGGCCTCCCCATGCATAGCACAGAGAGGAGTTTCTGCTTTCTTTCACAAAGCTCTCTGAGATGTATAATTCTGTCTTTTCTTTTTTTTTTTTTTTAAATTCCTTCCCTCCCTCAGCCTGCCTCCCCCTTTAATTCTTTTTAGATGTCCTGATCAAGCCAGCTGCTATTGTTGGTTTTGGAAAGCTGAGTGAGAGTGTCAATTCCTATTAGATGGTGATTTGCTTTGGGATTTGTGTATAAACCTTGTGATGCTTGATTATATGGTAAATACATATTCACAGTAACAGATATAGTCAGATGGAAATAAGTGAGATATCAAAGCTGATTTTGGCAGTAAGGGAGAAAGGAAGCTTTCAGAGATCACTGCTGACTTGTGATTTTTGTCGTAAGTCTCATGATATTTGGTACTTCCTTTAAAACCCTAGCTCAAAATAAGATGATGATGTGTGAAACTTGCCTTTTAACTTGGAGGGATTTTTAGGGAATCAAATGTCTATCCTTGTGGATGTGGAAGAAACACTTGCAAAGAAAGTGAACCTCAAACTCAGAAACTGGACAAGAAAAACAACCCTAACATAAATCTCATGGATCTCTAGGGAATTAGGGTTTGTCTCAGTCTTAATTGTGTTGTATGCCATGGTGCTGCCTGCCAGAAAGGGCAAATTAATGTAAAGTACAAGCTTTGAACCAGCTTTTCATGCACCTAAAGTGATTTGCACTGAATGCAATTTGATTTTAGCCAACAAATATATTCCTCCTTCACTTTGAGAATCCAGGTTTCCATGCTAACATGGTTGCCCCCACAATGGATGTAAGAATGGAGCTCGTACTGAAATTAAACCACCCACCTTAGTGTGGGGCTGGCACTGGCTGGTTTTAGCAGGGGTCTGTGGCTCCCTTCTCTGCAGGCTCTGGGTGCTGCTCTTCTCCATCTGCAGCAGGGGAGGCAGCTGGGTCTGCTGTCCCTGTTGGGAGCCTCTTTGAAGACAGTAGTGGGTGAGATTGGAGGGTACAGCTCTAGCCCCTCTTGCCCTTGTGCTTCCCCAGAGCTGGGGCTGTGGCTGCCTGCTTTGAAGGAGGGAGGAGGTCTGATATTTCTGCATCGCTGTGGAACAGGCACTGCTGTGTGTTGTGAAATCCCCCGGGAGCATGCAGCAGCATCGCTGTAATGCGCAGGCGCTCCGTCATCTCTGGGCTCATCACTGAAGGGTGGGTGTTACTGTGGCCGGGTTTGACACTGGCCTGTCCCTCAGATAGACCACAACAAGATTATTTGGTGTGCCAGAATTTTAAGTTTGCTGCCAGAAAGATTAATTCCTCTTTATTTTCTTCATCGTCTCCTAACTGAAGCAGTGTTCCTAACTAAATTCACTGATATCAGTCAGCTGCTTTGCTGTTTCATTCTTTTTCTGATTTAGTCTTATCTTATAATGCTTTTGCCTGAAGTGATTAAGGCTTGGGAATTCTATGTTTCTTATAAGCCTAGTAAATCTACTGAGCTACATTTCTATTTTGATAGCAGTTTTCTCATAAATGCAAAATATTAAACTTGGTCTTTTTGGTCTTAAAACTCCCTAGAACTGTGCTTTAAAATTATTTAGATAGATTTTGTATGGCTTATGTGCAGAGCTCATCACAACAAAATCAGTTTGGTTTTTTATGAGTTTTTTCCAAAATGTGTGGAGGGCTTTATTGTAAAATGTGAAGTTTATATTCTGTCTAGTGGAGCTGTTAAATGGAGAAAGAGACTGCACTAAAATAACAAATTGATATGATATCTTCGTATGCCAACATTTGCATGTATTTTGAGGCATGACATTAAAGTTCTGCGAGACAGGTTTTGTGGGGAGATTTTTTTTAGCACGTTTCTTTAGGAGGAGATATCTTATAATGAGACGTTCAGATACTTTTTTTTTTTAATGTTGCTTGAAGTTTTTCCGTCTTCCCTCACCACCTTGAGGTCAGAGTCCTGCCAGTGTGACGCATGCTGGTCTCCTCTCTCAGGATATAGCGTGTTAGAGGTAAACTTTTGTGGCCCCAGTAGCCATCAGCCCACCCCTAGGGGCACTGTATTGCTCGCCTGCGATTCAGAGATGTGGCTGAGCCCCTTTTGGTCCAGAAGAGCCAGGCTGGCAAAAACCTTCTCTTACAGAGTTTATTTGGTCAGGCAAGCTTTAGGGAGAACTCCTGTGATAATCCCAGCAGAGATGGGCAAGAACAGCAGTGGCAAAAATGGAGTATGGGCTGGTTTGGAGAGAGCCTGATGATCTGGCATGTATGTGTCTAGAGCAAGGAGTGTATCTGTGTCTGAGGCTGAGCAGGGATGGCATGGGCTCTGCCTAAAGTATTTTGCTTCCTCTTGTAGGCTGGAAAAGAAAGTAAACATCAAAGGACTGAAATGCCAAGGGATGTTAAATGCAAAGAGCCTCCATGTAAATTGCTAAGTTATTTGGGTCTCATTTGTCTGGCTGTGCAGATGCCCACTGCACTGGGCAGGATCAGTCTCAGTATCAAATTCCCCTGTTGGCAGCTACTGGGCTAATGAAGATAAGATGAGGAGCAGCTAACTTGGGTTTCTTTGAGAGCGACTGTGCTGTTATATTCCTGTGAAGTCAGCTTTGTGAGGGAAGGATGCTTTAGTAGATTCTAACTGGATCAACTTAGGCAGCGTGTGAACCTCTCCAAAATGCACAAAGGTGCCTTACAGTGATGTAGTTTTCTTGGATTGATTTGCAAGGAAAAGAGAATTTCCCTGAGCTCTGTGAGGATGTGAATAAGACAGCAACCCATCTGCCCACCCAGTGCAAACAGCCCAGCATTACATTTGGGTGCTTGCAAGAAACACAGCTCCACGAAGCCTCTCTGGGAGAGGGCAGTCTTGGCAGAAAAACGTGGTACTGAAAGTTGCTTTCAAAGTGTGCTAATATAAGAATCTGGTTAGGGTGACTGCACGATCCACAAAGCACATGTAATTTTTTCCAAGTTTGCCAATCTAGAAGGCAAGAAGTCTGCTGTAACTTCAAAGCTCTGCTAATAAAATGACTAGCTGTTCATGTGTCCATTTTCTTGTCTCTGCACTGCAGAGAAGCTGTCTGTGTTTTGTATGGCTGGGGATAAATGCTTGGAAGTTTTCCCTGTGTCAAACAGCTCTAGTCTGACTTGAATTTCTGGGAGTTTCAGTGAAATTTCTCACAGGTGGAGGAGATAGGGACTGGGGAGAGGAGTGTGAGTGGGCAAGGCAGGGGGAGGAATCTCGTGCAGTGAAACAGGCTGAAGGTGGATCAGTTAAATAAACTGTTAAATACAATAAATTCTCCCTGCAAAGCTGAATGGCTTTTACCCATACCGTTAAAGTCGTAATTGCTACATTACTGCACTGTCATCTCTTGAAACATTAGATCAGGAATGTCTTTGAAAATATGTAGGAATTTAAGAAATGCATCTGGGAAGAACACATTTGCATTTTCCAAGGGAGCCGTGGGAGGCGCCTGCTGCAGGGCTGTTTTGAAGTTCTCCTGCTTGAAATGAATGACATTAGCTAGCGATGAGATAATAAACCAAATATTTCCCATAGCAGTTCTAGGCTTTGAGATGCGCTTGCGGTCTCTCCCAAGCCATGACATGCTCATCTCGGGTTAAGGAGAAGCTGCAGCCATGTCCTGCCTCGAGAAGCACAGGTGTCTCGGCGCAGGAGGGTAAGGCAGAAATGTGCCTCCCCTCATGCCTGGCTGGAGGCTGCGTCCCTGCTCAGCATCCGGAGCGGAGATGGCTGGGAGACCGTGGCTGGGGACCACAGGGTGATGTGTCGGTGTGCTGGTGAGGAGGTGTGGTTAGGCAACCCTCTCTTCAGCACACTCAGCTGGAAAAGCACGCCGTCCCTCTCGCAGAGACCAGTAAGTGCATATGCCCGGTGGCTGCAGGAGAGAAAAAGCGGGATTTTAACTCTAGGATCTTGTGGTTTGTGAGGTCAGCCTGTAAGGATAGATTCAGGAGTAATGCTGATCAACTCAAGTGCTTCAGTCACAGCAGCTCTCCAGAGTGTTACGAATGGATGTGAGTGTTTAGCTAAGTCTCTGCCGTTTGCCCAGGCCTCTGGCAGCAAGCAGTAGCTTTATTGGGGTGGCCAGCACCTCAAAACTCACTTTCGCTTGCAGGTTCTTTAATAATGACTGATTCGGTCTATTATAGAATGAACTATTTATTCAATAGACACAAAACCAAAAGACATAAGACTTAAAACAAACTATCTACTACACAGGAATAAGAATAAAAAGAAACTACTAGTAGGTATATACAGCGCGAGGTTAAAGGTACCATTAATTTTACAGCTAGTGAAGAAATAATATAACTTAGGATTCAATGTATCTTACCATCCAGTTGTTGATGGGGCACACATCGAGATCGTTTCCCTCAATTCCCAGGAAAGTAACCACAGAATCTGCGTCCAGACTCCAGGGAGAAGTCCCCCAGAGTCTCAGGGTGTGTGTGTAGAAGGCTTCTGCCTCCATGATAACTCGTGTATCTTTTATAGTTTGTAAAACAGTGTCTCTCAGTCAAGAATATCTCTGTTATCTCTTTCCACATCTGCTCTCCAGACTAAGATGTTGATTCTTAGCTGGGGCTTAAGCACTTTTGGTGCCAGAGATGACTCCTTGCTGGGCCTTTCAGCCCCTGGGTTATCTCTTCCATATCTGCACCAACTGTCTGTGGTAGAGAGGGGGAGGATATGTCCTGCCACACAGAGAAAGAGCTTACCAACCATAAAATCACATTAAAACCTATGTATATTAAAATATTTATTTCTCAAAGCTTTACAAAGCCAACTCTGAAATCTCAGTTTGTAGCTTCTTATTTTGTTACCACCATCTTGATACCCCTCTGGGAGGTGGGCTCACCAGTATAATCCCACTCGCTGTACTGGAGAACGTGGTCTCTGCCCATGCAGCCCTCCTGGGATAAGCTTTTGATGTGATGTCTTGTCCCAGAGATGTGGGCACCAAATACTTTATTCTTGCGTAAATGTTACAGTGCATACTAAAGGTTAATATAGTCAAAGCTCTGAACTGCCTGCTCCCCAAGGTTAAATGAAAAACCACGCTGCCTCTAAATCAGTAGAACAATATTGATGTCACTTGAAATGTGTGTGCTATGTGAATGGAGCTAAGCTACCTTGTAATGCTGTGTGAATTTTTTACCTTAGTGGGGCACATTTTGTAATTGTATGGTGACTGTGCTTATAAAATGGGTATTTGTGGAAAATATTTGGTGCTAGACTTCTGCTTCCCAAACGAGCAAAATATGGTTGCTTCCTTGATGAATATAAAGCAGACCTTTATAAAATTATTATCTGTCTCTCAATTCGCTTGTTTGAGCTGCAGCCCTTGGATACTTTAGTGGGTTTTTTTTTAAATTAACCTTTTATAAAACATACTTCTCCAGTTTGTCATGCCAAAATTCAGCAGAGTTTTTATTACATAAGACCAATGCAGTGAGTGGAGGATCAGACCCGCTGCCTTAACAAGTCAAAGAAATATCATAAGTAAGTATAAAATACGTTATTGTTTGTTTCGTTCATAGGATCACAACGAGCCTCTTCCCTTGCTGCATCGAGACTGGAACAGGCCATGTCTGAAGTAACTATGCAGAGCAGCACAATGAAGCAGGGACCTGTGAAGCTGTGGACAACTCTTGAACAAATTTGGCTACAAGCTGGTAAGTCCTGGGCCACCTGGAGGTCCTTTTTCCCTCCAGTGGTGAATCAAATGACATAAGTATTAAGAGAGTAGTTGAAGTTTTATTAGTTGAAAATCATTCTATACCATCAGAAAACCTACCTGTCTATCCCAGATGGTTTTTGAAACACCACTTACTTGATTTTGACCCAAAAAACAAATACTGTAGTAGTGTGATCTTTCAGCTCACTTTTGTTTTGCCAAAACACACAGAAAACTTTAGTCATCACTATAATATACTTTTTGAAAAAGAGGATAGGTAGTTCTTCATTAACAAATGGTAGTTCATAAGGACAATTATTTCCATTCTCCTTTTCCTAAATCCTTTCCTATAATAAGACTGGGCAAACCATGTCTTAAATGTGATTTAGACTGGGAGCTTTCCAGTCTTTGCTGAGGTTTAAGTGAAAATTATTAGAAAGAGCATGTTCTCCACTCTATCCTTGACTGTTTGAACCTCTCAGGGTCTTGTCAGTTGAGTATCAGTTTGAGACACTAATGTAAAGATGCTACAACAGAGCACATAAGGGGAAAAGAAAACAGTGAGGAGAGACTCTACCCACAGGTGATCTCCAAACCCATGGAGGAGTTTTATGTAGGACATTTGGTGAGGAACAGAGTTGCCCAGCACATTGTGCCATTTGCATTCCAGTGCTTCAGAACCGATATAGTTCCAACCCTGTAATTTTGTTTTTAGGAGACAGTTTTTCTTCCATAACTGGGCCCAAGTTGCGCACTTGAAATTACCTTTGAGTGCTGTGATTGCTTATTAGATGTCTCACCATTTGCAATGAAGAAAGAAATGCACAACCCCCTGGAAAGCTGCTGATAGTTTTCTATTCTTCATGCAGGGGAAGCTTTCAAATTCTCATTTCGCTAATCTATGCAATTGACAGTTCTCACATAAGACCTGGCAGTCTAACCCTACTTCTCAGCAAAGATTTTTGTAGCTGTTTTTGTGGGTAATTTCCTACCAATTAGACTTTAGAACTAAAAACAAAATATATGACATTGTTTTTGCTACAATTTGATTAATATTAACAAAAGAAGTCACCTTATGGAATGCATCATCCTTTAAGTTGATCACATGTTCACCTTAATGACTTGTGTGGATGTAAATTTCAGCTGTGGTCTTCCAAATCACCAGCAAGATTTTGCTTTATTCAGTTTACATTTCTGATTTAAGGCTGCAGAGAAGGCTGGTGGAGAGCAAAATAAATGGAGTTTATTATGATGAGAAGTCAGGTGTCTGTTGTCCATCATCCTGCAGATAGCTCTAGGCAGTTTACATTTTTGCTGCTGTCTGAAAAGACAAAAGCAATAAAGACCCAGTGCTTGCTGTGAATTGGTATGATTGCTTTTCAGTGTGAATAGTGTCTTTCTGAAAGGTGTTAATTAATTCTTTTAGGTAGAATTTATTTTTATAAGCTGTAACTTTCCTGTCTTATCACTTTTTAGGCTTTTGTTTTGCTTCATGCTTACTTTTAGCTGGACTCGATTCAGGATTGATATTTTGAAAACATGTACTGTGACTGCTTTGTAATTTCATTACTGGAGTCAGTTATTGTTATGGATGCAGCTTAATGAGCTCCTGCTGAGGTACTGGCCATTCTCTTCTCACAGTAGTGTGGAAGCTGCTGCATTCTGGTACCCTGAGGGATGAAGAGAGATGCAGGTATTTCAGGGTAGTCTTTACTCTCTGTGGAGAAGGGCACAGTGCCTGAATAATTGAGGACTTCTTGGAAGTGGGTTGACCTTACACTGGGCTTAGTGAATGGAATAATCCAAAGGGTATCACTGACCTTCACTACTAGGATCTTGCCTGTCTGAAAGGAGGGGAAAGGAGGAACAAGTATACTTGTAAGAAGTTAGTAACTTACAAGACAGAGATATTTCATAGACAACAAATTAAACAGAAATGCATGGTGAGAGGAAGTTGAGGTAGTCAGGTGGTTTTGCATTACAGCTCACCTCAAAATTAATGGCTGTGGAAATCAACAGGCAATTAGTGTAGCATTCTGATCCCTGCATATGGAGTCACTTGATATTCATGGAAGGTCTGCATCAGTATGCTGTAGATTTTTATCTGGTTTAGCTTGGACTTGTCCTTTTTCAATCAGTGACTCATCTTGTGACTCCAGGCAAGTTGCCTAACTTTTTCATACCTCAGTGTCCTGTCTCCAAAGGGAAAAAATGTTAATCCGCCTTTGGGAAATGACTCGTATGTTGTTGTTGTTTTTGTTGTCATTAACACTTCAACCTTTTTAGCATGACTCATAAATCCTTAGATAAAATTATTACAATTTCCTAACCTCACACTGCGGTAAGTTTATAACAAAGCATCCGTCCCTCTCAGATGCTCACAGGACACAGCTGACCGTGTCTCTGTGCACGGCTATGGATTGAGAGTGCCAGGTTGCAGTCGTGTCTGGCTTCCATTAGAGCCATTACAGTTCCCGTGCCTCCTCATGTCCCAGGGCAGGAAAACTAATGGTACCAGTACCAACCAGCTGGTCCAGTTAGGACTTTGTGCACTGAGATTGCGAAGAGGCACACAAAACCAGCTATCCCACAGCTATACTGGGCTGCTCTTACAGCCCTCCAGCAGCCAGGCCAGGCCACAAAGCCGGCACATATACTTGCAAAAGGGTCTATTGGTGGGTGGTAGCTATCTAGTGTTTCTTATATAGGGGAATCCTTCCTGTATCATCCTCCAGCTGCAGCTGCAGTAGGAGTTCCTGCCTTGTACAGAAGCATCCTCAGTCCCTCCAAGCTGGAGACCCCTCTTTCTCTAATAACTTAGCTTATGAGAATATGTGCATTCCCTTAACAATGGCTGAAGAGAAGGCTGTGAACCCTGTGCAGATAGTTAATCCCTTCTGTGCTGCGATAAAGATACTTATTTCACCCATAAGAGGGCATTCACTTAGTGGTCTTATCTATAACTTTTCTGGGTTTGTGACCAGCATAGTTTTGTAGGGAAGACAATAAAGCACCATCTTTGGATGTGCAGCTGCTAAATCCAACTCTGTTGCACTGTAACAGATGCTGTACCTTGTCTTTCCCTGCAGCAATGCCTAGTGATCTTTGGCAAGCTGAATTTTTGTAGGCTTCTGTAAACAAAGAGCTGCTTGATGGATCTGTGGTCTCTAGAAAGAGTCCTTTTCTCTTTCAGCCATCAGAATAAAATGGTGAATTCTCACTGTTAATCTCATGTCCAGCCATCTCTTACAGGACCACCTGGGAGCACAGTCATCTGCAGCAGGGAACTTGACACATTTCCTTAGTGGGCTTCCATATCTTCCTGTTTTCTGCACAGGCAGTCACAGCTTTGGAAGAGTAGTGTGCTGTCCTCAGAGACTAGAGAGGTCCCCTGCAGCTGGCGTGCTTGGAATAATAACAGGCATATTCTATTTCCAAGTGTTCTGCAGCAAAGATTGTTAACACAGCTTGTCTGGTCTCTTTTAACAATAACCCTCCTAGTCCTCTTGAATGCAATGGCTGCTTAAAAGGAGTCATCTCGGAACACTTTAACATTTATGAGCCTAAACATTATTCTTGGCTCCATGTCTGAGAAACAGCTCATTTCAGGGAGTTCTCAGGAACAGTGCTACAGTGCACGTGCTGTGGTGGTGCAGCTTCAGGAGAGGTGGTCATTTTGCAATCCATATGCTCATTTCTCCTCTTTATTCTACTTTTCATGGCTGAGAGCTTGAATTCAAGTTTGAGAAGAGGCAGGGAACTTTGGTGGCACTGGTAAAGCTTGTTAACTCCTCCCTCTTCCTGCAGGAAGAGCTGCAAGGGGAATCCTAGAGATTACTAGTGCTAATACTTCTAAAAGTCATGCCAGTCCTCCTCCTTTTTGTTTAGAAAATAGAGTCATGCTGTTTGGCTAAGGAAAATATACTTGAAATCGTTCAAATTTATGACCAAAATTTACCTTCATTCGACATTTTTATAAGATCACTTTTGACCCAGAGAGCAAAGCTTGTCAGTATTGGGAAGAAATAGTGTTAATAGTTCTAAGCTCTTTGGGTAACTGGAATGATTTCTTATCTGAAGTACGTGTGATTATATTTCCAGGCAGTAATAACCGTATGCTCTATTTATGCAGAGCATTTTAGAATGCTACAAGCCAATTTTAGTAAGAGTTCTAATATTCTAGCCCCTGTTACTGTATTATTTTAGGCTTTACTTTTAACTACAAGGTCCACTTTGTTTGTCTTTACTAGTAGTTTATATCTGACAATTTAGCTTCTTGACTAACCCAATACTTTACCAAATATGGCCACTCACAGCAAAGTAGGTCTGGTAATTTGATCTAAGTTTGGCTAAATGCCTGCTAAGCTGAGCCTGTGAACCTCACCAGGTAGACCCTAAGGCTAATTTAAAGGAGCATTTAGAGAAAAACGACTAGGATACTATTCCATGTACTCACAGTGGGGCCGAAGTGGGCTACCTGCTGTCTCAGTAACATGCTAAAGTTTAACCTAGGAAAAATAGTTTATACTGAACATGCTACAAACAAGAAATGCAGAGACAGCCAGTGCAGCAGAGAACAGTGAGCTAATGGAAAAACATCTGCTCCCCCAAGTTACGTACAGCAGGAACTTTTTTTTCCCCTTCGCGAAAGACTTGTGATTTATTTATTTTATTCCATATGGGCCAGTTCCTGGGAAAAAGCTGTGTTAGAGGAGATGGGCTTTGCTCCACGAGAAAGCGTTGTCAGGGCCAGTGGGCTGAGGTGTCCAACGCGCTGGCCCGCAGCCGCGGAGCTGGATCCTGGCAGCAGCCAGGCCCTCCCCTGTGCCCCTCTGCTCACCCAGCACAGCTTGTGTGTGCACAGCCTGCGCATGGGCACTTAAATGTTCTTTCTTCCCCAAGCTTTTAGCAGTCCTAAGCTCCCACAGGTTATTAGCTCTGATATTAAAGGTGTTAATCAGGTGTGGGAGACATCTTTTTTGATATTGCCAGAATAGCTGAATCAGATACTGTCCTGTAATGCAGCACTGGTTGTTGAACCAATTCTAATATTTTTCTTTCTTTTTTTAAGTGCTTTCAAATTTTAGAATTTCAAGTTTAGAACTTCCCCATTCACTGCTTGAGTTCTTGAGCTCCATAATTAAATAACTGTTAATAATTAAATATTGAGCTCCATAATTAAATAACTGCTAATAATGAAATAAAAAACTGCTGATTTTTGTGTCTCTTTACAGTGACACAAAGCACTGTGAAAAGGTGGAGCCTGGTGAGGGGGGAGCAGGAGAGAGTCCTTTATTACACTTCCATTTCTGAGGAGAATAAAAGGGTGCTGCAAAGATGGCTCCCCTGCAGTATTTACTTACCAGGAGGGATTAGGAACACTTCAGCTGGCGATAGAAATGGTAAAGTGAGTTGGTTTTGTCCCTTTCGAAATGAAGTTAAGAAGCCAGCAGTAGTTCTGCTGAGCCTCCTGGCTTAGCAAGCTCTGTTCTAGACTGGTGGTAGAGACTTATAGATCACCAAATTCCGTGTTTCTCTTCATCTGAATATCCTCAAGAGGGACTAATAAGTTTTCTTCTACACTCTCCAGTCTGGTTTATTTTATTTTCTGTCAACAATGATTTTAAAAAGTCAAAAGGATTCTTACAGCCTTATGTCAGCACAGGGCATTTGGGATTGCCTCCCCTGTTCCTGAGGCTTCCGGATGTTTCTCATTGCTGGAGCAGGATGTGGACTGGTAATTCTTCGGCATGGACAGTCTTCAAAGAGCACATACCGTTTCTCAGAATCTGGGACATGCAAACATTCACATATGTCTTGAACACTCACTTGTGAAGGAAACAGGCAACAGCTATCAATGTCTTTTGTTAAGCATTCTGTAGAAAATTTGCCAAGAAATGGAGAGAAGCCTGTTGCACTGCTAGAAGATGACTGAGGGCACCAAAAACTAGTGTTTCCTCAGCTGCTCAGTAAGTTTGGACAAGTGACAAAGTGTACACAGTCATGAAGAAGGAGGCAGGACCTTCGTTCACACCAGAGACAGAAAATGGGAATTTTTACTTGACTGGGCTGTGTAGTCATGTTTTGACTGCACCGTAGAAGGTAGCTTGTAGCTTGTGGCACTTCTGTGCTGCTTCCAAAAACTTTCGCTCTAATGGTACATTGGTAAATAAAGAAGCTTGGTGGTCATTTCAGGCCCTGTGAGGTTTGAGAACTTAAAGCCAGTCCCTGGAATTCAGTCTGCATGCAAAGAGAGGATGTAAATCTGTTGCCTCATTCAGAAGAGCTGACTGAGCTCAGGTGTATGGGAACAAGCAGCAGTTTCTGTACTTCATTTCTGTATCAAATGTTTGCATCAAATGAAATTATTGTAGTCAGGATATGCCTTGAGGAGTCTTCTGTCTAATCTGCCACGAATTGTCAAGCTACTGCATGCAGGGTGGTGTCATAGCATGGAACAATGACTAAACCTCACCTGCCAGAAAGGAAAGGCAGTGGGGGAACCCTTTGTCATGGTAATAGCGCAGTAGTGACTGCTGATGGCAGAGCTGTCTCAGAGTGGGTCTTTGCAGCTGGCTAAGGGCTCCTGCAGTAACAAGCATTAATAGCTCCTGAAGGCAGATGATGTGGAACAGAAATCACCTTCCAACACACCCTCACAGATGCTCTCACCTTCTTAAGTGTGAAGGGCTGCTCTGCACTGTACCATCCTGCTGGGCATTTGGCTGTTACCCTGGCCATGTCACTGTGCAGTAACATTTTTGGCGTGGACGAGAGTAGAGTGCTTTAGATGCATCAGGCACACACAACCAAGTGATGTGGAGCAGTGTACTTTGTGGGAGTTAAGTGCTGCCTCTTGGATAACACCATGTGATTCACAAGGAACAAAATTTTAACTCTTGGGTTGTTCACATTGCAGAAAAACATGTCAAATCTGTTTGATTTCTTTAGGCTAGAATTACAGTCGTTGCTGCCGTGACAAGCACTATCACTCTTGACACTGCTTTGAAGTGGGGAATAGAGTCAGTGTTCAAGGTGGTGTTGAACAGCTCTGTT
Organism: Callaeas wilsoni; assembly: GCA_013398955.1. Classification (NCBI taxonomy): domain Eukaryota; kingdom Metazoa; phylum Chordata; class Aves; order Passeriformes; family Callaeidae; genus Callaeas; species Callaeas wilsoni. The sequence goes on from VWPU01006023.1 coordinate 129,855, forward strand.
TGTCAGACAACAGTGTGATGCAGACACGACTGGATTAGACTGTTGTTGCACCCCTGATGGACTCCATAACAGAACTCTACAAATAATTCCATCTTGGACAAAATAAAGGGGCTGACTGTAGGACACCCGGCTTTGTCAGTGTTCTGGGAATTGCTCTTGGTCTGTGCATTTGTTAGTGGTCTTTGGAGAGCAAGTGGATAATAGGCTTCTGGCAATTTTCACTTGATTAAGGACCTTCACTGTAGATGAGTTTAAATGCTAGCAGAAACAGCTGAAAGAACTAGGAGTTTGTATTAGAAGTTGATAATAATCTCAGTGCCGAGGTGTGCTGCTCTCAGGGACTGGGCCCAGCATTAAAATGGGTGCATCAGTCCAGTTGCTAGTCCAGACAGAAGAGGCCACAGCCACAAGAGAAGACAACAGTTGTTTGGAAGAACAGCAGAATAGGTTGGACAGTACTGCAAGAAAGCATAAATGGGGAACGTGAAGTGGGTTGGATAAAGGAATGAATCATGCTAGGCTGAACCTTGAAGTCACCTGGATAGCTGCTCATGGTCTCAGTGCAGGCACAGGCTTCAATAACTGAATGAAAGGAGAGAGTGAACAATTCAACCTGTCTTTGCCCATCCGTGTAGTGCACTGTCTCCTACCTGTGGGTAAGAGTGCTGAAATATTCCCTAATGTCATTCACACTCAGAGTTTCTGGCATCACTCCAGAGAGGATAATAGAAGAGTGGTACATCCAGGATCATCATCTCTCTCCTCAGTAGCATTCAGAGAGCTTTAAATTCAAAACAGAATGTAAATTTAAGTTTTTATGGAGATGGTGTTAAGTGAGAGAGAGCAAGGAAGCTTGGTTTTAGATTCAAAGCTCTGAAGAATGTCAGTACCAAGAACAATCTAGTCCAATAATTAGAGATTCATAAGTGGTTTCCCTGAAGCATTGACCCTTTCACAGGATAAAAATTACAAATATTAGATTCCTGTGTCAGCATGAGCAGGTATTCTCTGCTTTGGAGTGGAACTGGATGCCAAGTCTGTATAACAGAACTTCCTCACAAAGGCTGCTAATTTGGTTAGATGTTATTTACAGCAAAATTGGGTTATATAAGGAGATAGGCTGATTAATCCAATGATCAGGAAGCTGCTAACCCAGGTAACATGAAAGCAGGTGTTTCAGTACTTTCAGTACCACTGAAGGTTTTACCATGGTAAATTTAATAGGTCCTTGTTTTTTGGGTTTGATTTCTGCCTCTAGCTGTGTTTTTATTCCATGTTACATAAGTGTGTCTTGTTAATCTGTAAATAAAATGAGTGTGTAATAGAAGTGAAAAATGAGTTTACAGAAAACATTTTAATGCAGGCCTAAATGATGTCCTTTAATGTCTATTTTTAGCTGGGTAGCTAAAAGTTTTAGCACTCCTTTCCTTTCGTAACCAAAAGGCAGCCCTCTCATTCTTTTTTATGCAAATTAGGCCTCCCACACCATTAAATCATTTTTATTGACTATTGAGCCTGCAAAGAAATGGACTGAACTTTAATATGCTACATTACCATACCATAAAATACAATTTGTAGTTCTTATTTAGATTGTGTTGCTGCACTTCCTCTAAATAATTGTTATTACCGAAGAAGATTTACAGGCACCATTGAAAGAATAAGTACTCTCTATTTTGCATGCTTTGAAACACCGGCCGTGCATGATTTCACATCTAAACCCGCTTGCTCCCAGTTCTGTTCTGAAATGAAACAAGTCACATGATGCTCTTAGTTGCTAGTACAGCTTTTAGTATGGCAGTATCCAGAACTTCTGCAGACTTCAGACAGTGCCAGGATTTCACCTCTTCTTTTGTGCTGCTAAGTTTGTGCAAACTTTGGGGATGCAGTGTTCGTCTTCAGGCTGTGAATGTCACTTTGCACATCCCCAGGCTCATTAATGCCACATGCATGGCATCAGCTGCTATGCAGCACTTGGCAGGAAAATGCTCTGTTCCTTAGAAGTGCAAGGAAAATACTGTCCTCCCACAAATTTTTGCATAAGGCTGTGCACATATTCAGCTTGACAAGGTACATGGCCTTGCTTTCTGTTATTATAGATAGCTGCAGCCTCTTAGAGCCAAGGAAAGGGATGCATGCAGAGATTTTATGATTAACTAGAAAGAAATGTGTATGAGTCATTCTGAAAGAGTATAACTCTTCTGAAGGAACTAATATTTTGCTCATGTTGACAGCCTTGGAGAATGACATTTATCTTGTACCACAACCTAGGGATGGCTGAGAAATATTCGAGCATTTTCTCGACAGTGTCTCACTCTTCTTCTAGGAGGGTCACCTCAGAAGTGGAAGGGTGTTCAGCCATGCTGTCACTTCACTACAGAATCATTTTTAGTGTACCAGTAGAAATGCCATTCATGATCTCAGTCTCATGTCAGAGAGGCCAAGATGGAGCCTTCCCATGGTCAGGCAGGGGACTGCCTTTGGGATGCTTCCCTGCTCACCTCTAGCAAGCTCCCTGTCACCATGCCAAGTCCCCACAGACATCTGGGTTTCCCAGTGTTTTGAAATTGCAGTGTTTCAAAGCTGTTCAAGAGGAATTTTCAGTCTAATTTCCCCCCTCACAGAGACTTCCTGAGAATATTCACTGCCTTAAAAAGTCAGGACATTTAAGGTTGTGTCTAATTTCAGAATAGTTTTTCTAAATCTGGAGCCTGAATTAGTAATTTTGAATTGGTCTCTTGAACTGTCAATACTTACTGCATGACATCAGTTAGGAAAAAAAAAAGATACACTGAGTTTTTGCAGTGAGAACATGTAGAACACAGGTTACGGATCAAAGAGCAATGCCTGCTGTATGAAGAAAGAGAATTATTTTATCTACATACATGCTTACATATGTGTGTGTGTATATATATATCTCTATAAAAACAGTTTCCCTCTTCAATTACATGTGGCAGTGAAAACTGAGTATCACTTTTGACCTTTTGAAAGAACTTAATATCTAATAAATCTAGAATTAGAATAGAATATTTCGGTTGGAAGGGACGTAAAACAATCATCCAGTCCAACACCACAATCATCTAGTCCAAATCCTGAGAAATGTTAAAGTTCAACCATGAGATATATTACGAAATTATTTTATTAACAAGTTGACATTCAAACACATAAGTATGCCTGTTCCATATTTTTTTCTAAGAAAACCACTAAGATAGTTGCTGATAGTTCAAGAAAGTAAATGAGCAGTGTCTTCCAGGAGCTCTATTTTGTTTTTCTGTAATGTATGAGGATGTAAATGGGTGAATATACAATATAAATAAGTCTATATTATGAAAGCCGTTTGCTTTTAACAGTCTCTGAAAATTAAGAGACAATTGTCTCATAAACTTGCCAAATCAGCAGAGAAACACATTTAATCATCTTTTTAAATGGGAAAATACTCTCCTAAGTGAGTTATCTAGTGTCCAGCTCAGACATGTCATATTACTCTGACATTTTTGAAGTTCTCAGTAGACAGTGATGACTTATTCTGTTGTTTCTTCTCCCCCAGATTATTTGGAAATACCTGGAATGACTCCAAGTAGCTACCAGCCTGCTTCCTTAGGGCTCAGTTCAGCACTGTTTACTGTTTACTTTAATGGAGGAGTCCTTAAGGCCTCTGTCAGGACACCACCCAGAGATGTCCATGAACATCCGTATAGATCCCTTAGCATTAGGAAAAGATACATTCAGTGAATCCAGTCATGATAGTAAGCACTAACTGTAGTACTAAGCATTGTGCAGAATCATGGCCTCCTGTTTTAATATGCTTAAGGCAGATGATATATAATTAATATGAAGAAAGGTCTCTGCTTCATTTCATCTAATGGAAGGGTGTTTTTTGCTTTATTTTTATGGCTTGGCGTTTTGTTTTTCCTTCAGCTGAACTCTTCCTGGAACAGCAGCATCTCAAAGAAGCAAGCTTTTGTACCCAGGAGGCAGCTAGTCTTTTCCCCACATCTCATGCTGTACTGTACATGCGTGGGAGGCTTGCAGAGATGAAAGGCAATTTGGAGGAGGCTAAGCAATTGTATGATGAAGCGCTCACAGTGAATCCAGCTGGAGTGGAAATTATGCACAGCCTGGTGAGTTTGCAGGGGCTCAGCTCCATTATAGTATTTATGTTCCTGATTAACTGTAATAAGAGGGGAGAGGGCTCATGCTTGCTCTGGATGCCATTGTCTTCCTAATCCTGAGAGCAAGTGACTGTTCCAAGAATAAATTGGGTAGTTTGAACCTCTATTTTAAGACTGGATTGAATGTTTTTAACTAATTAGGACTTGTGTCAAAAGTAAATTTTTTAATTGACAAAGGCTGATAGTTTTGGAAGTCAGTTCACTGCTTTGTCTTTGCTGCTTTTCCTACTAACTGTTATGCATTTTAAATAAGCAGTACACTGATGTTTAAAGGATCTGAACAAAATAACTAAAGATAGATATATGTGGGATTTGTAAACCTTGGGCTGGTTTCTTGTGTCTACTCAAATCAAGATAAACTATACAATAAAATGAATCTGTTATTGTCGTAAGTTGCAGCTTAGTTCTAGCCTTGTGTAGAGGCAGTGACTCCACATTTGTGGGGGTTTTTTTGGTAACACTCCTACCCAGCAAGTATTCTTTTTCTGTGGCACCAAGCCCAAAACAAACTGTTTTCCAGACACAGGGCCTAGAGCTTAATAACAGTAATAGTTATACAGGGAGCTTTGTGGAAGACCAAAACCCACTTCTCTTGTGAAATCAGAACAGTTAATCATATTTCATCAATGGTGTGTCTGGTTAACTGAAGCCCTTACCAGGTCTCTCTGGGATTTTAGAAGTTTGACTTGACTAATTTAATTTGTACAGGAATTCTATATCCATGTGACCATTTAGTGTCTTTGCTAGCACATTTGTATCTCCTAGCATAAATTTGGACCTGATGAGGTTTGCTGGCAACTCCAAAACTGAAGGGGTATCAGTGTACAAGAGATCAAATGTTAACTGAAGTTATAATTGAGAGAAAATACTAGAACCTACAGGCAAAGGGCAAGATATTTGTTAATAATAAATGTTTAGTACAAAAATAGCAAATGAATAGCTGGTGCATGTCAGGAGACCAGTACAAGACTGCTATACACGTGTCAGGCTTATATGAGGCAATAATATTATTTCGTTGTTGTCATACAGCCTTTACAAATTCACTCAGTAAAAACCTAGTAGATGGAGTGATGTTCTTTGCTCTGTGTCATGATTTCAGAGAAGTCACTGATACCAGAAAAGCTATCAAATTAGATGCCAGTGTGATACTAATAACTCTCATTTTTGTCTCATGTTATGGTCATAACCACATTTTGTGTCTTCACATTTCAGTTGCTTGCAATATTCTGAAACGCTAAAACTTGGAATAAAAGTTTCCAAGGTGCACATCTCGGATGTTCTGGCCCAGTTTACTTCAGAAAATGTCATCCCAACATGGCTTAGCTGTTTCTGAAAAGGAGGTCTCTTCTAAAGACAAGACCTTAAAAGCTTCTGTGATGTTTTCTTTACTGTGCCTTAGTGTCTCCAGGTTTTGTCAGGAATGCATAACATGAATGTGCTTTTTACCATCCCTGAGAAAATCTTTCCTAGGTTATCCAAGTTATAACCTTTAAAAAAACACATATATGCTTAGTAGATAAGTATTTCTGAAAGCTTTAAGGAGTCTATGAATGCTTATTCCCCTCGAACTCCAGTAATTTTTAAGAAGGGCAAGAGGAATGACCCTTGTAACCACAGGCCTGTCAGTCTCACTTCAGTGACTGTTAAAGTTATAGAGATTATTCTGGGCGGTGTGGAAAAACACCTGAAAGACAGTGCAGTCATTGGTCACAGCCAGCATGGGTTCATGAGTGCAGCTGCCCCAGAGCCACCTGGGGTGGACCTGCAGTGTGGGGCACGAGAGGCTGGAAAGCTGCTTCACAGAAAAGGACCTGGGGGTCCTGGTCAATGGCAAGTTGAACAGTCAGCAGTGCCCTGGCAGCCAGGAGGGCCAACCCTGTCCTGGGGGGCATCAGAAACAGCATTGCCAGCCGGGCAAGGGAGGGGATTGTCCTGCTCTGCTCTGCACTGGGGTGGCCTCATCTCAAGTGCTGTGTGCAGTTTTGGGTGCCACAGTATAAGAAGGAGATCAAACTATTAGGGAGTGTCCAAAGGAGGGCAACTGAGATGGTGAAGTATCTCGAAGGGAAGCCATGTGAGGAGCAGCTGAGGTCACTTGGGCTGTTCAGCACGGAGGAGACTGAGGGGAGACCTCATTGCAGTCTCCAACTTCCTTGTGAGGGGAAGAGGAGGGACAGGCACTGATCTCTCTCTGTGGTGACCAGTGACAAGACCCAAGGGAATGGACTGAAGTTGTGTCAAGGAGGGTTAGGTTGGATATTAGGTAAAGGTTCTTCACCCAGGGGATGGTTGGGCACTGGAATGGGCATCCCAGAGAAGTGGTCACAGCACCAGGCCTGCCAGAGTTCAGGAAGCATTTGGACTATGCTCTCAGGCACATGGTGTGACTGTCGGGGCTGTCTTGTGTGAGACCAAGAGATGGTCTCGATGATCCTTCTGGGTCCCTTCCAATTCCGAGTATTCTGTGATGATGTTTTCGGCAAGGGATGGATGTAAAATTTAGAAGAGTTGAAAAAGACAGTGAGATGAGAAATTTAGGGGCAGAGACTCAGTCTGTAAGCAAGTAGGGAAGAGGAAGGAAGCTGAAAAAGAGAAATAAGGATAGATAAAAAATCGGGAAAGATAGATAACACTGGCTAAGACTGGATAGATAACACGACACATGGATGGAAGGGTGAGCATGCTGGAAAGGATGAATTAAAGGGATCAGTCTTAGGAGAATGACAAAGGAGCAGGAACCTGTAAAAGTACTTCCTTTCCATGTCCTTCAGTCTCCTTAAGATTCTGAATCTTCCCATCCTGGTGCCAGCAAATGTCAGTGAAAATCACTTGCTTAAGCATGTACCTCACCTCCTTTAACTTGGTCCTGCTGGCAGCCGGTTGTTCACACCTGTTAGCTAAGATAGCAAAGGTCTGTCTATCCCTGCTGATATGAATCATGGCAGTAGTTATGTGATGCCATATAATGGCATTCCTCTGTATGCTTTTCCAAAAGCTAGGAAATTGCACATAACAAGTTAGAAGCATCTGATGAGCACTATAGAAAAGTCTGTAAAGAAATTAATCATTTTGCCTTCAGAATAGAGCTGGAATAATGTGCAGTAAACAAGGCTTTTAGGGCTATGCATTAAATAAAAAGGGCGAAAATAAAATATTGAATGGCTGCTAGCTAAGTGATTTTGTCCTGTGTACTGAATGAGACACTGTCCCCACGGAGAGCTTAAGACTGGGTTTATGCAATTGAGGATGTAATGTAACAAGTGGTAAATTCTGAACCTCCTCGAGGCCATCAGAAGAAAACTGAATGTCTTTCTGAAATGTATGTATTAGCCAAGTACTAGCTGTACTTTTATTAAAAATACAGGTTCTTGAGCACAGTGTGTTCAGTACCATACCAGAGAGAAATATATGTCTTGGATTATGCAAGAGAGCAAACTTAGATTATGAGCTAGTTCCAAGGGGTTTGAAATGATGTGAGACACATACACAGGCAGATGGAATTAAATTGACACATGTTTCCATGCTGGTCCCCCCAGTTTCAATACATTGTTTTCCCACTCTAGTAGTCCTGTTGTGGATGTGTAATAATTTAGAGAAAGAGGATCTGGTGGTGAGAATTACTGTTTGACTTGGTACAATTGCCATCCAACTGACCTAGTCCACTTTAAGGGAAGACTCTGCTGTAGACAGTGCCGAGCCTCCCTGGTGTATCAGCATCAATTAGCAAAGTAGTCATGTCTCTTCCCCTGGGCTCTCAGAACTGGGTTGTCAAAGCTATATTTGGAAAATTCCAACCTGAAGAGTGTTGCTGGCTTTAAATGAAGGGCACAGATCTAGCGATGAATGAGTCCATTGGGTGTCAGCAACTTCACCTTTACACGGCGTAGAGTCACCGCCATAACACACAAAAGCTGCTTCTCTGCGCAGCTGAAAATGGCTGTGTTTTGCTGTGGCTGTAGGGTGTTTACAATAGCTGTCAAACCAGCGTGCTTTCCATATAAAGCACGCTGCTGCGTGGCAGAGCAGCGCCGTACGGCAGCACTGCAGTGCCAAGAGCATCCCAGGGGGTGCGTGCTTCATCCCAGGGCCCTTTGGCACTTGCTGTCCAGTGCTGCAGTTAGGAAACCACAGGCATTTCGAAAACACCACGCAGTTGTGCTTCTTCCTGTAACACTTGCAGTTTGTGACTGATGTCACAGGATCCTTAAGCCTGTATCAGGAATCCACCGTTGGCCTTTACAAAGTACTACTGGCTGATACCTAACCTAAGGGAGTATATTTGTTGAGGAATTTTGTTTTCATTTGAAAAAGACGCACAGAATCTGTTTTCAGGGCTATTTGTAGCATACTCTTGGTGAGGTGAGCAACTGCTCCTTTGGTTAGATAGTTGTTTACTGCCAGGAACAATTAGCTTGGGTTGGCCCCAAAAAATTGTTCATCCTGTGAGACCATAGTTTCTTTAATAAATACAACTTGCTAGGGTTCTTTTTCCACATTTCTCCTGATTCTGTCTCACATATTTCTGTCATCCCTTCCTTAACTAGAACAGCCCTGTTTCTTTCTTCCTCACTTTCACAGACTCCTTCAGGGGCCTGCTTGCAAGGGTCATAGAGCACTTCTCCCTCCTGTGGGCTGATGGAGTTTCTACTGAGCAGGTATCTTTGCTGGTCTAGAAACAAGGGCTTAGTCCGTATCTCCTTCTGTTACGCTGTGACCTCTGACAGCACATTTCTACAACCAAATAACTATGGCTTGCTTCTTTCAGTATGTACCAAATTTGGTTATATAGCATCATGCAATACGCAGCTTTGGGATGGTGATAACAAAACTGATATGTGCCCAACCAAGTCAGAAAATATAACCTGGGGCAGATGACACCTCCTTGTAAGGAGATACACAAATCCACCTATCTGCATGTAACTAGGGAAAGACACTGAAATTTGTTAGTTCCCAGCCACAATGCATTCAGTACCATTCTCACTTTTGATTCAGAGGAGGAGAAAATCAATGCCAGCATGTTGGGTTTGAGTCCTAAAGCTCTATATTGCAAGTTAAACTAAAATCATACTGAGATATTTGGAAGACTCCTGCCCAGCATGCGTCTCACATAGCATCTTGTCAAGTCACAGCAATTCTCAACCCATTTTAGTTCAGGGAAGAAGAGAAAGAATCATCTATTTAAAAGGGAAGGAAATGGGCACCCTCATCTCCATCACTGTGCCAGATTTAATGAAAACAATAAAAAATACCATCAAAACAAAGCAAAAAAATTGCTTGACGCATACTTGGATATTACTGAATGCAGTGGAAAACTGTAATGATTCCTTACTTCTCTTGAAGGTTGGGGCAAGGGCAGTAAGGTTGGTATCAGAATGCCATGTAGCTGTCTGCACTACCTCATCCCTATCCTTGATAGCAAAACAAAGTGAACAGTGTATTGGGTTTTGTTCATAATGTGTCTCTGTTCATAATGTGTTTTGTTGTGACCACATGAATGGGTAGAAACACGATCTTGTGACCACATACTTGATTTGCTCCATAATGAAATCAAAGAGAATATACAGCTAACAGAGGTTGTGTTAATCATGAGAGTTGTTCTTTGGCTGTCATCTGCACCATGAAACATAAAATTGGCAGCCACACTGGAAGAGTTCACAGTCACAGAGTACTCTCCAACTAAAGTTGGAAAAACAAGCTTCCCACTCACCTGGGTTTAAGTCACCTAAGGTGGGCCAACAAATTGACTGTAGGCTGTTTGGTGACCATCATTTTCTTTCCACAGGAAGGCTAGGTTATTGTTTGGGAGAAGTTCTTTGTGGTAAATACAGTTGGGGAGGTATCACCCACATACCAGAATCATGGAATGGTTGAGATTGGAAGAGATCTTGGGAGATCTTGTAGTCCAACTCCCTGCTTAACAGGTGTTCAGCTAGAGCAGGGTAGCAGGACCGTGTCCAGCTGGAGTTTGACTGTCTCCAGCATGGAGCAGCCTCTGTATCATTTCTTCCAGTGTTCGATCACCTTTAAAATAAACAAAGCTTTTCCTAATGTTTAAATGGAATTTTTTGTTTCAGTTTGTGCCCATCCAGTCACTGGATACCCCTGAGAAGGTTCCACTTCTTTACACCTTACCATCAGATATTTAACTGTACTAATAAGGTCTCTCTTTTCTTCTACAAGGCTGAACAGCCCCAGCTCTCAGCTTCTCCTTGTACGACAGATGCTCAGTCCTTTGATGATCTCGATGCCCCTTTGCCTGGACTCTTTCCAGTATGTCCATGTCTTCCTTGTACTGGAGAGCCCAGAACTGGACACAGTACTCCAGGTGTGGCCTGCTCAGTGCTGAGTAGAGGGGCAGGATGAACTCCTTTGACCTTCTGGCAGCACTCTTCCTAGTGCAGCCCAGGATACTGTGAGCTGCCTTTGCTGCAAGGGCACATTGCTGGCCCATGGCCAGCTGCTCGTTCACCAACTCCTTTTCTGCAAAGCTGCTTTTCCTTCAGCCATTCTCCCCCAAATTGAATCTGAAGCTATTACCAGGAATTTTTTCTGCAAGTAGATGCTAAACATAACATTGGCATGACTGTATCAGGTCAGGCCAGAGGTTCAACTACTCCTTCTCACCACCAGCAGCAAAGAAGTGCCTCGGAAAGAATGAGGCCAGGGCAGGCATACGTGCTACTTCTAAGGTTAGGACTTAGCTTGAGGGCATCCCAAAGTAGAGGTAGATTCTACTTGTACAGTAATTCCCAGTGGATTTCTCCTTCATGAGCTTGTCTTGAGCCTGTGTTAGAGCTTTCATCATCCACCATACCCTTCAGCACAGAGACCCACAGGTCTCCTTTCTGCTGTACAAAGAACTGCCAAATTCTCTATGTTCTTGATGCAGCTCTTCTTAGCCACACTGATGCACCTTATTCTCACTTTGGAAGACATAACTTACTGCTGATTCTTATTCATCCCCTTCCCATTACTGATTTTACAGGTATCTGTCACTGAACCAGTTCCATTCCTTTCATTATTGCTGTTACCTCTCGCTGAACTTCTTACAGTTCTTTTTAAGATGAGCAGGCTAGAGCAAATAATGCACTAAAAGAAGAATAGCTTAGCTTCAAAGGCAGTGTTGTAGATTCAGTGTTTAAAAAAACCCTCTCCACCCCTTGGTCTTTTACTCATGTAATTATATCTTTATACATTTTCATAGAAATGTAGTGTTCTCTTTCATCTGTTTTGTTTTAACCTGATTTTTTTATCAAAGCTCTGTTTCCATCTCCTCATGCCTGTGGGGGCTGGATTTTATTTTCTGAATGGTCAGCATCTCTGATAAATGCATGGTTATATATAACAGCAGTAAGCAGTGCAACACCTGTCTCAGGTCCCTGCAGAGATGTCAGTGTCCCAGTCTGTGAGTACAACACAGCCAGCAAGGGTGCAGTTCTAGTCTTTGATAGATATAGATATAGATATATACATATATATATATATATATATATATGTATGTATATATATACACACACTTCATTTTGCTTGCCAGAGACATCCTTTTAGCTGGCGGAACACAAATCTCGCTCTGCTGGTAATGCTAGAAGCTGAAGAGCTTGATTGAGAACAGGTTTTTTTATAGATTATGTTCCTTTTGCCTAAGATAAGTGCATTGCTCTTGATTAGATTTGAGTGTTTAAAAACTATATGATGCTTTATTTAAATCTTCTGCTCTTAATTTTCAGTGGGGTGCAAGGGCTGAGTAAAAAGACTTTGCAAAGTCTTGGACTGTTTAATTTGGCCTTCATTGTATACTTAGGATGCAATTTCATGTTCATTTTAGTAGAAGAGTCAACCTATTGTCTCCAGACTCACATTTGGTAGCATCAGGGTAATTTGAAGACTACCGTTTCTACTGATTAGAACATGGAAATGAATTATTTCTGTTCATTTATTTCATTTTACCTCACAGTATGGTGCATGCATCCTTGTTTTCAAAGGCATCCATTCACATAATAAAACATGGCTTGATTGCTTAATATTTTCAAGGATGACATGCTTTACTTCCTTGGGGATTTGTTTCATGCTGCCATGCAGTAATGGTATAAATCACAGGGCAGATTCTCTGCACGGGTAAATGATCATGGCTCCATCATAGCAAGGTCTGTATGCCTTATAAAGTAGCTAGGATGCTAATTAAAACCATTTTTACCTTGAAAACTGAAATTAGAATGCTTTCTGTGCTTAAGTGTGAGAACAAAAGAGCATAGTTTTCACATTAATAGAGCTATTCATCTTTTAAGGGGCTGCTTTATGGCTCTAGTTTACCCAGTTTGTTGGCTACTTTGTAGATAGGTATGCCGCAGTGTGTTTCCATTTCCTAGTGACATTCCTTGCTCAGTTTTTTATATTTGTGTACAGAGAATTGAACATCACAATTAAAATGCATCCCTCAGTCGTTAGGACAACTGTGCATTTGTCCTAAGTGTAATTAGGTGGATAATTGTATCTAGAGAGACACAGCAAGCGACCTGTTTCTGTCTGTTCTGGGGAGACTTCTTCCTGGCTGCGTGAGACGCTGTTCCCCCTGCTCCTGTTTAGGCAGAGGTAGTACGCGGAGTTAAAGACTGGGCAATTTTGAGGAATTGGACAGCTGTACTACTTTTGTGATACTGAGAAATAGTTTTCATTATCACAGCTACTACCTATGGGGAATCTTTGAGAAACTGCTGTCATAAGAACTTGAATTTCAGTAGGTAATGACTGCAAAATAAATTTTTAACTATTCTTTAACATACAAAACCACTGAAGATTTACTGGTAATGCTTTCTAAGGATTTGGGGTTTTTCTCCTTAATACACATATACTTTGTGTTCATTACTTTAAATATTTTTATATGGTATCAGATGTAAAATGTAAACCAGAATGTAAAACCTGCTTCAAGAGAGTGTTATTTTAAGGTTTGAAGGTATGTATTGGCTAGAGCTTTTAATTACATTCTGTCTGTGTGATCCTAGATTGGTGTGGCTTATGACTTAATAGTAAAAATGCATAGAAACAGAAGTATACAAACCAATATTGCATGTTAAAGTACTTCAGATACTCCCTATAGCATATCCTCCAAACCCAAAAAGCCACGAGCCGTGCTGTTAGGGCTGTGTGGGAGTGCTGCTGCAGAGGGGATCTGTTGGTGTCTCAGAAAGAGAGACACCGAGCACCCAAAGCAAATATATGAGAGCAAGCGAGCTCCAGCTTTCTCTTCCCAAACTAAGCACCGTTTCCTGGTGTTTATCAAAGCTCTTCGGGCTGGAGCTTTGCTACTGTTGTGCAACAGGGTGTGCCTTTCTCTTCCAGAAAGCAAAAAGCTGCAACTCAGTCATTTTCCATTGAAGGCAATTCAGTGGAGAGGCTGGAGAGGAGGTGGAGCCCTGGCTCTCACCACCGCTGGCACGGCCAGCTCTGCTGCACTTTCAGCTCTGATTATGTGTCACACTTTACACTAAACCTCTCTAAAACAGGGATGAAGCTACTAATCTACTTCATCTGGGGTTTGTGGAGCTTAATTAATATCTGCACATACTTTCAGATGACAGACACACTGTAAGCGCAAAATCTTATTTATTTTAATTGTATGTCTAGATGCCTTTATTCATGTGGGATTTTGGACCACAAATTATTTTGGACAAAGTACTGCACCTCTTCAGCACAAATGATGTGCTTTACAGCTTTGAGTACCCTTGTGTCCCTAAATGTAAAGTAGTGGTGTAAACATTATTGCGGTGGGAGTGAGATTTAAGAGGCAGATCTGCAAACCCTTTCTTCCTCTAGAAAGGATTTGTTTTCATTAGAGGAATCTGCTGTGCCTGTGTGTTGTGCCTTGCCCTCAACTGTATTGATAAATTGTTACAGTGGTGCTGTGAAGGACAGAGTGAAACCAAAGCAAATGTGACTCTGACGGCTTTCTAGCACAGCCCTCTCCTCTTCCTGGGGATAAGATATGACAACGCCTGCAAAAAATAGCTTTTTGCAGGGAGGAGGGAGGGTGCTTCCTTTCTCTGGCAGTGGATGCATCCTCCTGCTCTGCAAATTCAGTACAAGCACAACATCCTTGTACTGGTACAGTTCTGCAGTTTTTCCATGGTGAGAAGGGGTTTGGATTTTTAAGGGAGAGATTACAGACCTAAAGGTAGAAGCAGCAATAGAACAACAGTCATTACAAGCAATTCCAAAATTGGAGCAACCTTGAACGAAATGCCTTTTTTTTTACTTTTCCTTCCTTAAGTAAGTAATAGTGACAGTCAACAGGAGAGTCGAGCCACTCAGAGGAAGACCAGTGACATCTTCTGCGCTGCAGCTTTGAGAGCTACAGACACTGGGACTCTCTTAGGTCTACCTAATATGGATTGCACAAGAAAGACTTCAAGGGTGAATTTGCTAAGTCCTAATATCCAGCAGGATATTTTTGGACTGCTCTGATAGTACAAAACATTTAAACATTTCAGCCCACCCCATAAGTTTTCCCTCAATGTAAGTCCCTATATGCCATAAACAATTTTTCTCACCGCTTTTTTTTTCTGTTCAATGCACTGCATTTCTACAGTACATTTGGAGAACAGGCAGATGGTGATGTATAGGTACATATGAGAGAAGGGGAGAGGAAAGAATTTGAAGGAATATAGAAGAGACAGAAAAAGGCATAGATTGCTGCTTACTTTAAAAATACCAAGATAAAGCACTGACCATTCAGAAACAGTTAAAATCACTTTTTTCTTCTTCCATTAGCTGTTCCATAGGATGTTTCTTCCTTTTTCATTTTTCTCCACCTTATAGATTTCTGCAGGACGTGAACCCAACCTTGGTTTGCCCCAGATGGCTTTTTCAATGCTATTTATTTCCTATTTTATCCAAGAGAGGTAAAATTCACTAAGAATCTTAAGCGCACTTAGGTCAGAAGCTTGTTCCAGTGGTGTTGAGGGAGTATCTGAAAATAACAGAACAGACAATACAGGACCAAGAAATTGGGAGGAAGTCCTCAGCCCTTCGGAAAACTCAACTCCTGAAGCAGGAACTTACTGTACATTTCCTGTTTGCTCTTTGCAACATCTAAACTTGTGCATTTCTTATGTGCTGAAAACATTGCTCTTGCTTGTTTCCTCTTTTCCTTGCTCATGCTTCTATAAAGCTCTAGTCTATCAATGAGCTGCTGTTTAATATTGCTAATGTGACTTTTGCCTGAGTTTTTCCCGAAGTGGTCGAGAGAATCCCTGGCTGGAAAAAGATGGAATGCAGTGGGGAAGCCACAGGGAAATGAACGGCCTGTGATCATCAGGGATGGGCAAGAGAGAGCTTCACTTGTCAAGGTAGTAAAACAAAGGCTGGGAAGGGATACATCTGCTCTCTGCAGATACATGTGGAAACAAAGAGGGAATGCTGTGGGGAGAGGAAAGCTGCATCAGCTAGAGGAGGCAGCTTTGTCAGCTCTAAGTTGCTGCTGCAGATTGAAGAGGGTTCCCAGCCACCGGTGCAGAGAGGTTCTGAAGCAGCCTTCTAGGTCGTGCTGGGGGAAGAACAATCTCACCCCTCTGATACTGCAGACTGATCAACTTCCGAGAGAGAGACTGGATCACCTCAAAAGCAGGGCTTTACCAAACCCAAATTAGTGGTTGCCCATTCAGGCTGCCCAGCCCAGCCCACCAGTGACTGAATTAATAATGTACTTACTTATGACCTGAAATGCAGAATACCCAGCTAAAAGCGTTTTGCAGGCCTATCTGCTGTCCTGCCGTGCTATTTTCATTTTCTGCTGAAGAGCTTCTATTCCCAGAAGCATTTTGTAATTATTTTGCTGTTTATTATTTTTTAAATTAGAGATGGAGTTTGAATGTTAGTAGGGCTTCCCTGGGATGTAGCCCTGACTTTCATTTTTTATATCTATTTTTAATGAGTTGTCAGGTGTCTAGTGTGTCGTGAAGTGGAATGATGGATGTAGCTGGACTCAGGAGAGTTGCATGGAAATTCTCTTAAACAGCATTGTGGCAGCTCAGCTCTATTGACAATAACATCAAGTCGGGTTTAATAGTGTAGTTCTTTATTGAATGAATCCACCCTGTAGGAAACAGCATGACCTTGCTGTGTGTGCTCAAGACAAAAGAAATCAATGTTAATCCCTTGGGAGGAAAAATACAAGATTAATGGAACAGTTGAGTGAGTCTAATGAGAATTAGATGGCAAGAATGTTAATTTGGAAAGAGATACTCGTATGAGCTGTCTGAAGGTATAGCGTGGTAGTTTCCATGTATCACCAAATGCCACGTATTCTTAGATGTGTGCCTGCCAGATGTAATTTAATGGATTTGCACCTCTTCTCTATGGCTTCCTGACAGAACAACAGGGAATTTTCAAGCTAATCACCTTTCAGCGGGGAGATTTATGACCAGTTAGCCGATCCTTTCTTCCATCTGGAAGGACATGGACTGGAGACAGTCATTGGGCACAGCATACCAACTGGGAGCTTCTTAATCAGAAGCAGGCTGGAGCATCTCTGTCTTGTGGTTACTCTCTGGAATCTTGCAGTTCACTGGCATTGTCAAATACAACGTTTGCCTAAGTCAGTCCTGATTACTAGTATTTTTGGAAGTTGGATGGGTAATACTTCACTTAATAGCCATTGGCTGTGTAAGGAATAAACAAAACAGTGGACTTTTATACTTCCTCTTTGCTTCTGAGAGTCTGAAGTGGTAATTTTGATTTATGTGGGGAAAATTCACGTTGCCTAATTCTCAGCCTTTGGCTCAGATAGATGAGTTGGTCACTCTTTCTACCTGTTGTCCAGAGAGAGGGATTCTCCAGTGTTGGTGCAGAGCCCCTTTTGTTAGGCTGCTGCTCTGCGTTGCCTTGTGGAAATCTCTTTCCATTCTTCCCCTGAAGGTACAGAGAGACTGTGCAATTAAAGTGGGGGCCTATGTTTGTGTAGATCACATACCTCTTTAAATTATGTCACATGAGGCAGTTGAGTATCTCCTAGTGCATGGCCTAAGGCAAGAAATGATGTAAAATACATTGACTTGTTTCAGAGAAATTACTGCTTTGATGTTTTCATAATTAATCCAGTTCTCCTTTTGCTTGTGTTCACCTGTTCAGCATTCATTTGAGTAAAAAGGGCAGACTCATAAAAACATCAGTTTTCAGTTGCATCACTTAGCAGGCTGTACCTGCTTTCCGAGATTGTCCCCATCATAAGAGACTGCAAATAAAAATCAACTGGAACACAAATGGCAGCATCACAGTACTGCCAAGGTGTATAGTGGAGATTATTTGTTTATGCTTTTATTTGCCAGCATTGACTAAACAAAGATAAGAATGTAAATGCTGTAGCAGGGCATCCCAAACAGGATTACAGGGGTGATAGGAACTAACACTTAGCATTACAATAATAGATACCAGTGTGAAGAGATGTCACTGCCCTGTTGGCTCCTCTTTGATCCTAAGAGCAGAGCAATAAAAGAAGAGGCAAGTCTGTGGAGCTCTGTGTAAGGTTTGCTGCTTTATGCAGGAACATGAATCGGTTAGGGTTTGATTCGTTAGGTTTGCACTGTGTGAGCTTTGCTCTGATCCCTCAAAATCTAAACTGTGGTTAATGTGACTCTGATGGAGGGGCTTATTTTGTGAGCCTTAGTAAGATTTACAATGAACCAGCTAAGCTCCATATAAACTCTGAACTGAGTGGAGAACAGACCTCCAACTCAGCTAATTTTGAATGTCAGTGGGCATGGTGCAAGGCTAATTGAGATACACAGAAACTGCCACGTGCCTTTTTTAATTGCGTTTAGACAAGATGTACAGTATTTGAGTCAGCTCAGCGGTGTTCCAGCTGATGAAAGTGTTGCTGATATCGGACACCAGTGATGATATATTAAGTGCTCTTAATATCTTCGCACACGTGTCATGAGGCACATTAGAATCATAGAAGAATTCAGGTGAGAAAGGACCTTTCCTCTGGAGGTCATCTGGTCCCACCTCCTGCTCACAGTGGGATCAGCTTCAAATATCTGTATTTGATATAGGTAGCTCAGGGCTGTGTCGGGCTGAGCTTTGAGTATTTCCAAGGATGGCTGTTCCACCACCTGTCTGGGCACAAGTTCTGGTGCTGCACACTCCTTGTGAAGAATTTTTTCTTAATAGCTGCTCAACCAGTATTTCCCATGCCATACCTTAATCTATTGCAACTGAGCACCTCTCAGAAAAGTTTGGTCCTATCTTTCATTCAGTCACCCATTAGACAGCTGAAGATGGCATTTGAATCTCTCCTTAGCCTGGAGAGAGAAAGGCTGAATAAAATGTTCCTCTCTCAAACTTTTAATAATATCTTGGCTCCGCAGCCATTTCAGTGGCACTTCACCTGTCCTTCTCCAGTTCGTCATCATCTTTTCGTCACTGAGGAACCCAAAACTGGTGAGAGCACTCCAGATGTGAACCAAACAGAAAGAAATACTTAATTTCAGTCTGCTGTGGTGCATTACCTAATGCAGCACAGTAAGCCATTAGCCTTAGGCACTGCATGGGTGCCCTGCTGGCTCGTGCTCACTCCTTGTCCACCAGCATCCCCAAGTCCTTTTCCGCAGAGCTGCTTCTCCCCAGCTGGTGTCCAGCCTGTACAATTGCATGAGGTTATTACATCCCATGTGCAAAATGTCACTATTCAGCAAATGCAGTTCCTTCTAAAGCTGCAGGGAGACTGGGGCACAGAAATGACAAGTAAGACCCGTGTTGTTAAGGGCCAGAGGCAAATCGCACGTAATGACCACTTAGAGCAAGTAAAACCTTTACACTCACAATAAGTAGAAAATTAGGTTTGTTCAATGCTTAAATAAGATCTAGAGCTGCCATCTTTGAGTTATGCTGAGATTTTGGTATCAGGACTGAATTTTTCAGTAACTCACAGTGCCCTTCCTACCAGAAGCCACACAGTGCTTAGGTTTGGGGTGTTCTTACAAGTTGGGCCTTTTGGGAATTCACTAGTCATTGGAAAGCTGTTGGAGGAAGACACCTTTGGTAGGAGGCTCCCTGATGTGATTTTATGCTTTTGTTGTTTGTTCATAAACAGGTGAGCTGTTAAAATGGTTCTGGCATCCTCTGTGGCCTACAGCAGGGCCATAACTAACATTGTGTTTTTGTTTGTGTCTCTGTGTACACACACGTATTTGTGTACATTAGAGCTACATGAAGCATAGTGCCAGCTGGTTTTAGCAGGTTCAAATTTGCTTATGAAACCCTAGATGGAAGGAGCATCTCCTGCATCACCTGAGAAAACTTGAGTGGCTGGGGTCTGGCGCTTTGGAAAGGGGACAGGTCCCCAAGGCTGTTTGGGAAGTGGGCTGTGCCTCAGGATAGAGCAAAGTAAGAAAGTATGAGCCAGATTCCAAAGACGACTTTTCTTTCAGAACTAGCCAGGTGAGGGCAGGAGGGAGGGGTCTAATTTGTTGAAAGAGTGAAGCCTTGTTTGTAAGCAGTTAGTGATCCTGAAGTGAGTGGAGTGGGAGGCTGAGTGAGGGCAGTGCTGGGTACCCGAAATGAAGAGTGTGGTGAGTTGACCCTAGCTGCCCCTTTAGCCCCCACACTACCAAAACCTCAGCATGTAACCCAAATATTGAGAGACACAGGGAGACTGCCATCCTTGCTTTGGCTCGCGTGTGTCTGGGCCTGGTAACGCTGAGGGTCAGGAGAAGCTGCTGTTCCGTATATTAGCACAGCACATGCTGTTGCTGCTCAGTGGTAAACTTATTTTTGTGGTCTCTGTCTCTCCTTGTGTTACAAGCAACAGGTCCCACTTCTTCTCCACAACCTGTCAAGTCAGTCTGTGTCTTGCAGACTTTAACACCTGCATTTAATATGACATGAACCAGCACTAAAGAGGCAGAATGCAGCTGAACCATAGAACTGTTTAGGTTGGAAAGGAGCTCTGATATCACTGTGTCCAGCTGTTACCCCAGCACTGCCAAGTCCACCACTAAACCCTGTCCCTGAGTGCTACATTCACACATCTTTTAAATATATCCAGGGATGGTGACTCCACTACTTCTCTGGGCAGCCTCTTCCAATGCTTGGCAATCCTTTCGTTGAAGAATTTCTTCCTAGTGTCTGACCTAAACCTGCCCTGTCACAACCTGATGCCACTTCCTCTTGTCCTATCACTTGTTACTCAGGAGAAGAGGCAGCTGGCTACATCCTTTTGTCAGGTAGTTGTTGAGAGTGATAAGGTCTTGTCTGAGCCTCCATTTCTCCAGCCTAAATAACCCCAGGAATCTTCCTGCAGGAACTCCTAGACTGTTTCCTCTCTGCTGTGTTGTATTTCCAGTGGACATCTGGTAAGTTGAAGTCCCCCACGAGAACAAGGGCTAGTGATTGTAAGACTTAATCTTCCAGTTGCTTATAGAGTATTCTGTCTGCCTCTTCACCCTGATTGGGTGGTCCGTAACAGACTCCCACCAGGATATCTGCTATGCTGGCCTTCCCCCTGACTCTCACCCAAAACCACTCAACCCTATCATCACAATCATTCAACTCTAGGCAGTCAAACCTCTCCCTAATGTACAGGTCTCCCCCACTGCCTCTCTTGCCTTGCAAAGTGAAATACAGCACTTGTTCAGCATGTACCAACCTGGCTAAACCAAATTGGTAGTGAAGGACAAACTATGAATTGCATCTAAAATAAATTCTCAAGCTGCTCTGAGATTGTGGCAATTTTTTTAAACATGGAGAGAGGTTATCTTCATCCTTATGTAAACACTCCCTTGGCCAGCGTTTCCCAAAGCAGCTAGTGGTGAGCAGGTTTGGCACTTCTAATGGGATTGAGAGCAGTATTATTCCCTTGCAACTAGCAAAATATATAGAGTTTCTGAAGATGTCACTGTACTTCATATAATTACTTTTTATAGTAATTTTTGTGGCAGATTGGCCAGCAGAGGTATTTTCTCTTTGAGGCTGTCACTTGCAGCTCAGCAGAGCACAGGAGTGACTAATACAGACAAATGAAGCTAGGTCACATTAAACAAATGCTACAGTGAAGCATTTCTAAAGTCCTGTGTAATCCCTTACTGCATTGTGAGGCTCAAAGCTTTATGTCGTCGGAGAGCTTATAGATTTGCTAACACACAGCCAGACCCCACAGCATTTAAATCTTTTCTGAACTGAGATTATTTACGCGAGGATAGTTCAGGACAGGCTTCTGCTGTACAAGCAGATACCAGTTCTCCTTGTGACTTCAGTGAGAGTAAAAGATTCTGCACATATTTCATGCACATTAAGAGCAAAATTGCCTGCAGTATCGTCGGCGCTGGGTTCATGGACCATTTGGTATCCTGTTTGCCTGAAAAGTATCTTGCCTTGAGAGCAAGAAAAGTAAATAAACATAGACAGAGACCAGTAAAACCCACAAGCCCTGGAGAATTCCAGGCTTCAGGAGCCGAAACCCTCACCTTAGCATTCCTTGCTGTTCCTGGAATACCACAAATATGTCAACCAAGTAACCTTGAAAGCTCAGGACTGCTTTCCACTAATGATAAATGATTGTAAAGTATTTGAGATAGGTGTTAATTTCACATTTCTGCAACTTGAAATTTTCTTTTTTTATAACCCCACCATAGTCACCACAGATTAGAAGACTTTATTAGCTCACAGGTTTTCTGTTCTCTGAGAAATTTTATATTATATATTATTTGCTGGCTGACACGGCAAATCAGACTAACTTGAAGCATATATTATTTTAACTTATCTCTTACTTTGAATAGTAAGGAAGAACAATCAAAGGAAGTAGTTTGCAATTAACCCATTGTTTGAGATTAGCTTTCCCAAGCCAGAAAATATAAAATAGCAGCATCAAAAATAGCAGCATCACAAAGTAAAAATGGTGTACGTGTGAGATCCTTGAGCCAAAAGACAGCCTATATATATATTTTTTTTTTAGCTTGGTCAGCTGTACTAAGTGATTTTATCAATGCAGCTAGTCTCTGGAATAAGAATGCTCACATAATGTAGTGTCAGTGCAGGCAGCAATGACAAGTCATGATATATACATGTAGCACAAATCCTTTCAAATCAAACTCATACAACTAAAATTCTACAATAAAGTCTCAATAGTCTCGCACTCCTCATTTTCACTCTCACAAGCTGTCTTTGAACAGGGACAGAAGAGCAGCCTTGTTGGAATTGCAGCCCTGCTATTTTTGCATACTTTGAACTAGACGATTTGTGAACTTTTTCCATCTCAGTGGTCATAGAGCCTGTCACAGTTTGAGAAGAACCAGGACTGCTTCTCCCCATCTTCTATTAGAAGAGAGCTCCCTTTAGGAGAGACTTCCTTTGCTCAGATACCATAGATGGTGAAAGGTGAAACCTTTCAAATTAAAAGGAATTATGAGGGCTTTTAGGTACCTATGACAGAATATCCCAGTGCTTGGGGCAAGGAAGAAAAGTCTATAGCGTGCCTTTAACACTTCCTCAACATGTTTTTCTCCAAGAAGGAGGTTAGAGAAACAGCTCTGTGGGTGTGGATGCCACCCCCTTCCCCAGGTGACTAGGACTGCTGCATAGAGCTTTGACAAGCCTAAATAACCATGCTTGAACATTGCTGTCCCTCACTGCATGCAACACAAGAATCTGATGCTTCCACAACTCCTCTAGTATGCTGGGAAAACTTCAAGAGGTAAACCAGGGACAAGACAAAACTAACTCTCCCCAACCAAAGCCACTGTGCTTCCAGTAATCTGCACCCAAAGTAGAAGAGGCAAAGAAGGCCTTGAGAGTACCTGCCTGTCTGCAGTGCTGTACATCTGAAATGCTGCTGGTAGTTCTTTTACAGCACACACAGCCAACTAACAGCAGAGTGGTCAGCAGCACTGGCCTCACAGCAAAGCGTAGGGGGTGGCCAAGGTTAACACAGATAAGCAACCAGTCTAAATGCCTTAAAGAGGGTGAGGGAGGGCCACGGGGGGATTTTTTGTATTACTGTCCCAAAAACATGAGGGGGGTGGGTTTCAACACCCAGACAGCATACAAACTTAAAAGCAAAGAACTTTGAACTGCAGTAAAATAGGTGGGCAGTGCATAGCAGGTATAAGGTTAATTTAGAAATAAATGAGAGATTTTCTAAAAATGAAATGAAAGTCTGCAGCAGGTATAATCTGAACATGACCTGCTGTGTCCTCCTTTCTTTGCATTGTGATACACTGCATTGTAGGGTCGTTTATCACAAAGAGAGCATGGTTTTATATTCAGCATTATCTCTGTTATCCTGCATACAACAAACAGCCCTAAATCAATATTCACATACTCAATTTCGTGTGTTTGGCTCAAGCATCTTATGCTAGTTCCATCTGGAGTTATTTTGCTTCATGGGTGATCTTGTGAATGATTTTGCCCAGCCATTAAAAACCAAACCCTCAAGTATACCTTGGCAGAGTGCTTTCCAGTCTGAGCAAGGCCAGTGCAGAAGCAGGACTGAAGAAAAAAGCTTCTTTTCAGACTTTCCTAAGTGCAGCAGTGTCACATAGATTTCTCCTTAAGGAATTCCTGCAACTGTCTATCAGAGGCAGCCAGCAGCAAATGCCAGAAGGAGAACAGGGGCTGGAGGAGGGATTTCATTCTTATACCAGGCCAGATCCTCAGAACAATGAAGCCAAATGGGTAAAATCAAAAGACATGTTAACTGAAGCGAGCTGAACTGTTCCTTCATCAATGCCTGAGGCCCTCTCAGTTTACACTGCATTTAATTCAGTCGTTTTGGGCCCCAGTCCTGCACTGATGTTAGGAGGGTGACTTTTTCCACCGTTGCCATAGCCCATCAAAAACCCCAGACTTCAACATCATGAAAACCAACCTGGTTACTCTGAATTTTTGTTTAAACCAAGCCTGAACAAAGGTGTTGTTATTTAACTTGAAGCTCCAGTTAAAGAAATAATGAAAATCCAGTATTGCATGTCATAAACTCTAGATCTTAGTTAAGCTATACCCTAAAAACTACAAAATGGAGATGATGTTGAAAATCCTCAACCAGCCTCACCCTATTAAAGCTACTGAAGTTTTGCCTGTATGTCCTCACTGGAGCTGTAGCTAAGGATTTAGGAGGTCTGTGTTTGTTTAAAATTGTCTCCAGACTACTTGAAACTAGAGGCCCAGGGTCTCTTCAGAGCCACTGGGCATTGTTTTTATTTGTTTTCATCTGTGCATGAATTTCTTTGAAAATACCCAGCAGAGCAATAAGAAGGGATTGTTTTTAATCTTTAGAGATGATACCATGCTGTTATGCATCAAGGACACTCAAAAACAAAGCATCAGATAAACTGTACCAGGAGATTTTTTCTTTTTTTGCCTCCAGGCTTTTCCGAAAATGAAGTGCGTTCTGTGTGGGGCTCGCTGTTGATGAGGCATCTATAGGTTCAGTTTGCCATCCCAGAACCATTAACACCACCATGTTCAGACAGTTCACATGTGTGCGTGTGTGAAAATGCAGCTGGATCCTGCCTGTGCCCAGCACCCTGGGGGAGAGTGGTCATTATCACTACAGGGACAGCTGGGACCTGGCCTTGAGCCAAGACCTTGCTTAATGCAGTCAGAAGATTTCAGTGATACAGAGTGGATTTTACATCCCATTCTCTGGGAGAGGGTAGCTGAAGTCAGAGTTCCACGTCCTATAGCCCACCTGCATTTAAAACTAATGCGTGCATTTTTTGTGTGACTCTGGACAGCACAGTGGACAAAAGAGCGCCTTCTGCCATCTGGGATTCAGATCACATTAATAACAGTTATTTACGTAGCTGCAGATTGATGATTTCTCTTGTTTGAGCTCCCTTCAGCAGTATCCTTCCCTGCCTGAATGAACGAGGTTATAAAACACGGTAATTATAAATCTCATTGACTGCCTTGCATTCAAGGGCGTGTTCCCCCCAAGCATTGCTGTGAAGCGTGTTACCCAGGAGACTGTCCTGTACAATCCAAAACAGAATTATTCTGACCCAATGAGCTTGTTGGAGGGGAGAGCATTTGGGATGCTGACCTGCTGCCTCGGCACAGTAAATGCATTTTTCTCATTTCACAGCAGGGCAATGCCGCAGCACAACAAGGCCATTACATTCAAGTATTCTTTTGAGGTATGACTTACATCTCACTGACAACTGCTGGCTCCCTAAACATGCAGAAAGGGAGCCTAGGACAGCAGTGATAAGCCAGAAGTCCTGCTGGCTGTCCAGACAGTTTTAGCAGCTTTCTCTGAAGGTTTGGTTATCTCAGACCTTTCTGGGCAAAACCATAAATGCCTCAGACAATATAATACTGTATCAATAAAACCCTTTCTTAAAATGTTTGAGTCAGGCTGTCCTCATAAAGCAGGTTAAGAAATGTTTAGTGACAGCTGACTGTTCTGCCTTGCACTACCAATCATGGCATGCTTCAATACCGTCCTTTCCCTTGCAATCTGATCATAGTTAGGATCTGTATGAGTACCTTCCTCGGACCTGAGGGGTTTAATACCAGCATCAATCCTAATACCCGACAGTCAGGAAACTACACAAAGCCCTGTCAGTCACCCACTCTTGCAAAAGGGCTGTAAAACCCCTGATGCTCTGGAGGGGAAAAAAAAAAAAGAAGAGAAAAGAAAATAAAGCACTTTCTAGAACAGTAGCAAACACAAAACAGGCTGTTGCCATCCATTTTCTCAATTACTGTCAGTGCACAAAAGGAACACAGTGCTGTGTGGTAGCCTCGGCAGTTGCATCCTCTGTGCTCAAGTAGAAGCGGGAGATGAGGTGCAGAGCAGTCACTCCCAGCAGGTGTGCAAACCAATTGAGTTTAATTAGAAACATCCTGCTGAAAATGTAAATGTTTTACAAGTACATCATCTCCATCAGGGGCTGCTGCTGCTTGAGTCTGCGTTTTGTTGAGGCTTTGACACAACAACAACAACTGAAGATGCCCCCTCCTCATTTTCTGTCTCCCGTGCTCCCCAGACACCATGGGTCTTTTCCACATTGCTGCCTCCCTGGGCATCTCAAAGATGCAGGCTGGTTCATTTAATATACCGTGGCCATTCCTCCTGGGACAGAGGCAGACCAACCTCATTAAAATGAAAGGGCTTTGCTAGACTGGAGAATGGATGCATGCTAGAGGTTTTATTGCTCTGTAAGCATTCTGTTCACTCTGTACCGATAAAAAAGACTTCATAATGTTTGTTATTTTGTTTTTCTTGCTTAGGACTCTGGGCAGTGCTAAAATGTATCTTATGTGTATGGCTCTGTGTGATTGAGGCAGTTACCATGCTGTTATGTTTAGGCAGTCGAGTTTTTTTACTGATTTGCTGAAAATCATGAGAGATTGGTATTACTCACTTAATTGATGATCAAGCAGTTCTCTGGCAGCTCTCAAGAAAATTTGTTCCAAATACAGTATCCATCATTAGACTACTGCCAAACTATGTAACCACCAAATAACTGGTCTGTACTGCAGGCAGCTTGAGTGCCATCTAAACAACAGATACTCCTAAGAAGTTCTTGGTCTGTTCAAACCTGGTTCAGTCATTAGAAGACATCCCCTTACCTGTTGTTCCTGGAGAGGTTTTAAGTATTTTTTCCATTCTGTTCAATGAAGTGATGGGCTGATGAGCCCATGCCTGCAAGGGAGGCGTACAGATGCTTTAGGAAATGACGTGTATGGATTCTATAGTTGGCAGGCTGTCTAGAGTCAATCCTTTCATACAAAGAGAATTAGCTATTCCTCCCCACACATGGCTTTTAGACAGCATTGTACTGCTTTAACATTGCTCAGAGCTCATGTAGAGCCATGTAGCTGCCAAACTGACAGCTCCTACGGTGCTTCTGTGGGAGCAAGGACTTCTCTGAATGAAGTGCAACTGCATAGTTCTGCTGCTGAACCAATTCTCTACAAATCCCACGTGCTTGTATTTATGTGAGATACCAGCACCTTTTCTCACTACACCTACATTGCTTCTAAAACTAAAATGCAAATATTAGAATATAAAGCTAGATACCTTAACCACATGCCAGCAAAAACCATTACTGATTGCTATATTTTGGCTAAGTATTTTGATCTCAAGTATCTGTCTATAAAAGAGCATTGTATCTCTTTGGAGTTTTAAACAGTTGCAGAAATGCAGCCAGATTCAGACAAAATATGCTTGGTGTTTGGATGAGTAACATTTTTTTCATGCTTGACTTCCAGAAAGATGACTGCTATGGAAGCGTCTGGTGTGCTTATTACATGACAATTAGCAGTTGTTTCTCTGCTGACAGATGTCCACATCAAAAAGCACTGATTGTCTCTTTTGTTTGCAATTTTAGAGATACCATAATCAAGTAGCTTGTTTCATCTCCAGGAGATGTTGTCCTTTGCACCAGAAGCACAGTCTCATTGCCTAGGCTCATGCCAGGGAAAATCAGATTGTGAAATACTACAAGAGATGATTTATGTGGAAGTCTAGGCCCTTTCTCCCTGTGCAGAATTAAAAATTGCAGTTAGTTCTGTGGGTAGATCTCTTATCCAAGATAGATGAGCAAGCGGTGTTTCTGCATTTTGTTTACCAAGGAACTGTTTCAACAGTGGAGGGACATACAGTATGCACACCTCATACTGGTAGCACTGCTTGTCTGGGACTGCTAAGAAGTAAGAGAAGGGAAAGGAAGAATTTTAAAGAGGGGAAGAACAACTTCACATGAACAGATTTCAGTGAACAAAGTTCACAAATTCTCTGTGCGCAGCTGTAGCGTGGAACATGTCTCAAAAGAAAGCTTCTTAAAATGTCACAGACAAAATAGTATTATTCAGATAATTCAGGGGGAAAATAGCTGTTCCACATTAGTGCTGAAAGGAATTCAGTGCAAGCCATGACCTAAATGAATATTTCTGCCTGTTATCTAGAGGCCTGTCCTCTAGCCTTTCCCTTCTGCAGCCCACTGAAGTTAAAAGGAGACCTTGTATGAGGGTTTTTGCCTGAGGTAGGATTGTAGAATGATGTGTGCTGTGCCTGGCAGTGTGGTTTTGAAACATTTGCTAACAGGCAAAGGTCTTTGGGAGCAGACATGAGACTGGCAGGTGGGATTTAATAGCAGAGTTTTTGTGCAGCTGCCAAAAAATCACAACCCAGATGCTGGAGCTAAACACATGCTGCCTGATAGGAATGATGTTCTGGGGAAAAGAGGAAGCCAGCAAGTGTCTGTCAGACACTGATTCTGAGTCCAGCACTGCCTTGCCTTGTCCTTTTCACAGCACTGTCTGTGCATCAGTAACTAGCTGGGCCTGGAGGTATG
The DNA here is from genome assembly GCA_013398955.1 of Callaeas wilsoni. Classification (NCBI taxonomy): domain Eukaryota; kingdom Metazoa; phylum Chordata; class Aves; order Passeriformes; family Callaeidae; genus Callaeas; species Callaeas wilsoni. The sequence goes on from VWPU01006023.1 coordinate 158,317, forward strand.
CTGCATTTTTTCATTATGCTGCACCCAGAAAGTACCTCACCAGAGGCAAATTCTCTACTTACCATCTGCTTTTCTCTCTTTCTCTGTTTCTTCTCTGCATGAGATATCTTCTCTGAGCTCCTTATTCCCCTCACACATTCATTCTGAAAGGTACATTTTTATTGTTGCTCCTCGGAGACCATAGTCTTCCCAAGACATTGATCTTCCTTACTTTTTTCTTTATCCCTGCTCTGTTGGAGGTCATTCCCTCTCTGAAAGCGACAGCAAGCATGCATGCATTGAAACCAAAAAAAATCACAGCCCCAGAGCAGTCATCTTTTACCCTTTCACAGCCACCCTGATCAGGAGGTAACTAGGACTAGCACTGTATCCAGGCTCTAGGAGCCTCCACAGACCGACTGGTGAGTGACGTGCTCCCACACTCTAGAATGAAAGATCTGGGCAAAGCCAGCAGCCTGCAAACCAGGCCAAGCTCTTCACCCTTTCTGCCCAAAGGAGGAATTTCCTAAAAATACATGTCCTGACATACCACTGAGCCACATGGCACAGTGAGTGCAATCCTATTTTCAGCCTGCTCTGCAGGGTGACATAGCTAGTTACACCTCCTTCCAAAAATGGCACGCCAGCAGCGCAACACTTGCTGGTGGACCATCAGCACAGTCTCCTGTGGGACGGTGCTCTCCACTGGAATTCCCCAGCAAGCAATTGCAGCTCGTTGTACGTAAGGCTGTGGTTGCAGGGAGCATCCCCAGTCATGCTGAGGGAAATTAGGACAGCTGCCTTCTGCCTGTCAGTACAACAGCAGCACCCTGCAATCTCACATAGGTGGGTTATGGGCTGGGCTGGAGAGAACCACCTAAATGAATTCTAATCTGACCCTAAGAAAAGCTCTCCTGATGGATATGATGCCTGTCCAGCACATACCTTTTGCATCTCCACCAAGAAGGACAACAGTAGAGCACCATTTGGCTTTTAGAGATGATTGGTAGTCTCCTTCCAAACCATGGCTGGTTAGCAAATTCTGTTTTCCCAACTCTGAAGCTTATTGCAGAATCCCAGGAATGTTCCTGTGCTTCAGATATCCCAAAATAACTGCTCTAAGCTCTCCTTGGGGAAAAGCAATCCTTAGAGCAGCCTCTTAACTCAAATTGTTGTGTTGAAGCAGCTGAGCTTGAGGGAGAGAACTTGGCTTTGCCTCTAGTCACTGGCTCCCAGAGGAGAAATGAGCATTTTGGATGCTCACGTTAATAAGTTTGTGTGTCAGCTCACTCACTGTCCAAGGAATTGCAAACACTTTGTTCTCCTCATTTCTGTTTGCTGCAGAAACCGCCCTCCCCCACTGCCATCCTCCCAGCAAATCCGTTAGTTAGCTGGCAGCTTCTGTAGCCCAGCCAGCAGAGCAAATCCCTGGCAGCGCAGCAGGATCAGGGCTCCTGAGCACCAGTTAGGAGCCGACAGAGTTTTTTTGCTGGTTTGTTGCCCGTTCTCTTCCTCTGCAGTTACCAGGCTTCCTTCCTCCATCCAGATGAGACAGTGAAGCCATCACAACCAAGGTGATAAGTGATTCCCTGACACCGAACCCTCACTTAGACACTATGAGTGGCCATTTCCTCTCCTGGGGGAACTGCGCAGTTCCTGTATCAGCGAAAGGCAGGGCCTTCTGGGGCATTTGGGGTCGCTGGAACGAGCAAATCTGATCCACTGCACAGCGCAGAGATTTCAGTCCATTAGCGGGAGGGCTGGTGCTCTGCTTCTCAGAGGTGGATTATCCCTGTTTCCAGGGAATCTGTAGCTCCTGTTTATCTGTGCCAATCACTTGCTTTCCTCTGTTATGGTAAGTTATTCTCCATGTCCCTGAGGTGCTCATTACCACATTATTCAGGCTTTCTTTATATAACTTTAGAAACCACAGTAAAATCCTGCAAGACAAAACTCCCCAGCTCTTCTCTGATCTTATCTCCAAAGTGTGTGTAACACCTTACAAGAGAGGAACCTAATACATTTCTTAAACCCATTGAGTTTCTGGGGTGGTTCAGTCATCTCTGGAGAATAAAACTTGCATCCAAGTCTAAAGACATTGTCCTTGGCCTGATCTTAACCTGCAGCAGATGCTTCTCACCTGAGCTCCAACCTGATCTTCCAGGTGATTACTAGCTTTAGTTATGGTTTCCTATACACAGACCTTGAGATACCACTGCAGTTTTACTAAGCAGTATTGTCCTCCTATCGTGCTTTGCTCTAAGATCAGATTAAAGCCTACAAATTGTAGTAGTCAGGTTGGTCTTCAGCTGAACTCATAAATGCTGTTTCAGAAAGTGCTCAGGGAACTGTCGAAAGGGAGAAGGGGTGGAATGACTATCCCCTTTATCCTTCAACCTTCAAACACTGTTTTTCATAAACAAGGAAACCAGTTACAATTAGTTTAAATTCTGTGCTATTTAGGCTGCTTGTTATCATAGGACAGGACAGAGTCGTAGACTGTAGTAATACAGTAAATAAAATAGTGTGTAGCACAATAGCAGAGTATGCTGCCTCCTGGTACATAAGACACAGCTGCACAAACAGGGGCGTGGGAACTAGCAAGACTTCCAGGTTTTCAGCAAGCTGTCCCGATACACACCAAGCTGGCCACAGTCAAGAGAAGGAAGCAGAAGTCCCTTCTTGCCAAACAAATGGGAGACATGAAAACATCACAGCTGTCCAGTGTTGCTGGAGCTTCCATTTATGCTAATGTTATGTGCAGTGTTTATCAAGTCTTCACCTTATCAAGGAGTTTCTTCATTCATTCTCTTTTGAGCATGTGATAGAAAATCAAACTGTAATTCAGCAAAATCTCTTTGTACGTGGAGGTTTGTGATTTAGGAGAGATTCTGTGTTAAGAGATGATAAGGAAACATACTCCTTGCAGGGTCAGGGGCACTGGGGCAGAATATGGAGGCACTTGCTCCAGTGGACCACAGCAGCGTGTTCCTGCCCAGCTCGCTGTGTTTCCCAGCAGCTCAGCTAAGCTTAGCACTCAGCTGCGATACTGCACACGGAGGCTCCGGCTGTAGTTGTGTGGAGGATATCATTAATCACATGCTATCCCAGAGACTGCCAGTAGTGGAAAACGAAGCAAATTAAGATATTTTAAATACCTCGGCTCTCCTTTCAGAAGACATCTGCTGTAATCTACGTTGGCATGCTGTGTGCTTCTGTCAGCATGTCTTCGCTGCACTGCGCCCCTCCTCAGCGCCATACCAAGTGCAACACTTGCTGTGGCAATAAGTTCTGTGGAACTGAGGCTCAAAGACCCTCGGCTGAGCTGAAACTGTTATCTGTGAGAACCCGCTGATGACTCATACATTCAGACAAGATGTGCTCTGTATGCAGAGGGGAAGATAGCATGCATGGGAGATGTGCGCATCCGCCCCTCCTTTGTTGCAAAGTAGTGCATTAAAAATTGGGGAAAGATCCAGCATTGGCACTGGAGGGATACGTAAGAAAACAGAAATTCCCTGTTCCTCAGCCACAGCACACTGTGGACATTGAGACTAATTGGGTGTCCAATTCTTAAGCCTAGACATTCCCTAGCTATCTGCAGCAACATCTTGTTAGGTGCAACAAAACATAGGCACCTGCTTACTATCAAAATAAAGGCAGAGTTTTTACCTCCCTGGGGCAATGGGGGTGCTTAGCAGCTGCCCTACCTTCTTAAAACCATTTGCTAGAAGTTAGCGTGCACTCCCTGGGCACAAGAGAGGCAAGTTCTCAACCCTCCTTAGCCTGAGAACACTTAAACCCAGGACTTCTGCTTCCCAAAGCTTGTCCCTTGACCCTGTCCCTGCTGTCAGAATTGTTCCTGAGTAATGACAAATTATTCAATGTGAAATGTATTAGCAGCCAGTGAAGCACAGCAACTGCTTTCTAGTCGAGTGCTTTAGCCAGCAGGTTACCTGCCACTCTTCAACATCCTGCATGTGTGTTACGTGCCTTTTCTCTCTTTGCTGATGGTTATCAGTTTCAATTCTGCACACATTTTGAAATACTTGGATATATCTAGGCTGAATCTCACTAATTTTAGCGAGGCTTTCTGCCAGGGAAGCCGGTACAATGCATAGCAGAATTGGGACCTTGCATTATAAATTATGTGTTCTAAATTGTTATTTATGATTAGTTTGGGACCTTCTTTTGGTGCATATTTTTACAGATGACACCATGAACCCGAGTCGTAGTTGAATCTCCTGTGTGCTCTATTGCAACATTACTATGACAACTGCTAAGATCAGGACTGGGAGAAATCTTTCCTTCCCTAGGAGAAGAGACTGCGAAACAAATACTGGATTTAGTTACTCTCAGATGTGTGGTTGAGGCATCCTGTTAGGTTTCCTTGCTTCCTGCTTCATCTCCGTGTAAGTCTCAGCAAAGGAAGAACTGTCTAGAGAATATTCAGCATGCAGCAAACGATTCTGCTTTGCATGAAGCTTAAGTGACGACAATCCAACAAGGCAGAAAAACTCTTCATTCTCCCTAGGCTTGTGTGAGCCTCCCTGTGAAGAGATCAGAGCCTCCTGGTTTGAAATGCTGCCTTAGGGTTTGCTTTTTATGTCAATAAATGTTTTATCACATTTAAGCTTCAAACACGGTAGAAACATCCCTGCTAACATTTGATGAACTCAAATAGAGACAGCAGGCCTGGGCAGAGGGCAGTGTGCAGCACGGCACAATGCTGGCGGGGGCTGCCTTGGCCTCACAGGGGGCCCGGGCGAGATGCTGCCTTTGCAATTACTCACTGCCTTGGAAAACACATTGGCAAGCTAAGGGAGGGGATGTTCCTCTCTTCAGGACTTCACCACTTTTGGTCTTTTCTTTCTTTCGCTTTTTCTTCTCTCCCTGCAAGTGCTACCTCGCTGGGTTTGATAAAGCATATCCATGTGCCCAGGTCTCTGGTGGGCTTAAGTCGTCACTGTCTTCACACTCAGCTAGTCTGTCTCTCCTGATACCTCCTGGCAGTCTCATTTCTTCCCTTCCCTCACACTCTTCTGTAGCACACAAAGAGGCTGCAGTGAAGTTTAAACAGCAAAGGCTAGGCTGCCTTTTGGTGCCTGCAGTACTGGAGGTGAAGTCTCCAGGCTGAGCCCACTGATTTAAAACCCACAGGCAGTGCACAAGGGCTACAAATCGTGATGCAGTCTCAAGTTTTTTGCTTTTCCCAGCACTTGCCAGTTCCTCCCCGCCAGTGCTGTTCCTTCATTTTTCCTTTCTACATTCTGTGTTTTGCAGTGGCCCTGCCTGCCTTCCCTCTCCTCCCTTCTCCTTCCCCTCCTCTGCTTTATCAAATGCAGCACTTCAGTGTCACTGACTGACAGGGGATGCAGCAGCTTGGGCAGAGGAGATGGAGGGGGGAAGGAAGAGGAGGAAAAGCTGCTCTCAACAAAGGAGGCAGCAGAAACACTGAAAGACAAGCTTTCTACCAGAAGTGAATTCTAGTCATCCTTTGTTAGGGCAGCAAATTAAGATGTGGTCTGTAACTCAGTTCAGTGAGAGGACCCTGACTGCTCCCTCTACTCCTATGGTGTCTTTTCAGGGAACAGAGCTCGAATGTATAGCTCAGGTTCACCACAACCTGGACTGAATCAGCAGAATGGGTGATTAGCTACCCCCACGCTGCCAGGCACTGCGTGGCTAAGTGACAGCACAACAAAAACTCACTTCACTGCTCACAGCTAAAAAAAAATCCTGGCTCTTCAGAGATGTAAAGGTCGTGAGTGTAGGGGGAAGGAATCACAGAGCAACTGGCTGCTTACATGTCTGTCTTTATTCTAGGAGACCTAGGATTTCCAGGGTTAATCTTCGCCATTTTTCAAAAGGACTCTGATATTTCATGGTTTATGCAACAGATTTTGCTTACAACTTACTCTGATTGCTAAATAATTACAGAAGCGTATGTTGCCCTGTAGCAGTGCGGATTTTTCTGTTACGTGAGACTGTTATCACCAAACGCCAAATGCATCTTGAAAGGCTTTTTGTAGGGTTCTGCTGAATAAGCACACTTTTGAACCAGCACTTTTCTGCAGCATGCCCTGCTTTTGCCAGCTGCTGATTACCCTCCTACTAACCACGAGTGACATGTCCACGTTACAGATTGGAGTAGACAGTAAGGATACTGCATTTAACTTGAAATTAATTAAATAATGCACTTAAGGAAGCCCAGCAGCAAAGTCTGATTTATTCTGGAAACTTCTTGGGGTACTCAGGCAATAATAGGCAGAAATCCTCTGCTGAGTAGAGACAAGCATCGGAGATAACCTCTCTTTGGAATCAGTCTCATGCAAAGGCAGTAAGAATTTGCATTTAATGAGGTTATTAAAATCCGTTTGTAAAGGATAGAGTCTAGTCCACCTATACAAATTCTCAAAAATTGAGATGACTTTGCAAATGCAACAAAAAGCAACCTTCCAGGAATGAAATTAAATGTTTTTCTGGACATCTCTTTCCAATACAAGCCCTAAAGGAAAGAACAAGCTAATCTGTGCCACCTATTTGGAAGGAGACAACTCCCTGCAGCTCATCAGGTGTTTGAACTAAACATTTGCAAAGGAAGTTTTGATTTTCATACTAAAAATATACTCCAGCTTGTATGTGTGGCTTATTTTGTAGTCTTCCATAATGTCTTTCCTGCACTATTTTCTGGGAATTTTATGAGCTGACATTTGAAGAGGTTTTGTCAAACTCTAAGGAAATAAAGGCACAGATAGAAATTTCATGACCTTCTAAAAGTGGCTCTTCAAATGTGTCTTACGCCCACTTTCTTTATTAGTGAAAATTGAAAATAAGTCACTTTTTTCCTCATCTAACTTAAATTGGAATATGGCTCTCCTATTCTAAACCAAAAATAGCCTCAGTCAAGTATCAGTTACTAAGTATCACATCACTGAAGGCAAGGGAGTCCAGTCCGGTGTCACCATAGAAGTGGTTTAGGTTTTGTTTGTTTTGCATGCAGACAAGGTCAAAAATACCTTTGAAAAAGCTTCCCATAGGCACCCTCTGTTCCCTGAAATTAAAAACCATGAATTCGGGAGTCCAGCTGTCAGCATAAGGCACAGTAAATCAGCAGACCAGATTCTCTGTGCCCTCTCAGCCTTCGTACCCTGCTAGGCTGTCCCAGTCTTGCTGTGCCACAGCCCTTCACCTCAGATGAGCTTCTGCCAGGGCGCTCAGCGCCGTCTCTTACAGCCTGGCTGGTACTCTGCCCTCACCACTCTGCCTCTGTTTACGAGATCTGGGGTATATCTTCAGACCTTAAGAAGAAATTAAATTCATTTGCAAAGGTTACACTCAGACCTTCTCCGGTGAGTGAGTGAGTGAGTGAGTGAATTGACATCTCAGCGCTGTGCAGCTGAATTGGTCCAAGCGAGACATGAAATGCCTGGGTGTGGCTGACATGGGCCTGGGGCGGGAGCCCTAAAGATGTGTTGCCCACAGGAGTTTGAAGGAAAAATTATTCCCACTCACCTTTTGAGTTGGTTTGAGATTTTTTTACTATTTATAATTTGCTTGAGTTTAAAAATAAGCCTGTCCTCATTGCTCCTTAGGGTCTGACTCAGTACCAACACCACTGACGGAGAAGGCCGTACTTAGAGGTACTTGGCATCTGGGGCAGGAAAATCACTGGGCAAAACCAGAAGTGCCAGTGCTAGCCAGGAGGTGGCAGAGGAGTCAGGCTACCTTGTACACCAGTTTCTGCATTGGTTTGGCAAAAACACAAATAGAAACCGAGGAAAGACAACAAAACCCAGTCCCACCCTCCATCTTCAGGAATAAGAGGATGAAACCCTTAATCACATTCCTGCTTGTATTTATACTAATTGCTCATCTTCCTGAGGTCTGACTTTATGAAATTATGCATGCACACCAAGCAGATGAGTTTCCATAGAAACTCAGGAGCTGAACTTTCATTAGAAAAATCTTTTTAAAAAAAAATCTTCCAGATAAAAATGCAGATTGCCTGTTAGTGGGTGGCTTTCTGAATTTAGATATTATTTTTTTCTTTTGCACTGTAGGCAGATTCCAACTGGACCTACATAGCAACAACATGCAGGCATTGTTTATAGCAAGCCAGACTCCATGGGGAAATGAGAAATTCAGTAGCAAGGAGAAGCTCTCAAGTGCAAATACCTCAGAGAAACAAAAACTCAAGTGCTCAGTGCTGTGTCTTCCTGAGGCTTGAGGTTTGTGCAGCCTCCAGCTCTCAGAATGCTTGTGGTTTGTAAGGAGCGGTGTGGGGAGGAGGGGAGAGAGGAAATGCAAAGCCAGAAACTCTCCTGCACACAGAATTAATGATGTTCAACCTGTCCTTTAAACATCAGCAGCATATTTGTGCTGCTTCAGTTACGCATTGCTAAAAAGCTGACACCATCTGTCACAGCTCACTCTGAGCAAAGGAGAAGGTCTCTGTGTTGGGGCTGGGGAACGTTGGCAGACCCGGCTTGGCCAAACCCCAGCCTCCACCTGGGCTGAGGCCTGGAGCCCAGTGTCACGCTGCATGGAAGTCCAGGCACGTGTGCAGGAAGAGGGCATGGAGCTGTTGCTCATTAGAAGGGGGAGGCAGGATGGTGGCATGCCTGGGAAGGGCCGCGGACCTGGGCAGCGTTTGGCACCAACAGTTGCGCATGTAAGCAAGGAGGAGGTAGAAAACCTGAAACTCCTTGAGTAAATGTTTCCTCCAAAAACATAGCAGCTTTTCACTTGTGCAGTATATTGCAGCATCAACAGGAGGCCTTCCCCTGGCTTTGGGGAGCCTGGAATAGCTCTCTCTGAGGGTTCACAGGTGTTTTCTCAGCTAAACTTGCAAGCTTGAAAGCAGTGAATACCCAAGAGCACATTTTCACGTGAGCTGCACTTCCTGGTGGGCATCTGGCGGGTGAGCACAGCAGCTGGGTGTGCAGAACACCTGGGGTGTTCTGGTGCTCCTCCTGGGGCCTCGAGCACAGGCACAGCCAGTGCTGGGGAGCCACGGCAGGGAAGCCACAGCAGGCTCTGGTTCCTGACCAGCAAGGGTGCTGGGGCATGCAAGGGAGCCGTGCTGCACGAGCAGTTTACGATGCGGTGGATTTCACTGCAGCATTGTTGAGAGGCGCGAGATGTCAGCCGGGCAGGGAATTCCCCTCCTCGTTGGAGAGGGATGACAGGCAGCAGCTGCACAGCCTCGCTGGCCCCTGTGCCTCCGGGGCCAGCAGCCCTCTGAGAGCACGGAGAGGCTCGGTGCCGCTTCGTGTCAGGGTGAGGACAGCGCTGGGTCCCCGGCCACCAGAGAGCACAATCGGCTCTGCTCGGTCAGCGCAACAGGAAGAGATTTTAGGAAGAGTGGGTTTGTGGTTGAGGACAAACTTGAGCTGAGATAGCTCCTGTCTATTCTTGGCTCAGCAGCAGATTTGCTATGGCCACACTACTTGCCCTTTCTATGCCTCATTATCCCTGTCAAGCGGGTGACTCAAATTATAATTGCACAAATTCCTTCCAGTCTGTCATTACGTGCCTGCAGTCATCTCCAGACAGCTACCTCCAGGGGAACCAGCCTCTCCCACCAGGGTACCTCTGTGCCACGTATGCCTGCTCCTAAGGGGGTTGTAAGATTAGACCCTGTTGCCTTGTCGTTTTCCTACATAGAGAGGAAGCTAAAGAAAAAACACCCCCACTGCATCTCTAAATGATCAGATTTGATACTGAGTTGATTATTCAGGTCAAGGTTATGGGCAAGAAAGAGGCAATGAAGCTTTTCATAGCCCCGCCAATATTTGATTAAATGGGTGTTTTTTAATTTTTCTCTCAGGCAAATTAATGTGTTTCTGTAGGTATTAGTACTATCACTGGCCTTAAGGGTGCTGATGTATCCTGTGTTTAATGGTACTTTTGCAAAAGCAAACAAAACAGAGGAAAAATGTTCACTGTTTCCAAAGCATCACCATTCTTTCATCAGAAATTTACTTGGGTTCTAGTTGTGAGAGATTTCAGATTTCTTGCATCTTTTCATATGCACTAAAGGCAATTAGAGACATTAAAGATCAAGCTAATGCTTTTCCTTATATATATGCATCCACCTACTACCTTGTCCCAGGAAAAGCATGAAGTCAGGCAGCCATCTCACTTGCCGGCATTTCCATGGGTGAGTGCGGGCAGAGGCCGTGCAGAGCTTGGCAGGTGACATGGCACTGCTGGCTGCTTCTTCCAGAGGCCACACCTGGATGAAGCTGGTGAAAGGTTCATCCTGGTGTGTGCACCTTCAGGAGGAAGCAGAGAAATGCCACGGATATGTTGCGGCCTGCAAAGCCCATATGACCATCTGGGCTTGGCGTGGTTGGCTGCTGTGTAATTAGCAGGGAGCCCGGCTCATTAGGTGCTTTGTGAGTTCAGACACATCCATGAGAGCCCTATAGGAAAACGTGTTCTTCCTAACACTTCTTTGATCCTCCCCCTCCTGTTCCTTCCAGATGGTTACACCCACTTGTGTCTTTTCTTACCCTAAGGACAGCTTTTTAAACAAGGTTCCTCCATCCTTCTCCTCCCCCACACTGCTTTAGTATCTACACTGAAGTGCAGGAGAACAGAGCTGTTACATCCCATGCTGTTACATACAGCCTGCCTCTAGAAGGCTGGAAGGAGACCACATCCCTCTGCCTCCTGTTTGTTGAGAAGAAAGATCTCTCAGTGTGGTCAGGATGCAGGAGATGAGAGACTTTACCTCAGCCTCAGCTGGATATTGCAGATGTGCAAGAATGAATTTGGATATTGTCTGTAGTCAAACCTGTGTATATTTCCTGGGCAAGGAAAGAAGGATGCTTAAAGGGCCTGTAACCTTTCTTCTGTATAGTGCCAATATACACTCTCCCAGTAACACAAAGCAGGAGCACTTGCAGAGCTGAATTGGTATCTGCTTAAAAAAAATTATTTTCACAATTCTTTTTTTTAATTGCACATCCCTATCAAAAAACGCAGAACTTAACAACTGATCACTTTTATTCTTCAGAAATAGGTGGCAATGCCCCCTCCATAGGACTCCTATGCCTGCACTCATAGGACAGCTTGATGGGAGCTTGGGGTGCTCCATTTCTTCCTCTCTTCTGCGCTGTTGTTAACTGCTCATCATTGTTTGTTGACAGGGCCTGGTGCTGAGCAGACTTGGGCGGAGGGAACTGGCCCAGAAAGTCCTCAGAGATGCCATCCGGATCCAGACCACGAGCCACATTGCCTGGAACAGCCTTGGAGAGGTTTTGCAAGCTCAGGGGAAAAACGAAGCAGCCATTGAATGTTTCCTTACTGCCCTGGACCTTGAATCCAGCAGTCCTGTCATTCCGTTCACCGTCATACCCAGGGAGCTCTGAAGCTTTTCCCTTCAGCTAAGCACTTTTAATTGCATGGACAGACACCAAAACCAAGCAAATAAACAAAGAAAAAGCCCAACAGAAAAGTGCCATTGTAACCTGGAACTGGGCTAAGTAATTCCAGGACGGGGCTCAGGTCTACAGGCTTAGCTTAGACAAGCCGAACTGTAGAAGAATTTGCAACAGGCAGAAACAGAATGCCTTTTTCTTCACAGGTGCCTGGCTAACCTCCTGTTCAAGTTAATAGCAAGGCTTATTTCAAAGTGTTGGTTCAAGGTGACTGTAAAAAGGTCATGCTAGGGTACAGCTGTTCAAAGCACTTGCACCTTTCAGTGTTCATTAAAGATAAAACCCCCAAGCCCTGAATTAAAGCCCAGACCTGCTCTAAATAGGAGTAAATTCACCAACTAACTTGACCAAGTTGTGTTTAAGCATGTGGCTGTCTCCCCACAGATCTGACAGGACAAGAATGACAATTGCACCAAATAGACATGCAATATATGCTGTTTACAAAATTATTTCAGCTATTTTGATAATCCTTTTTCCTGCCTTGCTTTTATATACTGTATATGCTCACTATATTTAGTGTAGCACTTGCCTAGACCAATTTAAATTAAAAATACTTTTTTAAAAATAAAGCTGCTGTTGCAGTATAATTCACAAAAGCAGAAAGACCAAAGACCAAATCAGTTCACACTTGAACTAGTATTAAAAACACATAAATATCTCCACTTACATATTTATTGAAAGGCCTTACATGAAGTAACTAATTATAAGCTCTGAGCTTCATTCTTATTAATCACCTATTGTATCAGTTTAGTGAGGAATATAGTGTTTACCAGTATGTAGTGACTGAACTCTGCTCTACTGCATTACTGTCCTGCTGCAAAACATTTTCATATCCATTTTTTCATTATGCAAAAGAAGGCAGCAGTCTTTTAAGGGAAAGTGTGCTGAAGGCAGTATGTGTGTATATGAATTGCTTCTTCCTTAAAACTAAATCTTTGGATTGTCCATAGAAATTTCACATTAGAGATATGGAGTTGAGCCTTCAGCGGGATCATTTTGCATCTCGTATCAGTTGTAATCCTGAGGAGCTTCTGATCCACACAGCCTCCGCACGGCTGGCACGGCTGGGGAGGGAACGCAGCTGGCACAGCCGCTGCTGAGCTGCTCCTTAGCTCTGCGTGACCTCCCCGGGGCCTCGGCAGCAAGGTGGAGCTGGACCGTGCTGTCACACATGAGCCAGCCCTGTCCAGACCAGTCCCAAGGTAAAGATGATGCAGAAATTTGCTGCACTCTTATTTAAAAAAAAAAAAAAAAGGTTGGGGCTTTGCACCCATTTTTGTCCAAAGAAGATTTGTGACTATTTCATAAGTAAGTTTGCACTAAAGCACACAGTGTACTATAATTCTGCCCAGTATTGTGAGCCACAGCTAGTTCACTCTGGAAATAATGATATCCTCAGGCAATAAATAAGATGGGGTTATTTCTTACAGAGCCTGAGGCTCTGGCAGCAGACTTGAAGTCAGCGTTGTTTACAATTATTTGGAAATCTGCAGGCTAATGGAGAGCTGGGCCCTTGTGCTGCTCCCAGCCCACACCATTGGAGAACTCCCGCCCCCAGCCTTCCCTCAAGATGCCTGCACCGAGGGAAGCATTCCGCTCTCAGGTTCCTCGCAGCAGCCTGGTGCACTCCCAGGCCAATATTTGTATTTTTTCCCCTTAAATGATGCAGATGCAATAGCCCAGCTTATTTATCTGTTCACTGAGGCATTCCAGATCTGATCTAGGCTTATTTCACTCCAGGTGAAAGCAGCTCAGCCATGAAAGGTGCTCAGCCCATGAGTTCTCTGGCTTTCCAGTGCTACACAGGCACCCAACCGGACTTTTTTAGGCCAGAGGCAGGTTTCCAAGGAGACGGTGTTCCCCGGCCACATTTCTTGTTTGCAATAGCACCAGCAGCAGAGGAAGGAGTAGGTGTTAAAGTACCAGAATTAAAGGAGTTTCATGAAGACAAAAAGACACAGCCGAGACACGTTTTGCTGTGAAGGATGCTGTGAAGTCGGCTCGCTCTGCACTGCGGGAGGAGAGAGGGAAGGAGGGGAGGGGAGGGGAGAGATGCTGTTGTTGACATAATATGTAAATTGTTACCCAGGTGTTTTAAACCCAGTTCCACAGTCAGATGCAATCTGACAATAGACTTAAGCAGAGATATATATAGATAAATATTATATTCTGGTGTTTGTTCTGCTCCACAGTTCCCAGGGTGGGAGCGAACCTTCTGTGTAAGACACGAAACGAGTCCGTGTGGTCGCACGTCGCTGCTCCATTGTGCAATGTATATTTGCAAGGCACTGCCATAGCAACTTCTGTGTACTGGGCAGCTGTTTGAGTACAAGCTATGCATCCACCTCTCCGACCAAGGAGCTGCTTTAAGAGGTCTGTACCGTAGCTGGTCTGTGACCTGGCAGGAGGGGGCCTGTTTCCCAGCAGCAGCTGAAAAGCAAACACTCACAGACCCATTTCCTTCTGCACACGTAGTTTGTAAACAGCCACCAGCCCATGACGTTTGTTGCTATCAGGCAAACTTCATCCCGATGATAATCAGATTTGCCACAGCACTCATCTTCCTGGGAGAGGGGCAAACATTCATGAATACTTTGAGTGCATCAACAAGTCAGATGTTGCCAGGGTGGTCCCATCTTGTGTGCATTAATGAGTGTTGCTGACACTGGAATCTCGGTCCTAAGAGCCTCTGCCTCACGTGTGGCTGGGAAGATGTACACGAGTAAAGGCCATCATCAACAGGAATCAAACAGGAATCAGAGGGGTATGGTACCCTCTACCAGCACACCACACCACAGCCCCCACAATTGCAGACAAAGTACTTTTGTATGCATGCATACTAGACTCAATCCTGAGATTTCATGCATGCTTCCCAGAGGATACAAAGCACCTCTTGGCTGGAAGGGTATTGTATTGGCTTGAAATGCTCTGTACAATGCAGGAAAGAGAGTGGTTGTTGCAGACTTACAAGTACTTTGGGGGTAAATCCTCTAGCTATATTTGTTAATCGTGCTCACCAAAACAGAAGTCTTCCCAAATTTGCATGCTACCTCTCTCACTCAGCATGGATTTTGTTCACACTTCCAGATACAGAAAAACAAAGACAACTGCTTCAGACAAGCCTATGCATTGTAGTATTTATTTGGATAGCAATGTTGGTAAATCTGATAGACTTACTTCCCTGAGCTCAGTAATATGCGTGGCAGGGAGCCTGGCATGCTTAATGCTCAGGGTTTGAGATTTAAGAACACAAGATTTACATCCCATCTCTCATATGATTATTACAGATCATAAGTAATGGAAATTTGGGGAACAATAACTTTGGGGAACCAATTCTGGAAGTTTTAGCACTGACTTGAGTCTAACAGAGATTTCTCTTTCATTAGTTTTGAAAGAAGAAGATAGAAAGCCTGCATCATTGCCTAACGTATCACATTCCTCTTGTTCCACCACAAGGTTTTTTTCCATTTTGTTGGCAGAGTGCATGCAAAAAGAAAAAATAATTACCTTCTATTCTCCTGTTGTGCAGTAAAGGAGTAGTATGTGCCGTTGCCTTTGACCAACAAGAAGAATTGTATATTGTAACAAAAATTACTCTGCCTCCAGGATAACAGAAGGAGAAGCCCAACAGGCCAGGGAACAGCTCCCCTCCCTGCCTTATCCCGTGTAAAGTGTGATTAGCGCCACTGGAGCAGTTGGTTAGGAGCGTTTCCCCAGCTGAGGGTCTGCCCACCCGTGTACTCGTTCCGTACAGGGAGTACCATGGAGCTGCAGACTCCCGCGCCACGCAAGGACCCCAGTCCGTTTCTATTGGTAACAGTTCATGTGCTGATTATCACAATGCTTCAGAAGTGCTAATTATCTTTTCTTGGTAATGACTAATAAATCCAAATGGAGAACAGTCCTGGAGGGTGTTTACTTTAAAATTCACTGGCTGGGTACCAAAGTAGGCACAGCATTGGCTGCTGCAGTTTGAATTACAGTGATTTTGTCCAAAAAATGTTCCATTTTCAGAGAGTCTTGGTAAAGAATGAGTTTGGCTAGTTTGTATTTCTTTTTAATGACAGCAGAGTGGGAAACAATCCTTTTTAGTGAAAAGACATCACTGCCATGATCTTTTTTCAGCCAAACCAGCAGAGATTTGATAGTTGCAGTTCAGCCAACAAGAGGAAGGCTTCCCAAAGCAACTGTGCTGCAGCAATAATTCCCTCTGACTCAGTTGTATTGCAGGCATATTTGACAATTATGCAGTGGGCATGTGAAGCTGAGACGCCTGTCCCTCCTTATTTGGCTAAGGGGAGCTGCTTTGTGCCCGAGGGGACAGCTGTGGTGCCCATCTGGGTGCCCATCAGCGCTGCCCTGGTGCCTGCCATCTGCAGGGTGGCTGCTGCCACCAGCCCAGTGGGTCTTTTTCGCCAGCACCCCGTCACTTGTGCTGGTTCAGTGAGCCTCAGGCTGCTCCCTAAGCCTGCCTCCCAGGGAAGGTTTCCTTGCTAAGTTGTTGTTCAGTGCTGCAGGATATCGCTGCACAATCGGATAGAAGGTTGTTTTCCCAGAAATGGAAAGCTGCATCGTCCATCAGTCGGTGACGTTGGCAGGAGCGGAGGTAACCACTGACCCAGCAGTTGCCAAGATGGTTCCTCCAACTTTACTTCTAGTGAACTGGCTTGTGCCTTCAGCTCCAGTAAACCAAGGCAGGTTCCCAAGTGACTGGATACTAAAAGATCCAGCTCATTTTCCCACAGAAACACATGCCAGTCAGTGGCTTAAACCGCTGATGGGGATGCGATGCTGTGCTGCTGCGTAGCAGCCCATGATGCTACAAGTAAAGAACCTCCCTGAGCCAGTGCACAGAGAGGTGCTCAGCTTTTGCACATCCAAGCATGTCCTACATGCCACTCTAATACTGTTGTCACGGGTGTCAGAATCAGTTTTCCATGTAACTTAACATTTTTGTCATTGTAAGATATTTCCACCAAATTAATAAAATTGACTCTGTGGAAAACAAAAAAGGCTCTTTATATTTCCTGCTAATTTCAGGACTTTTAATGTATTCATGCCACAAATGCTTCAAGCATTATGAAATGTCCAGTTGTTATATTAACTAGAACCCAGTGTGCCTAGGAGTTACCAGTTGCAGAGGGTATTTTGGCCTACACCCTGTAGTTCATGGGAAAAACGAGAGTGACCATGGAAGCAGCGTGCCTTCAGAGAGGAACAGAGCCAGGAAAACGGCACAGTGTAGCTTCAGATGTTTGGATTTGTGGAGATTTAAGCGAGCATCATGCTTTTCTTGTGCTTCATCCAGTAAAAATAAACAAAGGTAGTGTGAGAAACTCTAACCTCGAGGTAATATGCAAATACTATGCTGTCAAGTTTAGGGATTCACCTTACTTTGGCCACAATCATCTTTTTGCTACAAACAGTTACTGCTGTGGTTATTTGGAAATAAAATGTCTCCATTCAAGAGCTTCCAGAGCATTCTTTGCATTTACACATTAATCTTTTGGGCATGTTTCAAGAGGCCTGCTTAAAAAGTCCATCCCTCAGTTTCATACTCAAATGAGATTAGGGATGAGGTTTTTGAAGAACATTTCTTCATAATGTGGCTGCTTTGGTTTATGAGTGTACTCAGCATAACTCAAGCAGAACGAGGTTCTTCTGTGGCAATAACAGAATTAAGTTCTTCAGCTGTTCGTACAGTCTTGAACATTGAAGTGAATAAAATCCTGGCTCTGACTTTTTCCCCATTTCTGTTGATACAGAGAGGAAGCAAAACACTGATGTGGGGAAGGGAGGGAGAAGGCTTCCATGGCCCCTCCAAGCAGGAGCCCAGCTGGAGGCTTGCAACTGAATCCCAGCAAAAGCTGGAGAATTTAATTGTTCAGTCCTCTCTGAGGGAGACCACTCGTCTTTGCTGGTACCTAATGCAGGTACATTGCCTGGTACCCTCTCTGCATCATACAGACATGTTCAATATTCCCTTTCTGTTTAAATGGGAAGAAAATAAGCCTTTTTGCCCCTCATTTTTGCTGGAAGGAGCTCCTGTTGGTTTGGGAGCTCCACCTTTAATACAGAATCACTTCTTCCCTTACATAGAACCAAGTTGCATTTCAGTGATAATTTTGACACAATACTCCTGAAAGGTCGTTAAGAATAATTTAATAATTTTTAATAATTTATTATGTATTTTATATAATTTTTAAGAATTGATTAATACCTCCACTTCTTTCTGCACCAGAATGTTCAGATACATATAATATATTCCTGCTTCATGTGAGGTCCAGATACTTAGCAGTTCCTGATATTTAGCAGTCCCATAAACTTCCCAAGGGAAGAGATGAGAAGCATCACTCCTTCCCAGATGCTCACTTCCATGACAGTCTCTGGCTATCAGATTTTTGTGGAGTTACCAAAGCACCAGCATTTACTTTGTCTTTAACCACATCCTTCAGGAGATGTCATGTCCCAGTCAGATGTGCCTGAACCAGTCTTTGCAACAAACGAAGAATAACCTCCTGCTCTTTAAAGACTGGTGCTAGAGAAAATAGACTTGGGCAAGACTGGCTTATTGCGTTGCCATTAGCAGCCACAAGAGCATTTAAGTGAGCTGTGGCTGTCAAGCCAGTTTCCTCTGCTGTGTTGTCTCCAAAACAAAGAGCGACATCTCACAGCCAAACCATCCCCGCAGAGCCACCAGCTGAAGGGAAAGATTCAAAGGCTTTCTCAGTGCTCCAACTTAAGCAAGTGTTAAACAATGGAGGAAAAAATCTTTGCAGGCCATTGCCCTGAGTGTCAGAGCTGCAACTTTCAGGTCTGAGCCCATTTAGAACTGATGTAGCTGCTGTGATCATCTGGCTAATGGAGGAGGAGAAGCAGGTAGGCAGAACATCTGAATTTTGTACAGCAAAAACAGCAAGCGTTGTAACATGGCCTAAAAAAGCAAAAGAGCAATAAAAACTGTAAAAGAGGAGACGTTTTCCTTACTGAGGAGCTCTCACAGAGGCAAAGCCCAGCTTCACCAGCTTTTCTGAAAGAAACACGCAAAAACCTCCGTCTGTGGGAGTAAGAGCAGATGTCAAGCAGCCTCTCACCAGCCTCCTGACTGGAAAGACCTCTCTGAACTTCAATTCTGCCTCTAGCCTGCACCAGAGACCCCAACCCAGCCAGAGAGCACAGGACCCAGACCCCTCCACAGCGTGCTTAGGGCAGATGCCAGTCCTGTGCCTCAAACAGCACCGTCCTCCAAGCAAAAGCTTCATTACATTATGCATGGCAAGTCAAACATCTTTTTTTATAATGCAGTTGTTTATGGTATTGTAATTATGTCTGGAAACTGGCATGTTTGGGGATGAATCAGCAATAATTATCCCTGTATTTTGTTGTCCATTGAGAGGGGCTGACACACGCAGCCTGAGTTTGCAACGCCGGGTCCTGTTTCAAAAGGATGGGAGTTAAGGATACGGCGATTTTCTGGTCAGTGGAGGTTAGAGGTGATTTTGTGCTCAGTGTAAATGGCATTGTCTGGCAGAGACAATTAGCAAATGAAGCGCTGCCTCACCAGAGGCTTTGCAGGCTCTGAGTCTCTTCTTCCAGGCTGACAACAAACAGAAATCTGAGATGGTATCTCGGGTTTCCAAAACAGGAAGCTGCTAAATCCAGCAAGAGAGCAATTCATTTCCCACTTATAATGATGCTGCTTTTAAATCTCCTTTGAGGATACTGAAGTGTTTTCCGAAGGGTAGCAAGGGAGGTATTTCATCCTCATTTTTCAGCAGATGAAAGACTAACCCTGCCAGGAGTTGAGCAGAAAGGGGTGTTTTTCTGTGCAGAACCGGTTACTTCACTGTGACTCAGGCTCTGTTCCTTTCTGCAGTCTGCCTCCCACCCCTAACTACCATACCCAAGTCACAGCATGGCGCAGCCCTCCTTCAAACCCCTTTTTCTCTCAAGGTCTCTTCTGTAGTGGAGGAGTTAATGGAAGTTTCCACTCACTTGTTATATTAATGCACTATAAATGACTTCTATAAATTATCAGAGTGGCCCACATCAGGCATAGGTTGGTGCAATTACAAGGTACAGAAATGTGCCTTGGACACCAGGTTCCTCTGGACAAGTGGTCCAGGTCTGGCCTTGGAGTAGTGCTGTGGCAAGGGGATGATTTAGCCAAAGCTTTTATCTTTTTTTTTTCTTTTCTGTGTTCTCCCATCATCCCCTCTTGGGTACTTGCAAGGTGCTTTCTATTCAGCTGGCTAACAGAGAAGTAATAAGCTGAAAAAAATTTATTTCAAGCTACATTCTGAAAAAAAACTTCAGATGTTTTCAACTAAATAAAGGGCTTTACAAAGCTTCCAATTAAACAAAATAGTGTTCTGACAGGACTCCTCAAGCAGTATCTTCAGTTATATGACCAGAAGTTTTGAGAGAATTGCCAGAAGGGAGAGCATTTTGAAAGAAAACCTCAAGATGTTTAATCCTGAAACAATCGACACAGAACATTTAAGTTTTTCTTTTTGTCTTCCAGCCAAGAACTATTCGTCAAAGTTATCTCGAGTTTTATGTGTGACTTCAGTTTTCTGGAACCTTACTTTTCAGCAAATACCATGCTTGCAAGAGTTTAGAAGTGTTTTCGAGTTCCACTTTTTGTTCTCCCGTGTGTCTAATGCTGAAGTTCCTGGTGTGAAAGCATTCTCAAGTGCTTCTGCACAGCATTACCAAACACTGGATCCACAGTCCAGCAAGCACAGGTTGTTTCCTGGAGATTAGTGCCAACCGCTGAGTAAACATCAGCATGTGCTGCTCTGCACACCTGCTCACACACGAGCTGGGATTGTCCCCACTGAAATACAGATCAGTCCCAAGCAGTTTTGGAAGTCACACCTCTGCAATGCCAGTGATGGTGATTAAATTCTGCAGCTGTTTTTTTCTGGGTAGAAATTGGGTCTTAAATAATCTCAGTCCTGTTACCAAAACAAGTGTGCTTTTACATGTAACGAAGCACAGCGAGTTCTGTGAGTGCAGCACGGGCAGCTCCCCTGTGCTGCGGCAGTGGGGGTGAGACTGAGCACCTCACACAGCCTGAGCACCTCACATGGACTGGGAACCTCACATGGACTGGGAACCTCACACAGGCTGAGCACCTCACACAAACTGCAGTTGGAATTTCATATACAGACACTGTATTGTAATTTCACATACAGACTGTGCACGCCTGCTTCCATCTCACCTATCTCTTGGTCACTATCCCCTGTTCAACAGCAGCCTACTATGGAAATTTTCAGCTTTGTGTGATCCCCAGGAATTTTCCATGGGATGTCTGCATCTGTAAGATTCACTAACACAAATTTCTGCATAGGATATGACCTTTCCACAAAGGACAGGTTCAGGGTCTCGTGCTAGTTGGCCACAGACTCCCCTGGGATCTGTAGCTCACAGCCTGAAGACTGGGGACTTAGAACTTTTCTCTGAGATTCTATTAGAGCTTCTTAATTAAAAGACCTCTTTGGGGACCTGAATTGAATTGGAAACCATGGTGATCACTTAGGTCAATCACGCACAGCGATGATTGCATTTGGGAGAGTGAGGTGGAAGATGGGAATGTGTGCATGTTGAAGAGCTTTAAGGAAAAAAAATAAACCCCCCAAACATCTGTAAAAACGAGGAGCATGCATAATTTTCAGTAAAACAGAGGATTTATCATATAAGGCTCACCATTCACTACTGAATTCGAGACTAACAGCTGTCTGTCTTATTGCATTGAAAAGTGTCTTCAACTTTTATTTCTCTGAACATTTGATCAATGGATTTGCCAGTCTGTCCATTTTCTCAAACCTGTGTATGCACATTTTCATTCCTGTTAATAACTACCAGGAAGACAAAAATGCTGAGAGCTGCACTTCCAGTCATCCCACATGAGAGAAACATGTTACCAACCTACTACAAAACCAGAAATGTTCATCCTCATGCAGTGGGTCCTGTAACTTCATTATGCGAGACCTAAAGTGTAAAGAAATGCTCGATATCCAGCAAGCATTTTTGTTCAAGAGTTGAATTTCACTGTTAGCGTTAGAAAACACTCATTTGTAACCAGATCATGCTGATAAGATTATCAGTTATGTCAGTTAAAACAGCTAAAACAAAGTTATGTTTTGTTTCAACTTACAAATCATTGTACTCTAGCTCCAAGACAATGAAGCTGCTTTCAAAATCAGAGCAGTTTTGGTTTCACTAGAAAGAACTATTTTAAAATTCACAGGCTTTTTGTACAGAAAAGGACAACATACCCCTAACTGACTTTAGCCTCACCTTCTTCTCCCTTTGGTCCTATAGTAGAAAAATGTAAATAGTTACAAGGGATGTTCATCTTGTAAGTCTCCACCAGAAATGTGTAACCTCGCTTCACTTGTCTTTGCAAATTACTGTGTTTAGATCAGGACCCTTTACAGACTCGACACTTCAGTTGTTCAGCCCTTGTGTGAAATGCTTTGTATTGCTCTGGAGAAATCTTACAGCCCCAATACGCAGGGGTAACCTCTTGTAACCTCCAGCAATAAATAAGACTGTTCATGTAATTCCTAGGAGACTGAAGTCTGTTGATCCATAATCTATCTTGCATTAGCAGTTGCTTACAAGCTGCTTCATCTTCTAAGGTGGACATGAAACACCAGAGCACAGAGGTTGCAGGAGTCTGGATCTTCCTCTTTCCATCACATTGATTCCTCCCCCTGCTACCTTCCAGGTCTCCTACTTACTTTGCAGGCAGTATCTGCAACACCTTCCACATCCACGCTCCTTCCCCTGCTGGCAACCATTCCATACTGAATTAACAATGTGCAAAGGATAAAGCAGCAGCTGCTGATGTGCAAAATCAGGAAAAATTTATTCTTTTTTAGTTTTTTTTTCCTTATTCTTACTCTTCAATTAAATAACTGCAAGACTCAGTTGGACTGCCAGCTGGAACATACTCATCCTCGTGACCAACCTGCAGCTCGCCCCGATGCCTTTGCAGTCACTTCCAGAGCTTCCAGCCTGTAAGGAAGCTGGAGTTTCAGTCAGGTTAGTATTGCTTGCCAGCTCATTTCAGAATGCCATGGCTTGTATGATAGGTGTAATTATTCCAAGTAGCCTTGTGCTGGAGCTTTCCCCTTAAGGCCAGAGTTTTATTCCACTTGTATTAATATCACCTGGAAGCTCCCAGTGGAAGTGAGGAATCTTTGTTCTCTACTGACTTAGCCTGCAGGGTTATGATAAGAGCTGTATAACACAAGGATGATGCAGCATGCACAAAATGACAGGTATCCTCACAGTGAGAGTAGAAGTAACTTTGTGCCACAGAAGCAAGATGAAACCCCAAACCACAACAAGATTTAAGGAATAATAGATCTGCTCCAATACACATCAGCATCACCACCTGCTTCATTTCCATAGTATGTCCCTGAAATAAGGCTACAGACTTAAAACCTACTGAACCAAATATTTCCATTGCCTTCATTCTGTAGTCCCGTAAGTCCATGCAGTCAGAAACATGATGGCAAGTGAGTCACCCTGACAGGCGTCTGCAACAGCTTCTCCTCAGTTACCTAGGAGCTCTACCACTGTACCAGACAGGCCACAGAATGAGTCAGCAGTCAGGTTACTGAGGTCACGCGAAATTTTCAGTGACTAATCGTTCATTTCTTTTATCACAAAAATACTATGTAAGGCCTCAACAAAGTTTTGACACTGAAAATATCTACAGGTGCAGGTCTCGGTGCACACACAGCTTCCTGCGGCCAAGCACTTCTGTGTGGGTTACTCTGTACCCAGCGTGCTATTCCTGAGACATCCTGTTTTTACTACTTGCAAAATTACTAGAGTTGCCATGTTCCTGCTAGCAGCCTTCCTGACAGAAACATGTGCATGTTGAGCATTGTTTTTCTAAGTGAAGCAGACCTTTTGCCAAAAAGTTAGTCTGCTATTTTCCTTCAACTCTATTTGCTGTTGGAGAAATGTTTTCCACAGCAGAACGTTAGCCACTGAGCCCGGTGGACAAATCCTGATAAAGGCTATTCAGAGAAGCCTTCCTCTTGCAATTAACATTTGCCCATGGAAACCAAAGCCTTTCATTATTTTCCTTTTCCTCCTCTGAAGGAGTTTAGCCCTCTATTGCCCAGTGCTGCTTTCAAATGTCTTTGAACAGGGTGACACATCCATACTCTTCTGTACGCAGACATAGGAGTGCAGAATGAGACCTCACTTTTTGTTTTCAATATAATTAGTATGTTTATAGGAAACGTTTATGCTGTACGTTAATTTTCAAATCTGAAGCATGTTTTCAGATAACACAGAGATATTATTTCAAAATAAAGCAAGGGTATTAATAAACACAGTACCAGGAAATCCACAAAGGTTAAGTGATTTTCTACAGACTAATTCATTCTCCTAATGAGTTTGCTGCAGACAATGCTCTCTGCAAGCAGTTACTGCGTATGTATCTTTAATTTGTGTGTTTATATAATTCATAGTAGTGCAAAATAAATTTCTATGTAAAGTGTCCTAATAGATCAAGTGAGGCTATAATATTCTTCCAGAGCTTGTTCATTACAATATGCCCTGGCACGGAGTCCAGAGGGAGAGGAAGCCATGAAACATTAAGCAAAACAATTGCTGTCATCCTCCAGAGGGTCTGGCTTTGTAAATGCTTATGTTAATGCTGTACAAAAGAGTTGAGTATTCTGGTAAAATTAGAATGGTAGAAGAAGGGAAGCACCTTGTCCTCAATTTCATCAGATTTGGTTGGATAACTAATGATATGTGGATCTTTGTCCTAGAAGAGCAGAGCTCATCCTCTCCTAGCCACGGACTGGGCACTCCTAAGAGTTAATTGTTACCAGCAAACAGACAAGACGAAACAAAAAAACCTCTGACGTTTCCAGTGTTTTCTGTCCTCAAAGCTGAAACACTCCCCTGTGTGTGTTTTCAATTTAACTAAAATAGATCGCTGTGTGTAAATAGCCACTCTATCTGCATCATTCATATTTGATGGACTAGTCAGTACAACAGATACTTTTATCCCTCCCCTAAGTGATGAGAAACTAGACACTTCAGTGTCTTGTGCTCCTCTCAGTTAACATGAGTGGCAGCAGCTGTTATTCGAGGCTCCCTAACATGTAACATTTGATGTAGAGACAGGAAAATTGGAGATATATTTAGTGGAATTGGATATAGCAAAAGTAACTTCCATGATCAAACCCTCCCAGGAGGATATGCAGGAAAACTCTGCCTATGTGTGTTAACAGCAGCCCCAGGCACTGGTGTTCTTGGGCTTTGGAGGCTGTGTAATAATAGTATTCTTAGCAGGTTAAGAAGTTACTTGAGGGAAAGGTAGGGGATGATTTCAAGAGGCCTTTTTTCGCATTGGCTGCAAAGCATGAAGGTGGTCCAGAATGCCATCGCCAGAGACTGTAAAGCACACACTAAGTAGATGAACTTGTGTTTTAAATTATGTTCTGCACACACGACTTCACATGCCTGTAAGAACCATGTAAGCAGACTTTTAAATCCATTGGGAAGCAAGAGGAGATATTTCCATTTCCTTCTGCTTGGGAGAGACGAGGGAAGATGGTTGACAAGGCAACAAATGTAGCATCCCAGAAACAGTACAAAACGGAGGGCGATCCTTCTTAGTGCAGATATGTGAAGGCAGGAACTCCTGGCCCAACTCACACAAGGGTGTGTTGGTGGTGGCAGTGAAATACCGGAAATTCCATTTTAAAATGAAACCAAGCTTCTTTCAGTGAGGTGGTCAAGCGCAGGAATGGGTTCCCCAGAGGGGCTGTGGGCCATACACCCTTGGAAACAGACAAAACTCCTCCAGACCAGCAACCTGCTCCGGCTGGAGAAGGGAACAGGACTAGGTGGTTTTCAGACATACTTTCAAACCTCTACCATGCTGTGATTCTGTGGAAGGGAAGCACTCCAAGCAAGGCCACGGGCAGAAAATTATGGTGCTGGTGTTTGGCAACAGGTTTTGGAGGAACCCTGTGGATATACCAAAAGAAAATACCTCCTTTTCCTTCGTTCCGGCTGGCGTGCCCACCGCCCCTGCAATACACATCTCCTGTGCTAGCACAGAGGGAGAGAGGAGACGAAAAGGCCAGCGTTTCAGAGGTCTCAGACCTGGAAAGAGCAGATGAGAGGAAGACCTTTCACCTGCTTTAGGACATATTCCAGGGAAGCTCAGTAGACCTCTTGCCAGCTGGCATTTTAGTGCCGCACCCTGCAGACTGAGGGGTTAACACCTGCTGAGCTGAAGTGCAGTCACTTCATTTGTGGCCTCACTGGACAGGGCAGCTGCAGCCCAGCTTTTAAATCTCTGCTCTGAAGCAAGAGCCAATGGAAAGGGAATGGTAACTTCTGTCTTCTCCTCTGGGAAGGAGCTGGAGAAGGTTTGTGCGAAGGTCATTTTAATATTAAGCCAAAGGTCCAAGAAGCACCAAACAGCTCTTTTTTTCCAAATAAAGAGTTAGTAACTACATGGATATAAAATTTTCTCCTCTCAGTTTAGCCAGGCTGGCCCTTTCTTATTCCTGAGGGAACACAGTCATTTCTTGGGCATGTTTTTATATATGCAGCTGAGAGCCAGGAACAGGAGATGACATGTGCCCACTTGTGGGTTTATGGCACAGGACCTCTGCAGAGTGCAGAGCTGCAGGACACAGGCTGGCCAGGAGGGATGGGGCCCATGCCAACCCAGGCTTTGAAGACTTCTGCAGTTAACACTGCATCCAGCTTCTGACAGCCTCTGTGCTGGGCGTTGTAACGTGCCTGTAGCGAAGGTGGGAAGATCGCTTCTCTGTTACTAAGAATAAAGTCAGGGAAACATTACCCTGCAAATTGCTTTAATATGCATCACACTGCCACATATACTTTATGACTCTATTTGCACCCTGTGTGTCGGTTCAGCTCATGTCCACTGCTGCTGCCAAGCTCCTGCAGCTACTCGCTTTTCCCTCACATGCATGGGAGAAACAGGCAGAGCAGAACACAAGAAGGCTTTCCATGAGGCTTCTGCTGAAAGGCAGGGATGGGGCTCACTTCCTACCCCACAGATCTGCTTGGATCCACCAACAGCAGGCCATAAAGCAGAGAAAACTGTTCAGGGGGCACGAGGAGAAACTGGGTGACTCAAAGCTATGGGCAGGTGGAGAACGCAGAAGCAGGTTCAGTTTCAGGTGCAATCAGCCCAAGCCTGCAACACAACCCGTGAGACATGAGCAGCAGAGACCCATCTAGGGAGAGTTCCCCTTTGCTTATGAGGTCACTCACTGGCTGAGGGGAACAAGGCACCGTGGGGGGCACACACGCTACTGAGGTGACCTCTAGCTGCAAGGGCCACATGGACGGCATGCACAGAAGCAGAGAGAGACAGAGAGAAGACGTGAAAGGCTCTGGCTCCTCCCTGTCATTCGGTGGATGAAAGGCTGGACATGACGTGGCAATGCACACTGGTAGTCCAGAAAGCCAATTGCATCTTGGTCTGCATCGAAATCAGTTTGGGCAGCAGGACAAGAGAGGTGATTCTGCCCCTCTACTCTGCTCTGGTGAGAGCCCACCTGGAGTGTGTGGAAGCCCCAACACAAGAAAGATGTTGACACATTGGAACAAGTCCAGAGAAGGGCCACAAAGACGCTCAGAGGGCTGGAGCACCTCCTTTGAAAACAGGCTGAGAGAGTTGAGGTTGTTCAACCTGGAGAAGAAAAGGCTCTGGGGAGACCTTACAGCACCTTCCAGGGTACAGGAGNCTTTACAAGGGCATGGAGTGAAAGGAAAAAGGGAATGGCTTTAAACTTAAAGATAGGTAGGTTTGGATTAGATATAAGGAAGAATTTTTTTACAATGAGGGTGGTAAAATGCTGAACAGGTTGCCCAGAGAGGTGGTGAATGCCCCATCCCCAGAAACATTCAAGGTCAGGCTGAAGGAGCTTTGATCAACCTGATCCAGTTGAAGACGTCCCTGCTTCCTGCAGGAGGGGCTGAACTAGAAGACTTTCAAAGGTCCCTGTCAACCCAAACTATTCTGCCATTCTATGATCTCCTTGTGCAAAAGTCTGCCATAAATCAAGGCACGGGGAGAAGGTGTTGGCCTTTCTCTGTACCTTGTCACCTCAGACGAGAAGTACAGTTGGTTACTTATCTGACCTGTTTGTTCTGCTGTGCACTACAGCTGGCTGCAGGAGGGGGAGCACAAAGTAGATCTTTACAATTTAATGCTGTTCCCAGGCTAATAAAGATGAGCATTCCTTTTGGGGGCTGTGGACAAAGGTAAGATGCTGCTATGCCTCTCTCCTATGAGCACCTAAAGCCCTAAAATTTGAACATTTGGGAATTTGGGAATTCCTTGTCTTAAACTATTGCTTAGCAACAGACTTTAGCCAAGGGCATGTTTGTGAAACTGTGAGGCATATCCCTATCTGCTAAGTGCAAAGCAATAAACACACCTTTCCAAATTATCTCTGCTAGGATCACACATGTAGCAGATGATCAAACCGAGCAGAAGGGTATCTGCTGTATAGGCTCTCGGCGTTTTTGCACTGCTGATAAAGTGATCTCGACCTGGGTGAATCAAAGCCTTTTCACTGCAGAAAAGGTGTCTTTGCATACCAAGTAGGTTGTAGATGGAGGAGCACCCAGCAGGGCTCGGTGTGATGCTGTTCTGTGGCTGCTCCTCCCATGTGGAGAGGAGTGATGTGTTTATCTAGGAAGCCTCAGGTGTTCCCCCGACACACTGCTACGTGTGCGCATACTGATGATGAGCCCTGTTTTGGAAAAAAACCCCACACAATCTTAAGTATGATTTCAGATACCATCTTGGTATCTATCAGCCCACTATTTTATCAAGCACTTAATAAAGCAAAGCTTAACCCCAGTATTGTACCTCAAACTGGGTTGCATCTGGCAGTCCAAGGTTTTACTTCCCGGTTATCTCATAAAGGAATCTTTTCCCTTCCCATCACCAGGTTGTACTTTGCCACTGTGAGCCACAATGCAGTGTAACACACATCTGTATGATAACTGGGCCTGGAAATCCATGTGAGCACACGGGCCCTGCTCACCTCCTTGTACCCTTGAGCCTCAGCAGCTGGTGACTGTGCTTTGGAAGAAGGGTCCCCTGGAGAGCTTACAGCAGCTTTCTGCACCTAAAGGAGCCTTTCCTTGGCTGTTTCTTCTACAAAACAGGAAAGAGAGATCAATTTCACTTCATGTCTGGACTCAGGGGAGAAGAATCACTTTCCTGCTTAGCGCAGGGTAGGATGCATTGAATAAAGGGGGAGTAGCAGCTGTGAAAAACCCTGTATTGGTGGAAGGAGGCTGCAGCCCCTCCTCTCACGTGCCTTTTGAAAACATGGGTGCCCCTGTAGCACATCCTAACACAGCAATACACACGTGGCTCTGTTCCTTGCCACTGTGCATGCCCTGTTCCCTGTGTACCAGCATCACAGCAGTGGGTGCGCCTCACAAAAGGGGCAGTTTGAGAAGCAGAGGCAGGCTGTTTGCAGGTTCTCCCCCTAGTTGCACAGTAATTGCTGAACTGTGTTTTATGATGTTATAAGAGCTCACATTGTCACTCCGAGGGCTTGGGGAGGCAGAAGGCAACCTTACATGATCCTTATCTCTGTTAGGCACAGCCTGTAACACCATCATTAAGGCAAAGGCCAGGCACACTGGTGCTCCGGCTCCTGCAGTGCTCCCTGCTTCCAAAGGCACAATAAAACTCTTAATTGCCCACACAGAGATACAGTGAAGGAAGAGAAGACCTTCAAACTGAAGGAAATATGAGGCACTAAACAGCGATCAGCAAGTTAAGGCAGTCCCTGTGGACAGACCTGTTGTAAAGATTACCAAGAAGTGTAATTTCAGCACTGACTTAAAACTGAGCAGTATACCAGACTTGCAGCAGCTTTTGAGGTTTTAAACCAGGTTTTAAAGAATACATTTGAGACCCTTCATAAGTCATAAGCATTTGGAACAAAAGCTGCCATCAGGTCTACATCATCTTAAGACATGCTGACGTTAATGGCCACGCTGGCAAGAAGGAAATCGGTGCTCAGTGCTGGGATGTGCTGGACACCTACATCTCACACTGGAGTCAAGACTTGTGCGTCCTCCAGTTTCACTCACTTTCTCACCAGTTCAAAGGGGAAGTGAAGGAACACAAGGAAAAGAAAAGAGCAGGAGCCCCTGTTAGCTCTCACTCATTGTACCCTGTAGCCCAGAAAAGCAGTTCAAGTCAAGTTCCCAAAACTTTCCCTCTATGCTGCTCAGTCTGGCAAGTCTGAGTACATCTCTGCTGGGGGCCACCAAGAAGGAGAGATAGTCCTGTGCCAGCAGCATCAAGCCACTTTTCTCAGGGCTCCACAAGCAGCAGGAGTAAAAGGGATTAAAATCCTGTCTGAAATTCTGACGACAAGAGGAAACACAGCTCTCCCATTATCCTCCTGCAGATAAATATTTGAAAGCAACTATAAAGAAAACTCAGCCATGCGTCCCCTGCTACCTACCCGACAGCCACATCAGTACAATAGGAGCCACGTTCAGACAAACAGCAACACAAGGAGGTTTATTGTACCAAGTTCACAGGCATTGATCTCTATCAGTTTCTACTCAACACCATTTTAGAGAGATAGCTGCTTATTTTAAACCCATCAGAGGATGTATTTTCACTTCACAGTGGGAATACCAGTATCACAGACCATGAGGGTTGTTTGCAGAGGGGAGATGAGGGAACAACAGAACCACCTCACCCACTCGAAGGGGAACCCCAGGGTTACACTAGCGGAAAACATAACTGGTGGCAAAAAAGCTATAGATCAGGTTGCAGGTTTGAGTTATTCATCGGTCTTTTCCTTCCATTCAGGGAGGGAGAGGACAGTGTAACCGCTTCTCACAGACACTCATTAAATCAGGCATGGCAGATCCTTTCACATGAAGGTAACCCGAGAGCAAAGGCCAGCCCTTAACCTGGCACAAGTCAAGAGCTGTCTTCAGCAGACAATAGCTGAAGTGTTGGTGGTGACACACAAGCACGTACACTCACTGACTTCTCCACCCTGGGGCAAGCAGGTTGGTGGGAGGGCTTCAGAACTGGGATCTTAGGATCTGTCCTAGAAAACAAAGTCAAGGCCGAGGAAACTTAGCAGGAAGGACAGCAGCTACCTGGGCCATCAAATGTGCCACCAAGCAGCAGCAGGGTTCTTGCTGCCTCTGTAGTGTTAACACCTTGCTGACCACGGGGCAGACACACCTAATTAACAGTGCTGCAAACAGGGAGAAGACCAGGCTGTCTACAGCATTCTCACTTAATTTCCTTTTCTGGACTGGCATTTCTGAATGCCTCTTGAAAGACCTCCCAGGTTCTTCATGTACCAAAGCAAAAGGTGTCCCGGGCAGATGTGTCGTAACAGCAGTTGGGTTGGCAGGTTTGGCATGGTGCAGTAAAGCAAGTCAAGAAACCTTTGCACTTCCCGACACTAAGGAGTGGCATACAGTTTGTAGGCATAATCTAACTCTTCTACACACACTTTGTCCCAGTCATTTACATGGAGAACAAAGGAATCTGTTACTTACAGGGACTCACAAAAAATGTAGCCTCAGGCTGTCTCCCTATTACAAGTGCTCACAACACAGGAGACAGCTGCCTAAGCTGCCCTTGCTCTTTTGGGAGCAAGTTTCTCCCAACCTCCATAAGAGAAATGACCTTTAGAATTATTCCAGTTTCAGGACAGTCCAAAGTCTGAGTCAAGATTGGATTCACCCTGAACTAGATGTTGTAAAGCCACAGGGACCTTTCTCTCAGTGTTTACAGCCCAAGTAGATAATGCCTGGGCTTGCTTACAGAGAATGGGAATGCAATTTGTCCATAGATCTGCACCAGGGCACAGGTGGCTGAAATACAAGTTGCATTTCCTTAATACCGGCACAGAAATGGAGGCAAGCTGGGAAGCACGTGGAGCCCAGCAGCAAGTCCCTTCCCTTGCCGCTTTAGGAACACCACGCTGCAGAAAAGGCAAGCAGGGCACAGGCAGAACTGGTTGATAAGTGCTCAACCATGCTACTGCCACTATCTAAAATGGTTCCCACGTGCTAAGTGCAGGAAAGCCACTCCATTTTATCTCATAGCCTTAGCTAGTTACTGATTACCAGAGCCAACAACATCACTACAAATATTTCATGGGATGCAAAGGCATCCTTCGTCCCAGGGACAAGAACATTTACCAGTCCCACCTCATGCTGGGGGCAAGTCTGCTCAGGATTGCCCCAACTCTTCTGAAGTCTTCCTATAGTGAGAAATACCAGAAGATATTAAAGCTTTCTGCTTTGATGTGTCACAATGAAAGCAGTTTACGATGCCTGATAAGGGTGGCTCTCCCACTCCCGTATTTCCTCATTTGGCCTTGCTCTCTTTTGAGGCAGGTCACACCCATCTGTCCCACCTTCATTTTGCCCTGTGTTTCCATATGGAAAAGAAATGACACACAACAATATCTCTTTTCCTTTGGGTGTATCAGGGGAACCCACCTCCTCTCCTGGCTAGGTGGAAAGTGTCACACCAGCCAAGAGAAACTTCACAGGGAGGAGAGAGACAAATGAAATAGCTGAAAGTGTTTCTTTGTTGCTGTAACTTGTTCACAGAGGTTCCCTGGCCATGCTCACCTTCCTGCTCCTAAGGAAGCACCACCCTCTGGATGGTGGCCTGAGCACATGGCACACACCGCAGCATCCAAGCTTCTTTTCTTTCCATTTCACTCAGAGTACCGGGGTGACCCTTTCCACTGCTACTAAGGAAACTGTGCCACCAGAGAAGGATGTGAAGCATCAGCTGAAACAAGAAGGGATTTTCCCTCTCTCAGCAGCTGGACACCTTCCTGGCACAGTACATCTGCATGGCACAGGTGCTGCTAACACCAGTGGGCAGATGAGGCAGTCACACATGGTGCACTGAAGCCACGTTGCAGATTCCACTGCCAAATTAAGAGCAGAATATTTTACTGACTTTTAAAAGCAGTTCAGTGTTTCCTGAGTGAGTCTGAGCCACAGCACTGTGTAGAAAGCTTTTCCTGCCTGAGGATCACCAGGAACCACATAAATAAAACACCTTCAGGAAGGTTCTTGCTTGCTTTTGCTTGTCATTGGCAAAGACATACCCTGTCTCACCAATCCCTCTCTGTTAATGCAAAGTTTTCCAAGACTTTGCTCAGCTTCCCATAGAGGAGAACTACATTGATGTAACATTTTTTAATTTCAAAAGCTTATTCTACAGTTTCTCTTGGCTGTGTCCCACTTCACTTGCAGTATTAAGACCCAGTTATTTATTTCCCTCACCTAAGCAGAAATCTAAAACTGCACCTACACTGGGAACGTGGCACACTGCATCAGTTTATGAACAATGCATTCTGCATTTTTAGGACTACTTCAAGAAAACTATAAAAAAAAACCAAAAAAAAAGCAAATCAAATACAGGTAAACTTTACATCTCTGTGAAGTGCTCAGTTTTTCAAGTCTCAGGAGAGAGGCTCCTTACACCTTGCAAGTTTGACCTCTAATTGGAAACAACTGTATGGACTAGAAGGCATTTCTGAAATATTTAAAACCAGTGCATGGAAATAAAGGCCATTTCTGATTTAAAATGGCTGAACTGGTTTTCCTCTTGCCCACATGCATGAAACCAGTTTCAAAAGGAAACCATCTGGAAGAGTTCAGATCAGTACATAAAGTTTCAGAAGTCTGTAAGCAATTGTAAGTGCCAGAGAAAGAGCAAAAATAGAATTAAAAACACTTTAGCAACCTTAACCAGCACAGAAAGCTCTGCTCCCACCAGAGCCCTTGGCTCCAACAGATACATAACACACACGCAGGGCTCTCAGAACACAAGTATTCCCACTGAAGTCAATACTTTAAATTATACATAGACTGAATTACAATCCTAAAATCAGGCCAGAAAACAAAATGTGCAGAGTTCGCACCTTCTTCTATTGCCATCGATAAGTACATTACCTTAAGTTTAGAGCCTTCTTTTCTGATTATCGTTTACCTAATTGTAGTTTCTTGTAATTTCTTTTCAGGTTTATTTCTACTTGTTCTGCCAGAGGGTTGTTCAGGTTTTTTAGAAAAATTATTTGATTGCCTTTCCTCCCACACCCCTGAATATTTTTTCTTCCTTTAAGTTGCATGGCCTACAACTCCCTCTTCATTTGCAGTTCCTCTGAGCCCCCTCTGAGGTTCCCCCAGGTGAGAAATCGTGTCTGGAGAGAGGCGGAATTGCCTTCCTCCTTGTATTCCTGATGCTGTTTTGCAAGTTGATGAAGATGACGTGCTCCCAACCCCAGCCTGCAATAGTTCATGGCTGCCTGTGAATCCACCTTGTGGGTGCATAGCTTCCAGGCCCTGGTGTTGCCTGTACAAATTAAAACAAAGAAATACCAGTTAAAGGAGGGAATAATGAGTAGTAAACTTCCAGGGCTATTAGAAAAGGACTTCCTTTAAGAATGCTGTGTTGCAAAAGGGTCTAAAAGATCAGAATAAGAGCCCAGCCTCTCTTGTGCCATGTCTAGATTCACGACTAATGCCTTAAGTAGCCATTGTCATTGTGACCTCCAAAGCAGTCAGCAGTGGCGAGAGGTCATTATTTCTATTGGTGTGTAGGGAAGTCAAAATAACAAAAAGATGAAATTACTTGCCCACGGTGTCAACAGCTCTTCAGTTCCCACTGAGAGCACTGCTGAGCAACACTGCCTCTAACAAACAGAAAGTCCGGTAAAACATGTCCAGGAAGATCTCTGCAGTTTGCTCATTGACAAGCACACACGATCCTGTTTCCGATTCATTGACTCGCGTTCTTAGAGGGAAGTGTGGGCACCAACCTCTGCAAAAGGCTCAGGATGAGACACAGGCTGAGAGTGAACTCATTTTAAAAAGCAAGCACCCCTTTGTTACCTCCTTAGTGGAACTGGTGACTGGGCTGTGGTGTGCTGTGTGCCAATGGGACACAAGTCACTCCCTGAACATGAGCCACTTTGGGATTCCGGGGCCCTTGGCTAAGTCAGTACACCTAAACTATTACTTCAGTTACTTATATTTTTAACCTTACTTTCTCTTACTTATTCCTCACTCCTGGCACTCAGTGGGTCAGGGATTTAATTCTTTGGCATTACAGCGATTTCCAAGACAGATCTGAGGTTTGCCAAAGCATCCATACCATCCAAAGTATCAGGGTCGACATGTTAATGAGTCTGTGTTAAAGTTCAGGATTGATCGGCAGGCAACAGAAATTTAAACAAATTCCAGACTAAATTTTATCTTCCAACAAAGAAATAATTTTTCTCCCCACGGGATCTGCAACCAGTGAACCACTGAAGAGCTGTGCTGGTGCAGAGGGCGCCTGCAGTGAAATTTAATGTGAAATAATCACAAACCATCTAATTGGTATTATTCAAGCTGAAAAATAATGCAAGTAAGCAAGCACAAATAAGTGACACTGGATTTCTTTTTAAACTTTTTGGCTCTAAATGCACAAAGTTTTACATATAACACTGCCATAACAATATAGGCATATAAGGATTTTTCATGTTATTTTGAATTTTATAGGATTGTAAAACAGAATGTAATTGGAATAGGACATTGAAATAAGATAATTATCCCCTGCTGCTTCAGAAATAAGGAATAAAACAGAGTTGTGTATATATTTCCTTCTCCAAGGAAGAAATAAATGTACTGTGATGATTCTTGTTTCTGGAGAAAGAATCGTTGGGTTGTGATTTGCAGTTTTCTAAATGCACTCCTCAAAGGAAGGGCTATTCAGAGGTGTGGATGGAGTACTGCACATGCTTATTGGTCCCAGGGCTACCTTGACTATCCAGACACTGGTGATAATTCAAGTCACAGCTGAAAAGGAAGTCTTGGTTGTGCTTATCCTTGGCTAAGCTGAAAACGGTCTCATCCTTGTTCATGTTTCCTTCTCACAGCTGGCTAAGTAGACTAAGCCCGTAGTCACTGAGATTTGTCATCTCTGGGTGTATATCCCTATGGTCGTCACATTAATCAAGTTGTTTGTTCCGATACTTCACAAAGAAGTTACATCAGACGTGATGAGGAGTAGAAAGTAGAGGAAATAGAGATCTTTTTTTCTCCAAATCTAGGCAGACAAGAGTGACAGATTACAGGACTCACAAGTGCCAACCAGGTCACGTACTATTCCATCATTCTATTGAGGGATTCTTCATCCACTAAACGCAGTAAATACTTTCCTGGCAGACAGAAATTTCAAGGTACCATTTCAAGATGTTGTGATACTTATAAACCTAAGTCAGCAAGCATCTTCACACAAGGAACAGAGGTTAATGCCCTCTTGGCCTTTGCAGTTTATGATGAGTGTTATTTGCTTTTTTGTCTCTCATATGTTTGAATTTTATCACTTCCCCAGCACTCTAGCTGTGTGTCTTTCCCAATGCAGTGATAGACCTGGAAGATGAGTGATTGTTTCTTCTGACTAATACAGTATCAGCATAAAAACAAACCACTGTTCTCAGATACATTTTAGAAAGCTATTATCCCCACTTTGGAGGAGACAAAGCTGAAGCACCTAGCTGTTAAGCAACACGCTCACCTTTATGCGTTTTGCCAAGAGGAAGAACACACCCATTACTCAAACTGAAGAGCACATGTCCTGCCTTCTGTATTCCGGTGTCAACTGACCTTGGCAATATGCAGTGACATTTTCTCACATGTGATTTTGCTTTTTACTGTTTGTTTTTTTTTTTTTTTTTTAATCTCTCACCACCATAATTGTTTACTTGAAGTGTTAGGTCTTAATTACAGTAAACATTTTTCTATTTCTGGATAGATGGGAAATGCACTGGAACTGGATGGTTTAAGTTCATCATCTGTTCATCTCTTGATAGAGATCAATATAGATTAGAGATAAGTCTCTTTATCCATATTCATTTTCAAAACTCAAAATTATATGCAACAGATTTATAATTAAGCAGGAGTGATGATGTTTTTGTACAGCTTACTTAAATGGATTTGCCATGAAGCATTAGAGTAGAAGCTATAAAACCTGACCAGATGTTGTATTCGCCCCACCACCCCCCACTCTGTGTTGCAATTTGCATGAGAGTCCTACATTGTAAATAAAACTTGAGGTCAAAGTTTTCTAACCTGAGGATCTATTCTAAGAACCATGCTGACTACCTAAATAAGATGCCTTCATTTACAAACAGGATGAATAACCCCTGCTAGGAGTAAAATCGGAATTAAACTCAGGGCCTCATGCACCTGAATACCATGGCAGCTTTGTGTTCCTAAGCTTGCTGAACAAAACTTTTTGTGTAGCTCCTGCCTTGTAGCCCAGATGTTTACATTTCTTCCACAAATAAAATCAGCTGAATCACAGCACAGTGAGGCCTCTTTTCCAAGTGAGCTGCAGCAAGGATCCTGCCCTGGGAGTTGCTCTGCCTCATCAATGCCAGCCCTCCCAAGAGGCACACACATTCCCCCTCACTGTCCAGGGGACAGTCAGCTAGGCAAAACTTGGCACCTCTGCACATCAGTAAAGTGATTGCAAGATTTGCTTCCTACACTGACAGATTTGAAGCAGGGATTGGAACTCACACTGACTTTGTGGAAATACTTGGTTGAAAGTCGGATTCAGCCTGTGACATAAAAATGACAGATTGCATAAAAGTGAATACAAAGCACCTGAGACTCAAAGAGAGAAAAAAGTACCTCTGAGTTCAAGACAGGTACCGGCATGGCTGGCAAGCATTTCACCCTATTCACATAGTGAGGACACAAGAGGACACTGGCCCCATGACTCATCGCTCAGATGGCAGAGTTGAGCAGAGAGAGACCTTGTAGGTGAGATCTTGTCCTCAGTGCACACAATGCAGGTTTTACAGCCAGCTTTGGTGGAGTCAGGCTTTCACAACACTCTGTGCTTCACTCACAGTGAAGTCACTGGGATTGTCAATGTGGCAGAGGTACTAGGTGCCCTCACATTATGCAAAAGGTAGGCTTGAGCAAGGACCTGTTAAAATCAACATTACACAACAGCTTCCATGGGGAGCTCCTTTTCTCCAATTATTAGCCACAGTGATTAAGTGTGGTGGGTGACTCACAGACCTGATGTTGCCCATCAACAACAAAAGACTTTTGGAGTTCAATAAATGCCTTTAAAGTGTATTCTTTACCATATGTAGCTCATAATATTTTGAGCACCAATAGCTGTGATGTGAATCATCCCAATGCACTGAAGTTTGTTGCTGCTTTGATTTTTTAAACAAACAGCATGCACATGATCATGGGGAAAGCACATGATCACCCCAATCAAGCAATGAAGAATGAGCACTGATGCTGATGAGGAACTTTCACTTTGCACATTGGTTTCTAGCAGCCTGGCTTTACAGTGTGCTGCACATCCTGCAAGTTGTCGGTGCAGCTCAGACAATGAGCATGTAACTGAGGAAAAACATCCTGCAGTGTATATGCCAAATTATCAGTTCCTAGAGTGAAAGGAGACAGTTATTTCTCAGTTCGTGGGTCTCTGCTATTTCCAAGTAGCTCTTTAAAATACTATCTTAATTTTTGAGCCCTCCATACTATTTATATGTTTATATATATATTTATATTTTCATTGATGCGAGCACTTTTAAGGAAAGCAATGTACAAAGAAGAAACTTCTTATGAGTACTGGTTTCAAACTAAGTGGGTATTTTGAAGAAACACCAAAATTTTAAAAAAAATTGCCTAAGAACATCATTAGCACTTCTAGGCAGCTAATTTTTTTTTTTTAAACCCTGCCCTTTAGTCTCTTGGATTGATTAATGGAACGTTTCTTGTTGTGAATATCTCAATGCCATGGAACAGTATTCCAATCACAGTTGATTATAAATTAACACTTATTTTAACTGATGCAGATAATCATGTCAATGTCGCAGCAAATACATTATCAAACATTACATATGGATGCTGTAATATAAACAAGAAGTTGAGAACTTCATTATCTTCCAGTGCACCACTACCAACTAATTCCTAAATTTTTCATCATTGTTTAGACTGCAGTCAGATTGCACAAAATAATTTGCTACTTATAAACAGTAGATACAACTCTTTTCTTAGGTATACTCAGCAACAAAAAGGAGGAGGATTTCCTTTTGTGCAGGGCATTGGAAAAGAAAATATCTTCCCTGAACTGCCATGATATGCCATACTTCCCTCCTAACAGGCAAAGAAGGGAGGGAAAAGGACTAACAGAAGACTGCTAAATAAGCTCCTGTTTTTATATAGAATGAAAGGAAAACACAGCTGCTGACAGTGCTGCAGGCAACAGCCCTTTGCCTCAGTTTCCCCTGCTCGGTGTTGTGAATGCCTGGTAGGGATAGAACCCCTTTTCATATTACTTTTTTGCTTTTCCCTCTCCAGGGAGTCACACTCACGTTTTGTGAGTTAACACAGTCCCAGACTAAGGCAGCACATCCTGGTACATTCTTTTCCAGTCCTCAGAGCAAAACACTGCCTGTCATCTTTTTTTACCATAGTCGTCCTGCCTTTGTTCGCTGGACAGCTCGAGCTGCCGCAGGGCTCAGCCAGGGTTTTCTGCTCCTTTCGCTGGAGCTTTTTAACCGGTGGGCTTTGGATGTGCAAATGAGAGCTATACTTTCCAGAGCAGAGCTACAAACGGATATGCCATTCTTGAGATACCCTGATCCCAGCTCTTCATTCACAGAAATAACTGCAAGGTTTAAAACAAACGTAGACTCATCCTATTGAGCTAAAGCCCTTTTGTGTATATAACAAGGTTCTGGCCTCACTTTTTTCTTTTCTTTTTTTGTCAGTGACACATTAAGGCTTATTTCTGATTAGACTTGAGAGACACTGGTATAAAATTATCATGTTATTTTAGCATCTCCTGTCATTTCGGGGTTAGAGGAGAACTAACAAGGAACATTATTTAGGGAAGTTCCTCCTAATATGAAACTGAAGTCCTATCCATATCACTTGTTTGTAGACATTGACAGCAAACTACACCATAACTCAAGGTTTCCTCTGCATATTCTTACCTCATTTTAACCCCAAATTTGAAAATGCTGCAATTGAAGCAATCTAAAGCGATCCTAGAAAAGGCATTCCTAGTTATATTTGGAAGTTGATCTCTGCCATTAAGAAAATACATAGCAACTCTGTGAAGAGGAAAAGCACACTAAAATAGCCTTAGCATATTATGCAATACATTTTCTTTGTATTTATATGTTTCTTTCTAATGGCTATGTTATTTTTTACTGGGAAATGAGCTGAAGCTTACATTTTTGAACAGATAATTCAATTCTCAATCCCATTCCAAACCAAACCCAAATAATAATTTTACAGCCACAGCAGATACAGGTAATGCTGGTCAGTTATTACAGTCATGTCTGCTTCTCCAGAAGTTTCAGGTTATTAGTCCTGTCTTAAATGAAAACATACGTTTTGTTGAATTTGAGCAGATTTTGGAATACTCATCTAAAAAAAACCCCAACAACTTCCACCAGCCAATTCTGAATTATGATCTTCCATAAAAAGATTTTATATTTGTCTCCAGAAAAAAACCCCACAACTTGGTCTTTAACAGCTGTGGTCCATCCTGCGCCTCTTAGGTAGGGCAATGTATATTTATTCATTCTCCCTGTTCCCCTCCCTTATTTTTTGATTGTCAGGTTTAGTCAGGCATAAAAATGAAGCTTTTGTGCAGTCACAATGTCTCGTGATTTTTCATGTAGCACTTAATTTTGTTTGTCTACAGAAAATGATTGTGAAGTTAGGGTTTGTTCAGATAACAGGACATTTCACTCAGCCATCACATTTTGACATTTGATAAGTAATTAACTAAAGGAAAGAACAGCTGTTAAGAAAATGCTTAGTGACAGCATGTAGATGATTTAAGGCCAATTCATGAACCAGATAAGTCCCATTTAAATATAAAATGTCATGAGATGCACAGCAAAAAAACTGCAGGATGTCTTTCCTTTGCAGTCTAACAAAGAATTAGCCTTCATCATCCCGAATAAATTAATGTGCCATCAAATACTCCTGTCATCTAGGATGAGAAGCTTAGAATCCTGTATCCTAAAGACCAACCTTACGACAAATAGTAAACACAAAATACAATAAGTAAATATAAAAGAAGGAAGCTTACTGGATTTCTTTCTTAAACTTCAGCAGCATTTTTCCTAGGTTTTGTATCATAATTTTTCTCGTGTTGGTCAGCTAGAATAAAAGATCAGATAGATCAAAGATGGTATGTTTGAAATAAAAGTGGGTAGGATGCCAAGTATAATCCTATGGACAAGACAGAGAAGAGGAAAAACAATGAGCAACAAGGGAAAAGCGTGACAGAGGTTGCAGATGACAAAAGAAAGCAGGTTTATGAATGAAAAGAATTCTGAAAAGTCAGCTCTCCAAAACAGACCACAGTTTTGGCAGATCTCACATCCACCATTACTGTTACTTGCATGGCAGATAAACCACACTGATACTGATTCAGTGACCATTTAATGACTACCCATAAAAGCAGATTATTAGTTCTCATAATATAGATGGGAAATAGAGAATTTTGCTTCTCTAAAGATATATTTTTGAGGCTCTCCTTACCTGGACCTTAGCCACGACACGTAGAATGATATTAATAGATTTGTCTTGGCTCTTGAAGCATTTTGATCTTAGGTGGCTGTGGAAGTAGGTAGATTATGTGCCAGCGTACAAGCTAGTGGGCATCTGCTGCACCCTGCCATTACAAATAGCCGCTGTTCTCATTCTACAGCTGCTTCATTGATGGGATTCTAGGACAAGGATTTGATTGCTGCTGGTTAGTAACAGCTATTATGCGTGCTTCAAAAGAGAAGTAAGAAAGAAGGTACAAGCACCTTAATACCACACCCAATAGCCACCAATTGAAACAGGTTTGCAGCAGCCTCCCAGAGAAGTGGCAAGGCTTGCCATGGTTCTCTCACGCTTGCAGAGACTTTTCTATATGCATTTGTCATATTCAAATATCCTGGTCTCCTGAGGGAGATAGGAACAAATCCTTTTAGTGGGATGCTGTTGTGCCACATGAGAGTGGTTTGTAAATTACATGTTTTCTCCTTCATCAAAGAAAAGGTCAAATGATCAGACAAGGTCAAGGGGGAGATTACTTTCGGATTTTGGAACAAGGAAGAGTAAGAAGGTTTGCTGCTCAACTTAAGTTTCTAGTGTGCTGGGGAAAGCAAGCACCAGAGCTACTGAGGGAAGACAGCCATGGACATAATCCACAGGCCAGGATGCCACTCAGCTGGTGAAACAAACACTGCAGTGACCAAGCACTACAAAAGCAAGCTTCAGAGGCTTGCAGAAAGGGACTGGAGTGCTTGAGGCAGAAGCTTTACAAGCATGACAGTAGCTGAATGCCAGAGCTGCAGCCTTTCCCTGCTGGATGGTGGCAGCCTGAGCCGCTGGGGCAGCGCCGATGTGACCCTCGGCAGCAGCTGCAGGGCTGTCCTGACACTACGTGTCAGCTTCAGAGACCTGGTCAAGCTTTCAGTGATGAGCAGGAGGGAAGGGGAAAAGCATAATCAGACTGGTCTTTGGAGGCCCGTGATCCTTCCCACTGAGCTGAACCAAAGAGTTCTGTGACTTTCTTGAGTAAGAGCTAACAAAAGATTGGGCCC
Organism: Callaeas wilsoni; assembly: GCA_013398955.1. Taxonomy (NCBI): domain Eukaryota; kingdom Metazoa; phylum Chordata; class Aves; order Passeriformes; family Callaeidae; genus Callaeas; species Callaeas wilsoni. The sequence goes on from VWPU01006023.1 coordinate 200,462, forward strand.
TTAATTTGTAAGTTTAGCAAACTTGACTTGGGGATGATTAAGTAAAGGTGATTGGTGATTAATGGGAAAGGCCCTACCTGACACAGTCAGGACCTCAGAAAGAAGTACCAGGAGCCCTTAAATCCAAGAGTCACAGACCCTGGGGATCATGACTGTTTTGGAGGGTGGAGGGTAATTAAAAGAATATTGGAAATATTGAAGGGACAAAGAAAAATCCTTATATATGGAGCAGCTGACATTTAGCAATAGACCTGAGATCGCTAATAGCGCAGAGCTTTCTCCTAACAGTTAATACCAGGATAAAAAAAACATCTGGAAAGTAGGACTTGTGTATATTCTGCTATGTTTATAATTCAGAATTAATATAGAACACGGAGCCATTGCTTTTACAAAATCCTTTTCCTGACTGTAACTGTATTTTAAGCCATTTCCAGGATGTCGATATGCATTTATGAAATTGAAAAGTTAGCCCCCACACATAGTGGCACTGCACTAGTGCATCAGTTTGTGTCATTATGGTGATGATGATGAAATTTAGAAGGGGAGCAGTTGCTTATGAGATTACGTAGCGTATATGATCAAAAACCTCAGCACAGATGCCATTTATGACTAGTTGTTAGCTTGAGGTCAAACGAGAACATTTCTGGCACAAAACGGCTACACTGCAAAATAAACACAAAGTGTAAATGTGTTCTCCAAATCAGCAGCCAAGCAGCTCTAGTTTGTCCATAAAGCACTCCAGATTCTGGCTGAAATTCCAAGGCTGCAAGTACAACATTAGAAGTGTTAGAGATAGTTTGCTGCAAATTATTGTATAACAGCTGTATCTGTAACTCATTTAGGAAGTTGCTGTTTACTCAGAACGTCTCTCCTACCAAAATAGGTTACCTGGCATGGAGCAGTTAATGAGATCCTAAAGGATTTTCAAATAAAAGGTTAGTTTTACTTGAATGAGAGCATCTGTCCCATGATAACTGGTATTAATACAATCCTTTGCTATCCTTTCAAACAAACACTGAGGAACTGTAGTGATGCTTATTTTATTTCTTAAAAATACTATTTTATCTAGAATTACAAATATGGCAAGGCATAGATAACTCAGGATAAAAAAAACCCCTCTTCTCAGTTTTATCAGCTATCTAGAAATTAGTGGCACCTTAAGATTGTTGATCAGCAAATAGATTCAGCACCAAAAGGTAAAAGGGCTCTCTACTGTAAGAAGTACAGCCAAGACCATGGCTGAGTTAGGTATAACAGGCATAGGGCAGAATGTACACAAGCATTATCACCACTGATTCTGGTTTTAAAAAGTAAATTGGCAGCTGTAATAAATTGTCCTTGCTTCTGTAGTAATAGTTGTGTATATATGTTTTCCCAGAGTCATTCCCAAGTACATGGCAGCTCTCAGGATGCATGTGTTAATAAATATTCTGCTTATAAATTGCAAGAGGGGTGTCATTAGCTATAGCTCCAGTTCACCCTGTCTCGTAACTGTAGACTTCTCCTAGTCAAAGATGACAGATCCTCAGACCTCATAAAAAACGGTGGAAGGAACATGTTGTCCTTGAGACATACCTAGTTATGCCAAGCTTGAGGAGGTCCCAAAAATGCAAAAAGGCTTGTTTGATGCAATGGGGATGATGTGGGGAAGCAACGCCCACATTTTCATATTTCAGCTGACATCCAGCTGAGTGCTCTCAGCAGTGTTGTTTTCACTTTTTGTGTTGTGCTGGGGGAAGAGCAATCTGCCAGGGCTCAGCCTACTCACTGCCTTCTCTCTGCCAAGTCTGTTCCACAGGGAATATGTGGGCGGCAGCCCCTCAGCTGCCCAGGGGAGCAGGGCTGCAGTCCAGTCAATCCCTTATGTGCCCCTCTCCTCAACAAGTGGCTACACAGAGGGCACTATGCCACAGACACACCGTAATAAGTCTCAGGCATTGGTTCTCATCAGACCATATCGATTTTTGAAGCACAGTAAGTCTTTTCAGTTTCAGAGCAAAGACTGCCACTGTGGGCTGCCTGATTATAAAGTTAATTAGCAGAAAATGTCCAGTAAGTTTTGACATTTCACTTGCTCCATGAATTATCACCTTCCTTTATTTCAAGCAGCCAGCCGGAATCACTTACTGTTAAACTGATGGTTTTCCTTTTATGGTTTACAGATTTTGTGGCTAATTGTGAAGAAAACCATTTTTGGAATGCCTGGGCAGCACAAGCGTGAATCACAGCAGCAAGCCATTGCTTCTGTCTCCCAACATGTATCATGGAACTATTTTCTTCCATCCCTTTTGTAGTACAGTACATTCTACATTATGAATCATTTTCATGCAAAAATAGAAACAAGTGATGACTATGTTCACTTCACAACAGAGCAGAAAGAACTGGCATCCCATAATTAAATTGCCAGGTTTAGTGGTATTGTAACAAATTGCTGCACAGATGGCCTTGAGTGTCAGCTGTATAGAGGTTAATAGACCTCTGAACACATGTTTCCTAGGAAAATATTATTTTTTAAAAAGTCAAATTCTGGTCCTTGGGGAAGATCCGAAATAACACATCGATATTTAGTGCCATTTTGGATGTTGTAACACTGATAACGCCATACCTAAAAGCAAAATGAAATGCTGCCGTTCACAACACTGAGCTGGGTGCCTATCAGCCCTATGAAGGGAATGAGGGGAACAAGGCACCTGGGAATTGGATGTACAGTCTACAGCGTTCTGGGGTGCGGGAGGTGAGACGCTTCCTTCAGGCACTTTGTTCGTCTCTTCCATCAATCCTACCTATGTCACACACTGGTGCTGCCGAGCTGTGTCTCCCAGCCAAGAGCCATTTGGAGCCAGGAGCACAGTTCTCAGGAGTACAGCACCAAACCTGACCTAGTAATCCTTCTGGGAGGCTGGGAGTGTTAACTCATGCTTATTGCCCCCCTAACATGGCTGCTCGGCTTCTCTCCAGTCTGGAGCATGCACCTGCTTGGGATGTGGGCAGAGAAAGCCTAAGCCTTCCTGCAGAAATCATGTAGGGATTCCCTTAGGTGCCTGGCTCAGCCTGTAACAGATGTCCATTTTGTGAAGCGTAGTAATGACTGGAGACTTTGCCATTTTCCAGCTGCTCAGCATGGCCCATCATCTAGTTCTGCTGGAAGAAGAGACTGCAGTAAGACTTCTATTTTCAATTTAGCAAATTCAGTCAGGTAAACTGAATACACTAGCTTTTAAATCCCCATCTCTCTGTCTGAAGCGATTGCCCCTTCTGTAATACTCCAGCGGTAGGGTAAGTTGAGCATTCTTCAGTGAGAAAACATCAAACTGCAGGTTTGGGGGCCTTTTTTTTGCCTTTTTTTCTTTACTGGGAAGAGTGTGACTAGCGGGCTATTCAGTGGGGTGTCAAACCCACAGATGAGAAGTACAGTTACACAGGTTGGTATTGCCTGTGCAGTGATAGCTGACAATTTAATAAACAACATACACAATATATTGAATGAAGTAGTAAAATGGAGCTGCAGTGGCCTTGAGCTTGATCTCTTGCAGTAAATCAGGAATTGTATTACGGAGGCCAGAGAAGTCATACTACTACTGAAACCATTAGGGTTGGCCTCAATACTGAAAGGGCTGAAGGCATTTGAAATTTTATGGAATTGTAATTTAAACAAAAAGGAAATTTTACAGATTTTTTTTTTCTGCCACGTGGACATGATACGCATCCAATGCACTCACTCCTGTTTTCAGCAGCAGAAATATTCATCCTTTGGCTCATCTACAATCTGAATTCATCTTAGCCACACCGCCAAAACACACCTCCTTGTAAATCTGGCAGATACTCTTAATTCTTTTAAACCCTTAATAAGGGAAGAAATAAAACACTGTTTATCTTAACGGTTTTTTAGAGGATGGTTAACATATATTGCTTTTCACTATGCACACCCGAAAGGACCTTCAAGATTGAATAGTCACAAAAAGAATGCCAAGGTGCTTTAGTAGCCATCTGAAGATACTTTGGCTATAAATCCCATAAACATGAGCTGATGTGTTGCCTTTTTTTTTGGCAGCCATCTCATTGCCATTAAAAAGACGATTCCTGCAAAACAGTTCTTTGCAAGCTGTGCTTAAAAGATCAATGCCCTGGTGTGCCACAGAGTACAAAAGTCACAGGTCCAAGTCATGGGGGTAACAGGACCTCCCACATCAGCTGAGATGAAGTTGCTGTTGATTGTTAGGGTATTAATAGATGAGCTTATCACACCTTTTTGCAATAATTTAAGGAGTTACTAACACCATATTTGTGGTTGCCATGCTCACAGTGAAGTCAAGAGAATGTAGGCAGTGCCTCAACAGCTTCAGTGTGAAGTCTGTTGGTTTAGCTTAAATTTCACTTCACCTGCAGTTTAAAGCAAGAAGCAGACTGTGGCAATAAAGCAGCTGGGGTGGGGCACACCTTCTGTTCTGCTAGTTTTGCTGTGGAAAGGGGCAACTTCCAAGACAGTCAGTAACTGGGGGAGGTAACTTCATAGGCCACCACAGAGACATTCACTGGATCTCATTTCGCAGCGCCTCTAGTCTCTGGCAAGTTCAAGTTTATTTAAATAAGGCAGCCCCTCATAGCACTCCGGATCGCCAGCTCAGCTAGTGCTAAGCTGATATGAATTACTTCTCATGTGCTCAGGTCACACGTAGAGCTCCTATGCCTCAGCAAACACACAGCAATTTATGTACATGTTTTGCATTTCAGATATCCATGCATATTTTATTAGTGGAAATACTCATTTGCATAGTACTTACTGAAGTAAATTTTTGAGGTCCTCAAGACTGCAGAACAAAATAAACCACCTGGACTGAAAAAGAAGCAATTATGGTGAGTTAAGGCACTGTTGACACGGTTTCTGTTTTATCAATAATTTCTACCAGTTTTTACTTCAAAATAACTGGCTTTCATTATGACTACACTCAGGCAGTGTAGCCCAATTTACTGTAAAATGAAGGACCCGTGTATATGACAGGGCACAAACAAGTGTTTTTCTTCAAAATGGTTGGATTTTAGATAGCTCTGGTCTGAAAAGATCTGTATCCACAGTGATATCTACCAGGGCTATGTGTCTGCAGAAGCCTTTTTTTCCAGCTGCTGAGTGAGGATAGCCTCTGAAGTAAATTAGTATTTAAGTCCCAGTTCAGCAAAGTTCGTGCTTGACTTTTAGCACAGGCTTCACCTCTTACTCAAGTTAATCACACACTTAATTGCTTTATTAAATGGGGATGAAATTAAGCATATCCTTAAGAACATACTGTTTGAGGACCTACCCCACAGATGGTCAAGACTGAGGGCTTGATCCAGATACAACTGAAATCAAAAGGAGACTTCAGTGGCCTTTAGTTGAAGCATATAAATGGGAGTCACAGGTGTGCTTCAATGTTGGAGTACATAAATCAGTTTTCCTATCACATACTTTTCATCTGATTTACTTGCATGCAAACCTGGGAGCTGGAAGAGAGCTGAGGGTTTAATGCCCTGGTATACTGTTAATATCCTGGAAGGAAAAGTCAGCACAGACAGCAGGATGACAGGACCTTCAAGTTACCGATACTTCCCAGACTTCCACGTGATGGAGAGCAATATGATGGAACTGAAGGAAGAAACTGACTCATGGGTATGGCCCATCCTCTTGCAATAGGTATCTTTCAAGGTTCTGTTCTTGCTTAAGCACAGCTCCCCATAAAGCTAAGGCTCCAATGATTTTCTAAAATACTATTTATATTCAAGTAATTGCAAAAAACTGCTCCATTATAATAGAGAATATTTGGGCAGAAAATAAACACTTTAAGATAAAAATTAAGACTTCTGTCTTCAAACAAAACCAGAAGAATTATAAATGGCAAATAGCCAAAAACCTCTTTGGTAAGTTAATTCAAATTGAGCTGAGAATGTTGGATTTATTGCTGTGAGTAGCTTGACTGAATGGCTCAAAATTCATATGCCACTTTTGTTTTCCTCTCCACAATACTGAGATTGCTGTGCTGTGCCAAACAGCAAGTAAGCCTGGAAAAGAATTTCCTTGCTAGGATCTACTTTGAGGCTGCAAGTTAGAAGAGGAGATAGAGCCTCCCCATGATGAGTGAATTAGAATATACACATACCATGAGCAACAGCAAGGATCTGAACTGGGGCTCTTTTCGGCATGGCAACAGGTTCACATAGGCTGTATTCAATAGTCTTCTGGAGGTGCCTTTCTGTAGGTGCCCCTCTAAGCTTCACTGAAGAGGCAAAATCTCTGTTCAAGAGGTGAAAAGCTTTTTTGCTGGGTACCTGTCACACTAGACAGTCTCATGTTCCCTATGCTATCTCAAGCACAGAGATTTGGGACAAAAAGTACTGCCCACAAGGATAGACAAGTTCTGAACAGTGCCAGCTCTGTTGGCAAAATGAAGTTATCTCGCAAGAATGACTGTAGACCCAAAAAGGTCACAATTGCTGGAGTTCATCAAACAAGTAAACACACCAGCTCTGTATTTTGAATAGAAAATAAGACCAAGAGGAGGAAGGAGCAGTAATGGCTGTGCTTTTCACAGAAACTAGAAAGGTAAATATGTAGGTTTATTTGGGGATTCCTTGCATTCACAAAAGGGAGACTGGTGGTGAGAACTGAAGAAATAGGACAAATATGAAAAAACGTGTACCTTTAACTACAACACTCAAATGTCTCCCTGGAGGAATTAAAAAAACCCAACCAACCTACTTCTTGTACGTGCAAATTGTGAAAAACATGAAAGCAAAATATTCTGAGGAACATATTTTAAATCTCAGATGGTATTCTCCACTTGAGTAGAGCCTTTTTTCCTCAAAGGCAGATTTTAACTTGCCAATCATCCCAAAGGGCAAAATTTCACTGCTGATCTAGTACAACTCTAGCAGACATTACAGGTCATATATTAGCTACAAAATAACAATTCCTCCACCCACTTACACTCTGAAAGTGAGCCACAGCTATTGTTTCTCTCTCATGTGTACATAAATGCTTACCTTGTCTTTAAGACATAAGGTGCTGGGATTTCTTCAGGGTGCTTTTAAATAAGTATGTTGCTAGCATTGTCCCTGTCATACCTCCAAAAATAGGAAGAAAGCACGAAGAAGCACTTAGTAGCAAGAGACAAGCTTGTGGTTTCCTGTGCCTTCTCCTTTGAAACTGTGTGTGGGCTTCACTTGCTGAGTTGGGCTTCTTGCAGGCAATGTCACACGGCATAACTACTATTAGCACTGCCTGATTGAGCAGGTAAGTTGAGTTTCTTGTGCAGTTTTTTTTTCTCTAAAGGCAGATTGGAAATGGAAACTCTCAATTTGTCTTTATTTTAATTAGCCAAAAATTGATGAAAGCACAAACCAATATGGCATCCTTAATTGTTTCATCAGCGAAATTACAAATAGATTCTTATGAAAATTATTGAAATAGCAAAACAATCCAGAGCTATGGAAAGCTAAGAGAAGCCTCTTGTCTGAAAAGGCTAGAGTGTTCCTCAGAGTTGTACTAGATCAGCAGTGAAATTTTGCCCTTTAGGATCACTGCCAAGTTACAATCTGCCTTTCTCCCTTGAGCAAAAAAGGCCCAACTCAAGTGAAGGAAACCATTTATATGACTGCTTTCATCCTACTAAACAGTGAATGGATGTAACTATCAGCATTTTTGGTGAAAACAGGCTGCTTTGGCTAGGTGCAGAAGAGAGGGCTGAAGACATAAACATACACATCTGAATATGGGATACATTTTCCCCATGCTTCTGATAGAAAATTTAATTGCATCAGATGTTCTTTGAAAACTGCCAGTTTGCTTAAGACTGTTCAGCAAATTACTTCAATAACTGCTTGCCTACCCTTCACAGACAGAATGCAAGGAGGTACTTTTCTCTCAAATGCAGATGAGAAATAAGGTCTCAGGCTTGATCATACTTCCAATCTGCTTCACAAGCAAATGACTGATTGCAATTATTTTTCAACTACTAACCTGGAACCAGACTTATCTTTAGATAGAGGCAGCCAAGAAAGCGAGGACCATGAGTGTGAACCCCTTTCCCTGTTTTCCCCAATTTCATTGCTTGCGTAGTGAAGATTACTTTTTAATAAGAGAAAAATAGCAAAAGCATTTTAAATGTTTCTTCAGGAGCCGAAGAGAATTTATCAGAATCTTGGTAGTAACACCCATGTTCAAGTGAAAATTATGCCAGATAAACAATGAATCTACATCATGGCAGTTTAGGGACCTCCAGCTTGGACCACATGAAGATTTCTTCAGGTTGTGTGGAGATGGGTCTCCTTAGCTAATGCTTCCTTGGGGAAAGGCAGAACACAGGCAAATTCCAGGGAAAGAAAAAGCTGACAGAAGGAAGTTATTTTGTAGTGTTCCTTCCAAGGCCCAGCAAAGAACCACAAAAGGATTTTAAAGCTTTTAGGGAAGCTACTGCCTGCAGAAAGCCCCACAGCATCAATTCAGTTATGCTGCTGTGGTGGAAGGGGATGGAAAAGCTAGCAGAGAGGTGTAACTTCCCTTCATGATTAGCCTGGGCATCGCAGTCCATATCAAACATGAAGGAACTTGTCCTGTTGGTAGAATAATGAATGATTAAAACTACAAGAAGAATTGCTAGGGTGCTCCTTTGCTCTTGGCTTTCAGCTGAACTTGCAAACTGGCTTTTAATCTGCCTGGTGGGGATAACTTCTTCAGAGAGTCAACAGAAGACAATCCTCTAATACTTTTTATCTTGGCAGCCTTTTAAAGTGCAATGTATGTATAAATAAACGCCATTATTAACTCCATGGAAAAATGCCTAGCATTCTCAAAGCTGAAAATGCAAATCAATTATGCCGTGTCTTAATTCTACCATCTTTTAAAAAAGGAAACATTTTCATGACCTATTACATTGCTTTGTGAATCAATTCCAAATTATTGGAAATTGTCACACATCTCAATCCATTAAGAAGCTTTCTTTTTAAGCATATTCAAGACCTTTTCAATCAACATAAAGACTACACAGACCATAGAGCTTTAGAGTAGCCCTTAAATTATGATTTTCCTAGTCTGTGTGACTAATTTGGCATCAATAAAAGACTCTGCATTTCCATTTCAGACACAGGGAGCTTCACAGGTCTTTCCAAGGGCTCAAGTTTAATTAGTATTTGAAAAACAGTGGTTATTTATTAGAAAAAAAAATTTATGGTAGTCAGAGTCCTAAAGACCTTAAAAATAGAGGAAACTGTGAAACTCCACAGCCTTCCTGGGGTTGCAAATCATCTAATGGTTCAGAAATCATGACAGAGTGGGAAGATGGGAGAGAGCTGATCCTCTTTTTCCCGTTTTATTTCAAGAGCTGTGTATTTTAGCAGGGTGAAAAAAACCTCTCTACTTAGTTGAAGAAAGTAAGTTCACTCTCACCCCGGAAGCAGACAACTTTTCTGCAATTCTGGACACAAAAAGCTACCAGAAATTCCTTCTCTCAAGGACCATTAATAGCACTTTTCTGGCTGCCAAAAAGCATGTGCCTTTTAAGCATGTACCACAGGACCAGGGATGTGCTGTTGTGATGATACAATCAGCAACAATCCAAATCTAGAGCCTGTCAGACTGGGAAGGAAGGGGAATACCTTTCTGATCTCTGAGGGGTTGCCTTGTCACAAGGAACCAGCCAGCACAAGATGGTGATACCTAAATGACTACGGGAGAGGTACTGAATGGAGAGCTGGTATTGCTTGCTGATCAGGGTGTCAATTACTACTGATAAAAGTACTGGTTTACTAACAGAGAAGTTTAGGTCCTGAGCAAGTACGTGCCTACCCAAAGGTCTGATCTGCAAGATGAAGATTATGCAATTGGAACAATCTAAATACTCTATTCCAGCTTTGAGGGCCACTAGAAATGTATAAACCCAGCTACCACCCTTGCCATTTAAGAACACCCTGCAGGAGCAAGGCAGGGGTTCCAGCCCTGGGGTGTTGCTATTATTCAGAAAATAGTGGTGGATTCATCTTGCACAAATTATTAGACATTTGCATCAAACTTCTGTCTTCCTCTCATGCTATTCACCTTGTATTATTTCACCTCCTTTCTTTCCCATCTCCTTTTTTCACTATAATTTCCTGTTCAGCTCCTCCTGAAAAAGCCAAGTATCAGTGTGCAATTGCTACAGAACACTGCATGACATCCTTTTTGAATGGCGGGATCTTAGAGCAGGAACCATCTGCTACTCTGCAATACATACAGCACCCAGGAAAAAGCAGACCCATTCTTTGACAGCCTGAAGCTGAAACTCTCAATAATGTCATCAAGAGTTACTGTGTCACATCATCCAACCAGAGTTGTGCAGGGAATATGCCTCATCTTTAGGCTATTACTGTTAAAGTCATCTTTACTGAATCTTCTGTGTCTCAAGGTGTCCCAGTCAATCTTTGCACAATTTCTTGAACAGTATCTCAGGACTCTCAAGTTTAGGACACTGAAATAAATGCCCTCTTCTCCACAGCTCTCATTGAAAAAGCCATAGGAATTATTTTTCTAAGGAGCAGCTAGAAGGGAGTTGACAATTTCAAAACTGCTGTTTTACACCATCCGAAGATGACACTATGACATCAGACTTGTCCTTACAGGAAACTGGACAATTAAGGTCCCCATCCTTACTTCACTAATTTCTGTATTTTCTTCAACAACTTAGTGCAAATCCTAAAAATCCTCATTTTTTTTAGTGTATGCACAGCTATCAACAACTGAATTCTTCAAAAACAGAGTAAATAGATAACCTGAGAAGCTGTATCTACTCTTGTAGAACTTTTTTCAAAACCTGAAACTGGAGCAGATAGATACAAGCTAGGTCTCCTCATTCCAATCACAAATCTGTACTAATGCTAAAGGTAGGCATAAACAGAAAAGAGGTCTCTCAAATTCTCCATCATTTCTTTCTCTGTCCCAAAGATGATTGAATCTCCTTTGCAAGGTTCTGTTAAGCATAGGTATAAAATGCAGTACACAAGTTCTTTCCAGAATTGTCCCTTTTGGTTGATGAGTTTTTTTTCTCTATACGTACATTGCATCTCCCAGAATATTCATATGCATTGCCATCTCAAATACCTACTATTATCGCTTGGTAAAAAACGATTACCTTTCAAGATTCAATTCTACAGAAGTTTTGCAGAGCTGAATGATTTTAACTGAGAAGTCTATGATTTAAAAAACTGAGTTAAACTTCCTTAATTGTCTGTTACAGCATGAAGACTTCCATAGAAAAGTCATTTTTAAAAGCAGTATTTGAAGGAGAAATTTTCAAGTGTCTCTAGTATTTCCCACCCACCCCCACTGGAAATGGCTGGCAATGAGATTATGGGAACTCCCCTCAGTTACTCAACAGTTAGCAAACCAGTTTTTCTCTTAACTGGACTGAGTCCAATAAACACAGCAGTCACAGAAGTGACACGCATAAACGCAGGAAAGCAGTAATTTTACTACTCGTTGTGCCCAGGTTGTTGGCGAACAATTTCCGAGCGCGGCCCACTCCCACAGAGCAGCAGACACAGCTGCCTTAGCCCTGAGAGCCGAGTCTTTAGAGACCAATGGCTGACAGCCAAAATACCCAGTGTGCCTTGCCTATAGCGGGGCCATCGGAGGCACTCCTCCATTACCTGCTGATCTACCTTCTAAGCTATAGTATCACCCAAATAATAAGACTGATCTCATTAGGAGACCCTTAATCCTCACTAACCTTCTCCTTTAGCCATTAGCTATCATTAATTTATTAAATGTTATCCTAACAGGCTGCAAATTGACCAGCTACTATTCCCCATCCAGCCATGTACTTCCCTCATCAGAACTCCACAGCCATAAGTGATTACAGAAGTTTTTTCAGGACAGCTCACCTACAACCTTGAGGTAGTGTCTTAGTCCTGCTGGGCAATTCCTGACACTACTAGGATGAGTTCGAGAGCTACTCTAAAACTTACCAGGCTGTGGCATACAACTGTTCATCCTCCTTCACTGGAAGCATGGCCAGATGAAGGTAGGGTTGGACAGAACAGTAAGCCCAGGAAGCTAGCAGTGGCACTTCCATTTCTGAGAATCATTTAGCTTGGCACAAATCTGTTGAGATCACCTAGTCCAACTCCCTGCTCAAAGCAGGATCTGCTCAAGACATTTGGCCAGCACCTCGTCAGCTGGGTTTTGAATCTGCACAGATTCCACATCTGTGTTTTACTGCTTACTGTAAAAAGTGTTTTCTCCCGCTCAAAGAGAGTATTTTCAAATTTATGCCCATCTCCCCTTGCTGGTGGTGCTACTAAGCTTAATCTGGCTGTCCCTCCCATGAGGGATCAATAGGACATCTCCCTAGGCCTACACAGCAAGGCAGAAGTCTTTGGGCCCAAGATCTCCCACCTCGATGTCCAGTGTGGACTAAAACACCACCAGCTGTTTTACTGCACTGTTGTGCCACAGAGGCTTTTGTTTTAGCTAGAACAGAACATGAGAACCTCCACCCCATTTGACAGGATGATGGACTGTCTCTCGTAAAGCTATCAGAAGCTGAACTTGAAATGTCAGAGTGTTCCTACACAAACACACACCTATACCCAGAAAACTGCCTAGAGTGACCCAAGGCCTGTTTCACAATTGCAAAAGCACCTGCAAGCGCACCTCAGCCAGAAGGTTCATGACCAATGCTTCCACCACACTTGACTGAATCTCAGAAGACATTCTTCCATTAGCAGAAAGTACTGAGATCTACCACTCCCATCCTGCAGTTAAAGAATTAAGTAAACAGGGCTGTAAGACTTCAATTACTGACCTAGAAATCAGGCATTTCATTTACATAGCAGCAACATGGACACTCACTCTAAACAAAACCAACAGCTTTGATTCCTGAGACTAAAACACCCCAAGCAGGGAGCAGCTGAAGTGACGGTAAATAAAAGTGGCCTTCTCACACATTTGTCTTACCAAAGGCAATTCTCTTGGCCAAGGCAGTCTTTCATGAACGCTATGGGTCCCTTCTAACTCAGAATATCGGGATATGGTGATAGTGGAGAGGGTCCTCCCCTTTTCACCTTAGATGTTTCCACATGCATGCTAAGCTGTAGCAGAAGACCGAAGGGGTTAAGTGTGATTCCCAGCCTACTGAAAGTGAAGGCATCAGACTGGCTAAACCAAAAATTCTTGTCAGGTCCCTGTCTGCATTACTTACCTATAAAAAGGAGACGTCCAATACTCCAGCAATTCAGAATCTCAAGTGGTTGTTCTGATGGTTCTGTAAAATTCTCCTCAACCTGTGTCACAAAGTATGTCTTGCCCCAAGCCCTTAGAGCACAGGATGAACACTGGATAGGAAGTGTTGGTTTGATCACTTATATTTTGTAAAAGGCAAATCCTAACTGCTAGGAAATTTAGACTGCATAAGCTTCCTAAATCAGACTGCCAGCACACAGACAACAATTCCAAGGAATTCTGATGCTGGCTATCAAAACACTTTTGACAAGCCTCCTCCGGAAAACCAGTAGAGCTGTTCATAGTCCTCAAGAGAGCAGAGCTTTAAGATTAGTGACCATTAACACTTGATTAAATGTTCCTGAATTCAGATTGAACAGCTGTCCTAATTTTAGATGCTCACTGCAATTATAAATACATCAAAGATGACTGGAACAGTTTTAAAACATTAGGTACCTGCTCTGCTGGGACCAGTGAGGGTACCCAGAGGCAGGGGCCAATGCTTTGTTTAAAGGCCACCAGAATCTCCAAACGAGACAACCATATACCACTTGTACAGTCAAGGCAGTTGTTGCCAGCAGAGTAGAGAGGCAGTGGGCATGAGCAGCCTCTGGCATTCTTTTGAGTTCTTAGATTTGTCCTTGGTAGAAACTAGGTTTGTCTTCCACTTTAAAAAAAATTTAAACCTTGACAAAAAACTAGTGCTCAATAATAAATGAGGGAGAGAATGTTTTCCTTCTGTACTTTGAACTGACTGCATCCTGAATGGCAACTCAGACATGGCAGTTTCAGAAAAGCCCAAGTGTGAGACTAAGTTACCCCAATGTAGCAGCTGACAGGGAATAAACTCCAAAATAATTAAAAGAAAGCAAACAGGTTTAGTTGTCCGAACAAGGAATTTTAATTTTAGGTCAACTATTGAACTAGGTCAACATCCAGTTCACAATGTCTACAGATAGTGGGCATAGCCAGTCACTACGGTAAGTTTATTGAAGCACCAAGCTCCACACAAGACTGTAAAATACATTTTAAACTACTAGTAAGAAAGCTTCTTCAAGTCAACAATACTATTAAGGGCCAGAGTTTAAGGACTAAGTTTTCACCTTCCAAGCTATTTTAAGACAGCCAATCCATTGCATAAGCAAACCAAACTGCTACATACTGAAACACAGAGCAGCAACTGCATTGAACAATTCCTGTAAATAATTCAAGGATACATTGAAACAGTATGGGTAAATTGTAATTTTTTATTGGAAAACAAATATACAACTTGGAATGGATTTGAGGCAAATCGTGCCATAAGCAGATTTTTTTGAAAATAAGTGGCTAAACAAAGTTTAAAAAGCATAGTAACAAGAGGAGAAAATGTTTTCTGGCACAGGACCAGCAGTACAAAAAAAACTTGTGTACGAGTACCTGGATAAATCACCCGTTTTGCATTAGTGCAACTTAAGTTTCATATTGTTGACTGTCAATCGTCTACAACGTTAAGACTCCACATTTCAACAACATGTTACAGGTATGGCCACAAACAAGTTACTGTGAAGTAAGCTAGGAGAATGACTTTTACAGTGCATTAGCCACTTGATATATACTATTCACATAATTTTATCCTGCAGTTAAGCTGCAAGAGTCCTTATCCTCCCATCACGGAAAGGGCAAGAAACTCTCAGGTACTCGAGAACTAGAGCCAATATGTTGCTTTAACTAAGGAACAGCTAATGCATGGTAAATCCTAGCTTACTTTATGTAACTTGTCACACTAGTCATACCTAAGTCTCCTAAAGAAAGCTACTTTTTTTAATAGACAATCCAGATGTTCCCTTGGTTAACCAACGCCATCTAACTTTAGATGTGCAGAAGGGCTTAAATATCCAGAGTAAGCCACATGCAACATTTGTTACTTAGATCAATTTTCCAAAAATCAGAACAATGACAGTAAGATAAAGGAGAAAAACATGGAGGAATGGCCTTCTAATTACTATACATGCATAATCTTTTGACAGTAAGGGAAAAACCTTTTACAGATAAGTTACAAACAGAGAAAAGGCAAATAAACAATTTTGTACAAGAAATTTAACACATTCTGTACAACGTCTTCACTTCGCTGTCATCATTTGTACAAACTCTGCAAAAGGAAAGAGTTGCATGAGTTATTCAGAGGAAAAAATTCTGAATTGCAAGATCTGAGAAGTGGCCTTACTAATACTGAACATTGTTTCAAAAATGCGTTTTCAGTTACATTCAAAAAAGCATATTCAAGACAGTCCCCTTTTTCACACGCAAACACCTAAACTCCTCCTATTTTTAATGGCAAAAGGCCTTTACTTTTCCATAAAAGTTGGTCCCTCAGTGAACAGGGGAACAGCCTTACTTCCAAGATAGAACATTACAGGGTCCTATGCCCACAGACTTACAGATAGGGACAAGATATCCAAGAATGACTAAGGGATCAGTACAAATTGCACTGAAGCAACAATAGACTAAGTAAGTGTACAAGCAAGACATTGTGTTGGTTTGAACTTTTCCAGAGCAGAATAGTTTAAGTCTTGCTATTTTATTTTGCCTGGCTGGCTTTAAGCAACTGATTCTATGCTTAGTCACAACCCAATTAAAGCTAGAACCCACAAAATAGGATTCTTCATTCATCTTGCTGAAACACACTTTCAGGTACAATCATGACAGGAAACCTGGAACCTAAAAGGAGTTAACTGGCTGCTCAAGTTTTGAAAGAGCAACTGGAAACAATAGGGACACAGACCCTCTCTAGTGCCAGTCTCTGAATAGCCTACTTATAAACACAGAGATGAAGCAGCAGCCTTGTACATAAAAATGACTTTTCACTCACAGATGACTGCTTACCCTTAGGCCACAAACAAAAAGGCCTCAAAGGGAAGACATACCTACACGTCAGAAATAGCACGGATTATCTGAAAATACCCTAGATATTTTCTGTAACATGTTCAAAAAGTAAAAATGAAAACAAGCTTAGTGTGTCTCAGCTGCAAACAACTGACAAAAGGAACTCCTGCTTGCATGACTTCATTTATGTTTCAATGTCAGGAAGAAAGGAAGAAATAGAAATTAATGTTGCAGCTGATTTATGTGAAATAAATGTATTTAAAATATCTTCTGAAGGTCTTGAAATTTCTGCATATTTTAGAGGCTTTCCCCTTTTGATTAGCAAGTAATTTTAAAAGCTTTAATGACAAATGAGTGACATCCTACAGTCAGATCAACATGCATTAGTGAACAGAACAATATGAACAGTATGTGAACATCTGACAACTTGCTTATTCTAATGGTCATTAGACATCATTAGATTTACGAAGTTAATTCTTACACTCTACAGCTGAATAGTCCTTTTTTGCTTCTGGCACAAAGGCAGCAATAACACTCATTTAGAGGTACGCAATGTACACACGAATTGAACATTAGCTTAAAGGAACACTATGTGTTCAGATGAACTCGTCAGAACACTGCCCTATTTAAACTTGGTGTGGCTATCAGCACCCGCACAAGAACAAGCATGAGAAGTGGTACACAAAAAGAATCAGTTAACAACTCCTTACCTTCATAGTTTACTTGACCATCACCATCAATGTCTGCTTCCCTAATCATTTCATCAACTTCTTCATCTGTTAGCTTCTCCCCCAGATTTGTCATCACATGACGGAGTTCTGCAGCACTAATGTAACCATTACCATCCTGGGAGGAGAAAAAGGAACACTGAATAGACTTGCCTAAGGCCTAGTGACTTAACTATAACTTGGGAACATTGCAGAGCAAATTGAACACTAAGAAGGTAACACAGCCTTAACCACTAGCATTTGTACAAGGTAAACAAGAGCTGTAAGCATATCTGGAGCACTGCCCAATGTCTTTGGACATTGTAGTATCTTATAGTCTTTGACTGACTGTCCTATTCTGACACATTTTTAAACCACAAACAATGCAATCAGTTCCTTTGCAATTTCTTAGGTGACGGATGCCCATCAAATCATGTGGCTGTGGTTCAAGTGGTGATTTCTTAGAACAGAAGCTACTTACCCGATTTGCCTGTTTCATGGGAGTCCAGGACAAAGCCACAAGGCCTTCAGAGATGACTTTTACACACTCCAATACTAGTTGGAACACTGAACTGAAGTACTAGTGTATACGAACTCAACTGATGTTTTCCTCCCCATGCCCCAAGGCACCTCAAACCATGTTTTCAAGCTCCAAGGTACATCTTAACTAAGCTGAGTAACTAAACTCTTTTAGCAATTTACTTCGCAAAGACTACCTGAAAGACTTAAAACAACTTTCCTGCCAGTCATCTGCAAGTGTTTCAGTACCACAGCAAGCAGTACCTTAAATCATGTCACTCACTACTATCCTGGCAACGCATTTGACTTTCCTATACAATCACAGAAGATTGATCTTTAGAGTGACTGGCCAACCTAGAAGCTGTGACAGAACTGCAGATACCCCTCAGATCTGTGAGAAAGCACATTACAATCAGACTGAGTTTTCTTAACAGAAATATTCCGGGTAAACATTACAGTACCTTGTCAAAGACACGGAACGCTTCTCTAATTTCTTCTTCACTATCTGTATCTTTCATTTTTCTTGCCATCATTGTCAGAAACTCTGGAAAGTCAATTGTGCCATTGCCTGAAAGATAATTACTTTGTTAGAAAAACACAGTTTAGGCACTTTATTAGATGACTTATTAGTAAAGTTCTTACCATCAGCATCTACTTCATTGATCATATCCTGTAGCTCTGCTTCTGTGGGGTTTTGACCAAGTGATCTCATCACTGTCCCCAACTCCTTTGTAGTTATAGTACCATCACCATCCTTGTCAAATAGTGAAAAAGCTTCTTTGAATTCTGTACAAAACCAAAAAAAAGTTAATCCCTGAAGCTTTAAAATGTTAACAATCAGAAAAAATTCACTGCCACTGATCGTTGCAAATTACAAAATTTGATTTCAATTTTTTAAGAAAATTTTGGTATACTGCTCAGCCTGCTATAATTGCAATGCCAGTATGGCAGCATCAGCATCTGAAAACACCCCCACCAGTCTACTAATCAAACACACGTTGACCTAAATTAAGATGGAAGGTCATCCATTTCCGAAGTACTCAGATGTTTGTTACTCTCTCTCTTGAGTAAGGATTCCTAATATGGAGCTGAAATAGCTATCTGCAACTACAATGATACACATCCTTGGTAGGAACTGCATCTCAAAACAATATGGAATTGCTATGAGAAAATTTAAAATGGTACTTTAAAAATACATATGCTACAAGTTAATAGCACTTTTATTACTAAGAGAGGAGATGAGTCAACGGAAAAAGGTATAATCAGACCAAACTACACCCAAATTTCTCAATATAAGCCACTTCCGCTGGACACAGATGTCTGAACACTGTATGCTACCACAATTGTTCAAGGAGGAAAGTCACTGGAGTCTTCGTTCCTGAAAAGTTGCTTACAAAACTGCTTCAGCCCTACTGTACCCTGAAACAGCTTTCACAGAAATGTTTCTGACTAGTTCTAAGACTGCTTTGCTGTGTTTCAACACTACCTCTTAACCCCCTACAATGGCTGTATTGTAGCCAGGAATATTAATACAAGCATAACATGTTTAATTGTCCAGTCCAAAAATGGAGTTGGTTTTAATCCATGCCATCTGTCTTTGGCCACAGATCTTAAACTAGCTCACTGGACTGTGGTAGCTCATACGTAACAGTTAAGCATGAACATCTTATCTATTCCCTTGCAGACTTCAGATCCCTTTACAGCTTTCAAGCCATCTGAGATCATGGCTCTGGACAGCTAGTCAACTCAAGGGTACTCCTGCATCAGAAATACTTCCAAGAATTCTTTTTTTCAACATTTCCATGCAGCCAGCTTTCCAGATGGTGGGTTTCCCAGACCAGAATTAGTCACAGTAAAAGTTGTGTTTTCACATGACCTGAATGAAGCCTTACTTCATACTCTGAAACCCTTGAGGTGAGTACAAGATGGCAAGTGTCAAAAATTCAACTACAAAAATAGGTTTTTTATAGTTCATGAATGCAGCTGTAACACCAGAGTCACACAGTCAAGTCCCATCCAGGAAAAAACCCCACTACTCTTCCACATGTAACAGTCTGAAGTGTTCGAAGAGCCAACCCCCACTGTTTCGCCCATGAGAATCAGAGCAAGGCTAGTACCACAGGACCTGCAGAAACAGTTTCAAGCCGGTATGTATAAATCACAAAGTAGAAACAAGCAGATAAAACCTGTACCTACAATGCCTTCCAAATGGTCTTTGGGGGGCTAGTTTCAGTTATCTTGGAGGCAACGAATAGGTTTCTTAGGACTAAACTATTACACCAGCGAAGAAAATGCTTTTGGGTTGATCCTAGTAGAGAAGTTCACAGTCTATCATGTAAGAACCTCAAAAGGGGAAAGCTGCATCTTCATGAAGAGTCAAGTGCTCAAGTGTTACTCAAAACATTTAGCTGTTAACCACTTCATCCTTTATGTGAAAGTCAAGCATCACTAACCCAAACATGAAGCAGACTTCACAGCACTGCAGTGACCCTGCTTAGAAAGAGTAATACTTAATTCTTACACAAAATTCAAAGACTTGCTTTCTATAACATGCGTGTTTTAGTGGTGTATTCTCAACACTTGGAAGGAACCATTCAAAAGACAACTCTACCCTTCTTTTACTCAAAGTTGCAGTAGGCTAGAAGCAACCAGCTTTAAATCATAAAGAAAATAAAGCAAGTCGAAGATTAGCAGCATATTCCTGTTTGAAATGCTGAATCGAGTTAAGAATACCATTAAAATACCTCTCTAACCACTTCTAGGAACCACCTCCAGTAATTAGAACAAAGGAGTAACAACCTACGCAGATACAGTTTAGACTAGAACAAGAACGACCTAGCATAGCTTTGGAGGATTTGCAGCCATGGCTAGTGAAGGCACCTCTGAAATACTCAAGTTTAGTGAGCAACTCAATTCTGGCATCCTGTAACATAAGGTTATAAAATGTACCTCGCACGCTTCATATAGCATGTAAAGCAAATCCTCTTTATTCTACACTTCTCCATACCAAACTGCAAATGAAAACTCTCTTCTAAGGCTACAAGGTTTCAGCCTTTCCACCCTTCTGAAAAGCATCCTGCATCATGAGAAAGAGACTACTTCCAGGTCCCATGAAAGACAGGCTAATCCGACAATGTGAACTCTAACAACCTAGCTCCAAATGTTCTTTTAACCATAGCTTCTGAAGCATCTGTGCACCACACCACCTTTTCAAATGAAGTGGCAGCCTTCAGTGACCTAGTATATTCAGTGAACCAAGACTACCATATCTACTCCTACACAATTTAGCCAACTATGACTGGAACTTTTATAGGAGAATCTCCATCGTTCTCTTCACAGCTACCAGGACCTCAACATTTAAACATATCTATTTCTACTATGACAAATTTTGAATCATTGTTACAGTCAAATCGCCAACAGAGAACCACAGCAGACTAAAGGAACAAGACAACGAACACCATACATAGGCCTACTTGTACACAGAGCCTATTTAGAACTCTGAAGTCCAGGGCAAGGACAGCTCACTATACCAGCTGGCTTTGGGACAAAAGCATCTTCAGGCTGCTCTCCCATCCGACCACTCAGGTGGTCCTGACCTATATACCTTTGTAATACAACACTTCACCAAAAGGAGAGCCACTTGACTTAGCAACTTCAATTCTTACTGAATGAAACTGCAGCCAGTATTCACATTCTGTAGCTACTTGGCTTTCAACATCAGTCTTTCATAGGAAAAAAATATGGGAAGGTTTTCACCCCTACCTACACTGACAAGAAGCTTCGGTCCAATGGGATCAACATGTTCCACAGGAAATGACATCTGGAACCTTTAACAACTGTATTGTGACACATCATAGCAGAGGGGAAAGAATTTAAGCCCTGGGGAAGTGGCTGCTTAAAGTACTCTGGTCTTCTATTCTAGGAAAGGTAATGTCGTCTCTACCTTGCAGTACCATTTCCTAACTCTGCCTTTAAACCAAAAGCTAGGTATCTCCAGGGAAGCTCAATCAGAATGGTGGTGGTTCAAGTTTTTCAAGCCAGTCTCTGTAAAACATTGAAATTGTACCTCTAAGAGCCTTCTCATGCAAGACCACTGGCCTTCAACAGGAAAACTAAGCAGATGCAAGTACTAAAGCAGTACTGAGAATGATTCCTTCACACACCAGCAGTGAGCTTATGTCTCCACACCTGAGGTTCATGGTCTACTTGCAAATACATTTGCTTAACAAAACATCATAGGTGCCCTGAAAGTGGCAGGCCATTTTACACTGGCTACTAAGGTATACTTTTTATTCCTTCCATGCAGACGAAAGCCTCAATTCCAGTATGACAGGCTCATCAATACTTACTTTTGGCTCTGAGGACTGTATGATCATTACTGAATAGCTAAAATTTGCACTAATCCCAAGGTAGTGTTAATAAGCTTCCTGTTTATATTCCATAATCAGCTACATCAACTAATAAAGCTTCTACAATTAACAACTGGAACAATGAACCGTTATTGGAAAGACAGCAGTGACAATTGATAAAGCCTGCTCTAATAAAACTGATCACAGACCCCTTAAGCTATGTAGGCCAGTTCCTGAAAAAAAAAAAAAATAAATCTGAAGTTGAACTAAATTTGGCTTGTGCTTACTCGTAAGACAGTACCATGGCAACAAGTAAATAGACTAAGGACTTTCCACAAAACCATAATTAGTCTCCTTTGAGTAAAAGCAAGCTTCTGAAGTCTAAAAGCTACAGAAGAATGTTCTTACACTTCAGATTTGGCAATTATGGCAAAAACAAACCAGCTCATAATGACACTTCTGTTTAATACAGTGTCTTCAAGAGCTACACCACAGTTAAACAGTAGTATATCAGAGGCTGTTCTCTGTATGCTTGACCGGGTACTACTAGATTAGCAGAACCCTAACATCCTCTAAAATAATTTCACATGACAGTTATGCACAATAAGACTTACGAGTATTAACACTATACACTTGTCAGATCAAAGTCATGAAGTTCTTGAATGTCTACGGCAAAGCTGAATTCTGTATTACCAGCTTTAAGTCCCATCTATTATTGAAGTTAAGGTGAGTCTACTGAGAGCAATGAGACAGGCAAGTCTGTGCAGCCTGTGTGAGTAGGAGACATGATAACCAGAAGTTTTTGCCATGAGTAGACAGTTGTCAGTGCACATAACCCATTGCTAGGGGGCCAATACCAAGATACAACAGATGCATATTTATTTAAGCATTTCAGAGCAAGTGCCAGACCATCAGAACAGCACACACACACTTGTGTCCAAGTACACAATACAGCTCCAAATATGGAATATCAAGAGTTGTCATCATGAAGACAGTCTCTGCTGTCATCAGCAAGAGCCACTCAAACATCTCTGCTGACAGGAGACAGCAAAGTAAATTATTTTTGCCTTCTGTTAAAAAAGCACTGAAGATTCCAAGCCTTCACCAGATTTGTCATCATCGCCTGTGCCCCACTCCCCCTTTCAGTCTGCACTTGGGACAATTCTGTGGTCATGAGAATAATGACCAGTCTAGTAGTCAGAAAAGCTGTGAGGATTAACTACATAACTACAATTCATTATATCCAGGTGCTTTTACAGTAGATAAGCCTTTAAAACTTCGGTGACAAATTAAAACATTCTACCATACTACTTTAGTATCTAAGAAAGCTAAATATCTTGTGTAACAAAACTGTCACTGGATTAAGACATGTGCCAGGTCAAGTAGGAGTAGCGACATAAGACAAAAACCTCACCTGCAATCTGCTCTTCTGTCAGTTGATCAGCCTGCAATAAAAGAGAATATGATTATAGCTGTAGCAAAAGTTCAAGGCAAAATAAGACAGACTTGTAGAGGCCTCTGAATATGCTAGCTGCTCTTCAAGACTGATCTGTAGCATCCTAAAATAGTTCTAATAAAGCTCAAAAGTCATCAGGATTGCTTGCTAAGTAAGAACTGGCAGCCTATCATCCTTTCCAGACCATGCAATATCCCATACACCCAAGTAATAGATTACCACGTGCATCAATCAATAACCCAAGCAACGCCAGCAAGCTCAAGGCACACAGGTCCCTTTAAAACCACAGACTGCTTTTAAAACCTCATTTACACAGCACACTACTAGCTTCAGCTTCAACGCTAAGCACTTTAGGTCTCAGGAATGCAGCAGTAACCTCCAAATGCCAAATTTAAGGCAGACTGGCTGAAATTAGAAAAATATACTCTTCATTAGAATTAAATCATCCCCCGATTAACATGAAGCTTCATGTACAAGACCTGGCTGTAAAAGACAAGATACCAGCTTCAGTCCAAACTGGTCATTTCAGTAGCATACAGCTGTCTACACGTTTTTCAGACCATTGTCTACATTGACTCAGTCAGCATAAGGTAACAGAGCCACTAGGAAAGGTTCTGTGGCCTAAGAATTTCTGTATCAGTTGGGTAAGCTCTAGTTTATACCTCATTTTCCTCTCTCACAAGTTTTGAATCCATTAGATTTGATAGCAATGAAAACCATCAGTCTTTCAGGCCAAATCCAAAATGAACTTTGCTCTTGAAAGAGCACCAAGATGTTTGAAGGCTGCAGAAATACTGTCCCCCTAGGTTCTCAAAACAGCTGATTCTTCAAACAAACTCTGGATAGCTTGAGTTCAGTCGCAGTAACAAGGCAATACGTATCCTTCAGGGAAGCTTCTTGAACCCTCTACTGAAGAGTAAAAAACACTAAAACAAGGAAAAGACATATTCACTGCTGAAATTCACACTGCTTTTCCAACTTTGTTCGTGTTGTGACCATTTCAGCAGCAACCTTTTTATAATTACTGCAATACTGACTGAAAAATGTTCAGTCATTAGCTATGCCCTCCAAAGTCTCTTTAAACATTAGCATCTGTCAAGGAAACACTTAGAAAAATGTATTTACAATAACTGTCCATTTTTACTTTGCCAATCTCAATTTGAACTACACTTTCATACTGCACATGAACTTTTACATTACCAGTTGCTAGTTATTGTTCCTGTAACAGAAGTGAAGGTGGCTGAGCAGTCGTACAAAAGCTGAACTGCTTACAAAACCCTCCGTGCACACAATACAGCAACAACGCAAGATAAAGGCCACAGACTGGCTGGAGCTCACCTACTTTAAGACTCAAGACCATGGTACTGAGGAACTTCTAAAGCAGCAGCCAATGGGTATTGACAGCTACAGATTCATTTCAACTGCTGCAGGAAAAATTCTCATGCAGGTTCCACTTTTTGTTCAAAAGAAAAAATAAAAAGACTAGTGTGGCAGCAGCACGGCTGAGAACATAACCAATTCAAAACTAAACTTTGAGATGGAAGTGTTCTGCTGGTCACTTAGCAGAAGCCTAAGAGATCTTCACTTGTCTGGAGAGTATCATTAACACAGACTCATACCTTTGCATGCTATTTACATTTTTATTGCTTGAGTGAAGAGAACGATGTGCTACCTTCCCATAAGATATTTATATCCACAGAAAGCTGAAGATTTAAGCAGCGAGAACCTAGTTTATTTCATCAATACTTATGGGTTACCAAGTTGAATCACATGTTGTTTTATATAAAAAATTTTATATGGAGACATGACATAGCTGTATTTAAGTTCTTAAGCATTCCCAAACTCTTCCTGGAACGTAACATATCCTAACCACGAATCTGGATGAGCTCTGACAATACCTGTAAGAGGTACAGTGTTTGAGAAAGAGCACAAAGCTTATTAGAAGGTACAGGTATGGAGCAGTTGAAAGATAAGCGGGGAGGTGGGGCAAGGTTGAACAAACACCATCTGTACTCTGCAGTGCTGGGCTCTGCAGGGACTGCTGCGCAACAGCAGTAAAAGGCGGAGCCAGCAAGCCTGCCAGCTCCCTGCCTCCCGTGCCACCCAGGTGGAGGCTATCAGCCTGGAACCGTGCCTGCCAGTTACAGGCCACCGTGGCCTTCCCAGAGGGGCCTCCTGGAGCTCTTGATAATGGTGAACCACACGCGTGATAGCGTGCACACCTCCGCCAGCGCAACGCAACTTCCAGACAGAGCGGTTAAATGCTGACTGTGAGGTGCTGCCCACGCTGAGGGTCTCGCATGCCTTTTACTGTGGCGGAGAGTCACCCGAAACCCCCATTCGATGCCTTCACAGCTTTGACGCGGCTTTCTGTGATTCACGTTGCAGCACTTTCATTTTCACTGCAATAGCTCCCATCCCCCCACCCCCAGCCTGCGCGGAGGGCCTGACAAAGAATCCAAACCTCCTAGGAAAGCAGGGGAGCTGCTGTGCGCGGCCGTTTCTGTGGCACATGCAGCCTCTAGAGGTAGTGTTCCATTACAGCCGCGGCTGCTCTGCAGTAACCAGCCCGGGAGCTCCTCCACAGAGCTGACGAACGCTGCCCAATGGAGAGCTACCAGCGAACGCCAGCGCAGGTGACACCGTTTCCCTCCGAAATTTGGCTCTTCGGTGTACTTCGCTGGCATCAGATCTGAAGGGACACTTCTGTTCTGGCAGGATTAACTAAAGAACTACAACCAGACTAGCCTATATAGACTAAAATTAGGTTTATGGTAGGTTAGCTTGTTTAGGGAGCAAGTCATTCTGTCTTATCTAGCATGGGGAACACTGGACAGTCACAGGTTGAGCCAGTCTGGTCTGTCAGGATGAACTACCACCACATTCAAAGTGTCACTGTGCCTCCTGGACACACCCATTTTTACACAGACCTTGCTTGAAGATACTCCATTTTTGGTTCTGTACAGATGATGACTAAATGCAGTAAGTCTTTTGCTGCTACATTCATTGTTTTGGGTTTTTTTCCTGCTTTATGGGTGGTTTGCTGTATAAGTTCACAATTCAAGCTAAAGAATAAATTCAGGCTTCTATTCATCAAATTTCTTTGCCCAGAGACAGCATTTCAAAAAAACCCAATTTTAAGTAGCCATCGTTCACATTAGACATGACGAGCTGACAGTCATTTGATTCCTCAGAGGAACATAATGAATGAAAAGACAATTCCACTCTATTGCATCTTCTCTTAATGCAGAGATAGCACAAAGTGGTCACTGGTGCTGCTTTTGCAATAGATTTGCTCCTTTTAGTACGTTTCTCAGTATTCACTTGTTTTAATTAAAAAAAAAAACAAACGCTAAACTTACATCCTTTAGACTGAATTTGAAACCATTCTCCGATTTCACAAAATACCTTCTATTTCGACAGTGGATCACAATTCTAAACGCATCGCTAATAATATAAAAAGCACAGGACTGTCCTCTGCAATGACCAAAACGGGAAGCAAAAATTGTTTTTAAAAAAAAAAAACCACCACAAATAATCCCTTGTCCAACAGAGCCACCAACAGCATGGCGCTACCATGGAATCGACAGGGGCTCCAACGCGAGCTGACAACAGGT
Source organism: Callaeas wilsoni (assembly GCA_013398955.1). Lineage (NCBI taxonomy): Eukaryota > Metazoa > Chordata > Aves > Passeriformes > Callaeidae > Callaeas > Callaeas wilsoni. The sequence goes on from VWPU01006023.1 coordinate 227,194, forward strand.
CTAGCGAGGAGGGCGATGGTGCAGTGAGGCACAGCCTGCCCCTCATCATCATGCTGCTCAGAAGCTGCAGGGCTCCGCAGTGCATTATTATGACCAGGCGCAGCACACCTCGCTAGCGAGCCGGACAGCTTAGGCTGCCTCATTCAGCCGCACACGCCGAGAACAGGCAGAGAGGAAGCGATAAGAAAGCAGAGCTGGTGCCATCGTGGCAAGCTCCTTTTCCCCCTCCTCCCAAGACCGCGGGTCCCCTCCCAGGAGGGACCGCTATCCGCCGCTCCCCCCGGCACACGCCCGGCGCCGCCTCACGGCGCTCCCGCCGACCCAGGGGCCGTTTGGATTTGAATCCGCACCAACGCCCCAGGGCGGGAAAGGGACCCGGGCGGGACCCGCCGCCGCCGCCACCACTTCCTCCCACGCAAACGGCGCCTCCGAGCGGGACCCTGAGCCCCAGCCTGAGCCCGCCGGCCACGGCGAAGAACAGATTCATCCCTCCCCACACCCTTCTGCAGTCGACCTCGCCCCACAGCAGCCAAGCCCCCCTCCCCCCCCACCCCC